>CM065740.1:11169764-11212264 GCA_033310375.1 Conus canariensis | reverse complement strand
GTGTGGCCCAACCCCCCTAGAGTGTCAGGAGATAAGGGCCGAAACACTTGCTTGAAGGGGGCTTCTCTTCTGAGGACTCTCTGCTGCCACGCTCTCCACGAGTTTCTTTCTACTGGATGTGCGGCCACTTCCTCTCTTGATGTTCAGATCTGAAAGATGGTCTATGGTATAGTGACTTTGCTCTTGTTTGCTTAAGTGATTTTTCAGATTTCTTATCACATCAGATCGGCCAAGCAGTAATCCAGTTCTTATTGTTGCCTTGCCAGCCAGTGTGTCTGCTCTCTCGTTTCCTTTAACTCCAGCATATCCAGGGCAGTACATCCATATGAGTCTCTCCAATGGAAGGCTGCGCATTAGTTCATTCCAAGCAAGGCTTCCCATTCCACTTTTCACTTTCTGAAGTAGGTTCATGGAGTCAGTCAGTATCATGGCTTGTTGAGTTTGAAACTGGCTTATGGATGTAAGCCAGTGGAGTGCTTGTGTCACTGCTTCTACCTCCATTGTTAGACTTGAAGTTGTTAAACTGTGCGCACCATTGTCTTCCTGAATAGTTCGGCCATTTTGCTTCACTGTGTATCCCCAGCCTGACTTACCTTTGGTGACAGAAACGTCAGTGTGTATTAAAATATCATCTTTTGTGCAGAGCTCTTCTACCAGCATCTGAATTTCTGCGTTGGTTTTGCCTTCTGGCCATTCTCGACAATGTCTTCCAAGTTCTGGAGCGATGGCAATTTGGTAGAGGTACTTCAAGTGGTCTGGATATTTTTCCCATTCCTTGGTTTCTTTGACTTCTGCTAACTGGCACACAAGCTGTATACTGTCTTCTGCCTGTCTTATCCATGATTTTCCACGTCCTAGCCGAGTGCCTTTTGTTTCCTTGAAGAGAGAGAGAGAGAGAGAGAGAGAGAGAGAGAAGAGAGAGAGAGAGAAGAAGAGAGAAGAAGAAGAAGAAGAAGAAGGGGGGGGAGAGAAAGAGAGAGGGGAAGCGCGCAAGCGAAAGCACGCGCGTGTGTGTGTTTGTGCGTGTGTGCGAGTGAGAGAGAGAGAGAGAGAGTGTGTGTGTGTGTGTGTGTGTGTGTGTGTGTGTGTGTGTGTGTGTGTGTGTGTGTGTGAGAGAGAGAGAGAGAGAGAGAGAGAGAGAGTCAGATTTCTCTCTGTCATTCAGTGCGGATTTGACGCAAGAGTGGAAACGAAACCATTAACGGCTACCACCAGTCGACTTGGTATTGGCACAGTGTCACTAATCCGTGACTTGTCACATACACACACACCCTGCAAGCCAGTGTTACCATGGGTTGAGAAAAGGTTTCGGGCGTCTGATACCTACAACAGGTTAATGACCCTACTGCTCTGCACCAATCACAAGAAGGTTCACAATCTTCGGTGAACCGCTCAGCTCAGTACGTATGGTAAAACCTAAAACTCAAAGATGCAACAAATGATAAACATTTAACAACCAAGATAGAGGCGCTTTGAGAATGTGGTAAGTCTTGGAGAAGTCCCCCGCTTCTTTTCCAAGCCTTCAAATTCATGGTGAAGAAATCATTCAACGCAAAATAAGCCCTAATCGAATTTGTTTTCTTTTAACTTGGTAGAGGAGAGTCCTTATCTTTGGAAAAAAATCTGTTCGAACTACTTGTCAAATAATACATTTCCTACATATTGAAACAGTCGAGATAAATGAAATATACCAATTATATGTTGCAAGAACATTAGTCGAGATTATCAGCCTTTGCCATAATTCCGTTGACCTCGGTGTTGTTTATTTTGATTAAAAGAGGAGAAAAAGAACAAATAAACAAAAATGACATATGAGAACTATTTAATAGAAGAGAAGTCTGAAATTATATCTGGTCTATTTGGAAGAACACGGAAATAATTCTCAACAACTGGCAACATCTTTCGTTCCCCATTTCATCCTGTTATTACATCATATAACAAATCTGAGTTGGTGAAATATCAATTATTGTGAAAGAGGAGGAGGCAGTGAAAGGAAATCTGGCTCAGTTATTTGCCCTTTATATCAAACCAAACAAGCTATCCTATTATTTACCGTAACATGAAGTTTCAGTTCAGTTTCAGTTTCATCAAGAGGTGACACTGCGTGCGGACTACTCACATATACGCTACATAATATCTGCTTTAAGCTACAAGACCACAGTGCGCACGATTTACAGCTGATGGGCAAATTAATGTCTAAGATTAAAGGATTTAAGACGAGTCTCACAGATCGACTTAGCAGACGTCTGACCTGTGCATTTGCCCAATGTGCTGGTAAGACCTATCTAACATTGTCTGCGCCACTTTTATGGTTATATGAGTGTAAACACGTGTCTACGCACGCGCATTGTGTGTGTGTGTGTGTGGTGTGTGTGTGTGTGTGTGTGTGTGTGTGTGTGTGTGTGTGTGTGTGTTTCGTCAGTACAACCATGAGTTAATCTGACAATAAATTGGTTTCAGTCAGTCAGTCAGTCAGTCTGTGTGTGTGTGTGTGTGTGTGTGTGTGTGTGTGTGTGTGTGTGTGTGTGTATGCTGTGTGGGCGTGCATGTGCGTGTGTGCGCGAGCTCATGTTCGTTTTATATGTATATGCGTGTGTGATCAGTGAGCTTGTTTGAATACGCTCCTGTATGCACGCATGAGCGCGTGTGTGGCACATGTGTGTGTGTGTGTGTGTGTGTGTGTGTGTGTGTGTGTGTGTGTGTGTGTGTGTGTGCGTGTGTGTGTGTGCATTTAATTATTTATGGGCAATGGCCATTCAGAAGATAACAAAATCATTATTGATTGAAAAATGATATCAATAATAATCATGATAATAATTGTATAATAACAACAAAAAGTTGAAACAGAAAACTCATTACATGAAATACTGGTAATAAGACATTAAATAAATCACTTGTGATAAGATAGAATTTCAAAAGAAAGGAAGGAAGGAAGTGCCATTTTGCAACTGTCCGTTGTTTCTACGCGGCAGCTCATGGCGTCCTGATACGAGGTCGCATGTTGGCGACCTTCACACTGATCTTAGTTGCGTGTGGTGTTGGCAGCGCGGCAAAAATTTGTCACCTCAGTGGCGATGCCTTTAAGTAACCAATTTGTCGCCCATATGGTACTAGCATTGGCATTGTTGTTTCTAGCAGAAAGCATTATCGTGTTAATAACGGCACCGCATAAGTAGATGCACTGCGTAAGTAGATCCTTTCCACATCCCACGCACACAATAAGTTCCGCATGGCATACCCTCAGCCAGCCTTCTGAATTCATTGTGGGCGAAAATGGTGATCGATGTGAAAGAGAATTTTACGGTTGTTTAGGCATGCATGATGAAAATACGTTATCTGTTCATAGGGGGAATTCGATGAAAATGCTACAACACATAGCCATGGATTAGAGGTTATTGCTATGGCACTGCATGCCTGAAGGTTCTAGAGAGTAAACCAGTTAACAAGTTTTTGTATTGCCATCACACACACACAGTCCCATCCCTCCCTTCCCCTACCCTTTTTTCTGATTAATCTTTCAAATTTAATTATCTTAATGATGAACAAACTGTTAGCCTGCAACTGATTTCCCACACAACTCGTTTCTTCATCATATATATGCAGCACATGTTGAACAATTTTGTGGGGGGATGCAAGTGCAGGTTAACAATTCCCCCTTTATTCCATCAATGACTTGGCAAAGATTCAAAACAAAAGAAAACAAAACAAAACAATACAAAACAACAGAGAAAAACAAAACAAAGAAAAAGAAACAATGGGCTGGAGGAATGGGGAAAGAAAAAAAATGAGAATGAAAAATCAGAGAAATATATTATAAACCACACACACACACACACACACACACACACAACCAACATACACGCGCGCGCACGTGTGTTTGTGTGTGTGTGTTTGTGTGTGTGTGTGTGTGTGTGTGTGTGTGTGTGTGTGTGTGTGTGTGTGTGTGTGTGTGTGTTAGCAAGGCACGCGTTTACTACATATGCACACGGTTAGTTATCGATATCGGAACTTCAACGTATTCCGCTTATACTACGGAATTTTCACTTTCAGTACCTGTTTAGTGATGAATTCTACTTGTATTGCATTTTCGTTAAAACACAATACAATGGATTGTTACACCGTACAATGCAATACAAGGGCAAAGCAGTAGAATGCAGTCTGACGCCACAAAATTTAATACCATTAACACAAAGTACTGCAGAATACCATAATGCAATACAACACAGCACAACACAGAACAGCACCACACAATGCAAAGCAATACAAGAAAACACAGTGCAATGTAATACAGCATGATATAATGCATAGTAAAACAACTAACACTGTGTTATTGCAAAATTTCGGTTTACTTAAAACCTTCCTCGGGCTAGAACGCAGAAGACCTGCCAATTGCAGTGAACAGCCTTTTAAAACCATGATATAATGCAACATACCGCAGCAAAATGCAGTGCAATGCAATACAACATGATATAATGCAACATACCGCGGCAAAATGCAGTGCAATGCAATACAACATGATATAATGAAATATACTGCAGCAAAATGCAGTGCAATGCAATACAACATGATATAATGAAATATACCACAGCAAAATGCAGTGCAATGAAATACAACATGATATAATGCAATATACCGCAGCAAAATGCAGTGAAATGAAATACAATATGATATAATGCAATATACCGCAGCAAAATGCAGTGCAATGCAATACAGCACAAAACAGTTCTGTACTTTGTGTTAATGGTATTAAATTTTATCAGATTGCATTCTACTGCTTTGCCCTTGTATTGCATTGTACGGTGTAACAATCCATTGTATTGTGTTTTAACGTGATGTATTATATTCGACTGAATTACATCGGTTGGAACTTCATTGTCTGAAGCTGGATCTGCTACTGAGCTAATTGAGCTTCATTGTCTGAAGCTGGATCTGCTACTGCCTTTCACCGCAGTGTTGCAACATAGTTCTTGTTTTTTTTCCTATCAGAAGGAGCTAAGAGCCTTTCACCGCAGTGTTGCAACATAGTTTTTTTTCCCATCAGAGGGAGGTTTTTTTCCCATCAGAAGGAGCTAAGAGCCTTTCACCGCAGTGTTGCAACATAGTTTGTTTTTCCCATCAGAAGGAGTTTGTGGGAAGGGCTGGAGAGCAGAATTTTAACCGTGAAAACTTTCAAGTCCTCTGGATAAACGCTGCACGCAACACCTGAGAACTTGATTACACAACACATCCGTTTTCATTCTAACCCGTAAAACTCGTATCCGGACTATCAATTATATGACAGCCCGTTGAATTAAGAGAAAAGATAATGGCCCTAACATTATTTCGAATGTTGACTTGAGTAAGAGTATTACTGAAAAACAAATTGTGCCGAAGATATATTGGAAGCGTAAGCCACAACGAACTCAAAACACAAGAAGAAACAAGATGCAAAGCATATAAACGTACTCCCAGTTTATCCTGAATACGCGTGAGATATTCCATAAAGAGGGAAAACCGTCTTGGGCTTGTATAACCATTAGTAATGGCTATTCTGGTAAACATCGGCCATCATCTGTGACCTATAATGAACATACTTACAAATTTTCAGAAAGATCGGCCAAGTACGTTCTGAGATTTTCCATATAGAAGAAAACCATTATGGGCCGTTAGTAACGGCTATAACGGTAAACTTAAACATCGGGCATCATCCGTGACCCATAATGAACATACCTATAGATTTTCAGAAATATCGGCCACATACTTTTTAAGATATTCAAAAAAAAAAAAAGAAGAACCGTTATGGGCCGTTTTGCCGTTAGTAATGGCTATAACGGTAAACTAAAACATCGGGCATCATCCGGGACCCATAATGAACATACCTAGAAATTTTCAGAAAGATCAGCCAAGTACTTTCGGAGATATTCCATAAAGAAGAAAAACCGTTATGCGTCGTTATAGCCGTTAGTAACGGCCATAACGGTAAACTAAAACGTTGGGCATTATCCGTCGCCTATAATGAACATATCTACAAATGTTCAGAAAGATCGGCCAAGTACTTTCTGAGATATTCCATAGAGAAGAAAAACCGTTATGGGCAGTTATAGCCGTTAGTAACGGCTGTAACGGTAAACTGAAACATCGGGCATCATCCGTAACCCATAGTGAATATACCTGCTAATTTTCAGAAAGATCGGTCAAGTACTTTCTGAGATATTCCATAGAGAAGAAAAACCGGTACAGGCCGTTACAGCCGTTAGTAACGGCTATAACGGTAAACTAAAACACCGGATATCATCCATGACCAATAATGAACATCTGAGATATTCCATAAAGAAGAAAAACCATTACAGGCCATTACAGTCGTTAGTAACGACTATAATAGTAAACGGGCATCATACATGACCCATAATGAACATACCTGCTAATTTTCACAATGATTGGCCAAGTACTTTCTGAGATATTCCAAAGAAAAAGCGTTACAGGCTGTTACAGCCGTTAGTAACGGCTATAACGGGAAACTGAAACATCGGGCATCATCCATAACCCATAGTGTATACACCTGCTAATTTTCAGAAAGATCGGTCAAGTACTTTCTGAGATATTCGATAAAGAAGTAAAACCGTTACAGCCGTTAGTAACGGCTATAACGGTAAACTAAAACATCGGGCATCATCCGTGACCCATAATGAACATACCTGCTAATTTTCACAAAGATCGGCCAAGTACTTTCTGAGATATTCCATAGAGAAGAAAAACCGTTACAGGCCGTTACAGCCGTTAGTAACGGCTATAACGGTAAACTAAAACACCGGGTATCATCCGTGACCCATAATGAACATACCTATAAATTTTCAGGAAGATCGGCTAAGTACTTTCTGAGATATTCCATAAAGAAGAAAAACCGTTACAGGCCGTTACAGTCGTTAGTAACGACTATAATGGTAAACGGGCATCATCCATGACCCATAATGAACATACCTGCTAATTTTCACAATGATCGGCCAAGTATTTTCTGAGATATTCCATGAAGAAGAAAAAGCGTTACAGACCGTTACAGCCGTTAGTAACGGCTATAACGGTAAAATAACACATTGGACATCATTTTTGGTCCATAATGAACATACCTACAAATTTTCAGAAAGATCGGTCCAGTAGTTTTGTCTGAAGCGAGTGGAACACATTTTGACCACGGACAGACACGCACACAGACAGCATTTCTTCGTTCCCATTGTAAAGTACTACCTGTTCTATAGGAACTGGGAGTACAAACAAGATGCAAAGCATATAAACGTACTCCCAGTTTTCCAAATTGCTTATAAATCGGCCTAGTACTTTCTGAGATAAATAACGGCAAAATAACGGTTTTTACGGTTACTTAACCGATTGTCAGGCACACGGAAAGAAAAATTTTAAGCGCCTGTGTAGTTGAAAAGTTAAGCGCGAGCGAAGGGAGTTAAATGTGTGAAAAGGAAACGGCGTAGGATTGTCGTTCTTAAAGGGCAGGTCACTTCCTTTGTTTTGAATGTGAGCTGTGTTAAGAAAAATTGGGTAAAAAGCTAAACACACTGGAAGTGAGGGTGGAGAGAGATTCGAGCAACAGCGCTGATAGAATGGAAAAGAGGCCGCAGATTGTCAGGCCCATTTAATACAGACATGAGTCTGTGACATGCTAACGCAATTATTTTGCTAGGGAGTGATTCAGACAGTAAGTATTTGATACAACTTTAAGGAACTATGAAAGTTCCAGTCTTTGTTTTTATTTTATCCATTTCGATCGTGGGTAGAATGAGAGAAGATTCCAAGCGCTTTCCTGACACAAAAGAACTCCGACCATCTTTTTTGGACACCATCCTACCCCAAAACCGTTTTCTCCATTATCGTTCATGTATGCTCAACGGGCGTGTCCATTCTCTTGCAGCAGTCAACAAAGCCCGTATTCACTGTTAATGATGCTTGACATGGATGGCACCCTTAGGATATGTATCGCCCAGTTTTGTCTTTTTTTTTTTTTTTTTTTTTTTTGTTAAAAATATCGATAGTTCTAGCAATCTGACCGTCATTTTTGTAGATAATTATGTACACATGATGTATTTGCTCCCGTCATTTTCAATACGATACATTTTTTCCACATTCTGACAGTCATGTGTGGGACCTGTGTGTGTGTGTGTGTGTGTGTGTGTGTGTGTGTGTGTGTGTGCGCGCGGCGCGCGCGCGTGTGCCTCGGTGTGACTGACTCACTGAAACCGATTCTCACAGGCATGCTGTTTTTATGGTTTGGGGGATAACTTACCACGGTTACCAACCAACCGTAGAGGACGGGAGAAAACTGTCCATCCATCGACTGTATGATTAGTGAATCGCTGTCGAGTGACTGTGCTTGTGGTGTGTGTGTGTGTGTGTGTGTGTGTGTGTGTGTGTGTGTGTGTGCGTGCGCGCGCGCGCGCGCGCGCGCACGTGTGTGTGTGCGTGCTCGATTTTCTCGTGTATTCTTGACTGTCTGCAGTTCATAACTCTGCTCGTTTGCGTCTCACACGCTCCCAGACCCACTTGTTTGTGTCTCACACGCTCCAAGACCCACTTGTTTGTGTCTCACACGCTCCCAGACCCACTTGTTTGTGTCTCACACGCTCCCAGACCCACTTGATTGTGTCTCACACGCTCCCAGACCCACTTGTTTGTGTCTCAAAATGGTCCCGGGGGCAGTTTACTGCACAGCCGGTTCGACGACTGGCCAAAGACCGTTATCATTATGTCTGCTGACCATGGTTGATTGACAGGTGGCCATGCTGTTAGTGTAATAAGTGAATGTTTAAATGTCACAGGACTGTCCTCGCATGCCCCTATTTTTCCGGCAACGAGGGATCACAAAGTCCCTCATGCGAGGACAGTGAAGTTCAACGACTGCGAAGTCCGGTGACATGTAAACATGTGCTTATTACACCAACAGCATGGCCACCTGTTTGCTCTGTTTATTGTTATGTCTATGATTAAACTTTTTTATGTGTTGACAGCTCTGTGCGAGACGTGTGTGTGTGTGTGGGGGGGGGGGGGGGGGTTATCATCTAGAATGAGAAAGAAACGACTTCTTTTGTATCAGATTTTAATGTGATACACTTTTAAATATTTAGGTATGATTTGTAGCATAACAGGGAATTTTTTTTTATATTAAAATAAGAAGTACTTGTATGACCAAGCGCAATGTGGAATGTTTTCTTTATAAAAGATGGACTTATACCAGTCAATGGTACTGCCTGTACTTTTATATGGGTGTGAAATTTGGGGATATAGTGATTTAAAGCTAATGGAAAGTTTTCAGCTTAAATTTTTAAAGCATCTTTTTCATTTAAATCGTTCTACCAAAACAGAACTGATATATGGAGAACTAGGAATATACCCTCTTTCAGTTAAAGTATATGCACGAATGATAAAATTCTGGTCATCATTACTTTCTCCACAAACAAATGTTCATCTAGATACCAGCCGCCGTGGCGAAGTGGTTAGCGTCGCGGACTCCCGGCTGGGAGGTCGTGGGTTCGAATCCCATCAGAGTCATGTGGGTTTTTCTGCCCCGACCGGCTCCTACCCAGAGTTGAGTTTGCTGCGGACTCAGTTGGGAAGACTGGGACCACACAGTCGAGTTTCATCCACTTAATGGATGCGTTTCTGAGAGTGTTGCTCAAATTTCCTGACCAACACTGCAGGTGCCTGTATCTCTCGGGCCTGGTTGACGCCGGGATATATTATGAAAGGAAGCGTAGAGTACAGCCCTGTCATGTAGTCTCAGACCGAAATGGAAATCCGTAGCATCATCTTAATCATCCTCATTCTCATCGATCAGCATAAAAAACATCTCACATTCTGTGGCCCTTCATGCCCTGCTCTCATGGTGACCTCAATTTCGATGTCCTCTCCACGTCTGTGGTCTTGGTTTGGTTCCGTCGGGGTCACCGGTATCGGCGAGTCCATGGGGGCTGTCGTTGGACGGACGTGGTGGCGCCCTCCGGAGGGAGAGCTCACTCACGCCGGCTCCGCGACTAAGCAATTATTGTCGTCAGTAGGGGGCTTAGTAGGTGGTGTCCTGCGTATGTTAGATCAGAACAGGCGCCACTGAACACCACCGAAGTGACTCGGCGGCAGTGCAGTGTCTCCTCCGGTGGGTTGCCTCTTGACGACTTGTCATTGACTGCTCCCTGTGGATTGCCGATGCCGGGGCTGCGGCGGGGCCGACCGGGCTGTGGCTGTGGACGGGGTGTCGGAATGAGCGGCGTGGGTGCACTGCCTCTGAGGTGGCGCAGAGGTTGGGACAGCAAAAAAAAAAAAAAATGTTCATCTAGATTGTATAAAGTTTTATATGATTTGTACAGAAATCGGGGTTTTACATCTAGGTGGTTGAGGTGTATACGGGATATCCTAATAAAAACAAGTATTCGACTGTGTTTGGGAGACACAAAAGTTTTCGTCTGTTGTAGAAATGTTCGTAATTCATTAGAAGATATTTACATAAGTGCATGGAATGATGCTTTAGAATCTAGTAATAAGTGTTTGTTTTACAGAAATTCTAAAACAAAGTTTTGCCGTGAAAAATATATTGAAATGTTGCCTGTGATGTCTTTGTATACACACTAATTCGGTTTCGCTGTGGTAATCATAAACTCATGATAGAAATTGGCAGACGATTTGAAATACCCCACGATGAACGATTCTGTCGGGACTGCGACCAGAATGACCTTGGTGATGAACTTCATTTTGTAATGAAATGCACCAAATATAACGTTAGAAATCAGTTTATACCAAGAAAAATTTACATGTATAAAGTCCGTATTTAACTATTGTCGTTTGCTCTGTGGTGGTAAAAAAAAAAAAGTGTTCCTAAACTTATCAAAGTTTCTAAAACTTAGTAAAGTTTGTATCGGGAAAATTTTGAATGTTTGATGTGTTTCATTGACATTTGTTTGATTTGTTTCAAGTCCTCCATTCCCCACATGGGGTCATAGGATTAAAATCTTTGAATCTTTGTGTGTGTGCATGAGTGAGTGAGTGAGTGTGTGAGTGAGTGTGTGTGTGAGTGTGTGTGTGTGTGTGTGTGTGTGTGTGTGTGTGTGTGTGTGTGTGTGTGTGTGTGTGCGTGCGTGTGTGTACTGGTTAGCTGACACTTGACCTCACAGACATGCAATTTGTCATACTTACTATGGTCATCCGATCGTAATTGAAGGTAAGGAGTAAAGCGTTCTTCCATCTTCCATGGATCAATAGACTGCAGTCCAGCGACTGCAAGTGTGGTTTTTTTTTTATATACCTGATTGTGTGGGAGAACTAGTCCCCGGGGCCAATTTGATACACAGATGGACTGGCAACTGTACATACAACGACTGTGACGTCCAACCACCAAACTAATGGGTGACTGTGCAAACAATTTGAAAAAAAAAAAAACGAATATTACCTGGCAAATATTGTTTTCAAAAAAAACAAATACTACCTATCATTGTACTCCGCAGTTACTGGACTTCACAATCCTTGTATATTATTACTTTTGACAACAGATGACCATAAAATCACTCTCACATACCACCTGTGACAGTACTCCTTTTCTTTTTCTTTTTTTTTTTTCTTTTTGTTTGTTTCTTTGCTACGCAATACGTTCCCACAAATTCCATGAGCAAAATGGAGATACTCTTTCAGCCCTGTAAATATCGACTTAAAATGTACGCATTTGCGTCTTTCTGACACAAAAGAACGCCGATTCTACCTTTTTCGGAGGAAGTAAAGAATACTTCATTAGCGTCTTATGTATGTCCAACGGATTCATCCAGCTACGAAAAAAATCCGTTCTCTTCTCTACACATAGTAGTGGAAGACGGCCTGTGCTCAACGAGCAAGACGGGAACATCGGGGAATTGCATGCATCGTCAAGGTCAACATGACCCAGTTTCATCTGCTTCAACAATGTCTGTAGTAAAAGTAAGTCATTGTGGCTGTTGTAAATCATTATGTTTACAACAAGATTTTTTAAAGTGTTGAAAGCCGTGCGTGGGGCATGTATTTGTCTGTCTGAAACGCGCGGTTTGTTGTTATTTTGGGCCCACTTACAGCTTTTCTACAACTAATAGTAAACAGTAGGGGGAAGGGGAAGTATCACCACCGCCCGTCCATCGACTGTTGGTCAGGATCGACTGGCGAAGGACAGTAAATGTGGTTGAGTGGACTTGATTTGTCGGAGAATCGTGTTTTCCTCAAGCAAACATGATCCACTGATTGTGGTTGTTTGTTCATTAGACAGGTCCTTTAAGGGGACCTGGGAAAAACACACTGAAGACAGCTGATCCACTCTACTGAACACTATCTCTTTACATAACCGGAGAAAGTATACCTCACAGCAACTTCTGTAAACCTCACAGCAACTATCACACACCTCAGAGCACCTCGTTTACACCTCACAGCAACTCCTATACACAGAGCAACTCCTATACACAGAGCAACGTCTAGTCTATACACAGAGCAACTCCTATACACAGAGCAACTTCATACACCTCACAGCAGTTATTATACACCTCACAGCAACGCCTATCTTCCTACAGCAATTCTTATACACCTCATAGCAACTCCTATACACTTCATAGCAACTCCTGTACACCTCATAGCAACTCCTATACACTTCATAGCAACTCCTGTACACCTCACAGCAACTCCTATACATTTCATAGCAACTCCTATACACCTCACAGCAACTCCTGTACACCTCACAACTCCTGTACACCTCATAGCAACTCCTGTACACCTCATAGCAACTCCTGCACACCTCATTGCAACTCCTATACAACTCATAGCAACTCTAACACACCTCAAAGCAACTCTTACACACCTCATAGCAACTCTTATTGTCCTATACACCTCACAGCAACTCCTATACACATCAAAGCAATTCATATACACCTCAAAGCAACTCCTATACACTTCATAGCAACTCCTATACACCTCATAGCAACTCCTCATAGCAACTCCTCTACACCTCACAGCAACTCCTTTACACATCACAGCAACTCTAACACACCTCAAAGCAACTCTGACACACCTCAAAGCAACTCTTACACACCTCATAGCAACTCTTATTGTCCTATACACCTCATAGCAACTCCTATACACATCAAAGCAATTCATATACACCTCAAAGCAACTCCTATACACTTCATAGCAACTCTTATACACATCATAGCAACTCCTATATTCGTCATAGCGATTCCAATACACCTCAAAGCAACCCCTATAACCTCAAAGCAACCCATATACACCTCATAGCACCTCCTATCCATCTCATAGCAACTCCTGTATATCTCATACCAGCTCCTATACACCTTATAGCAGCTACAATACACCAAATTGCAACTTCTATACACCTCACAGCAACTCCTACACACCTCATAGGAACTCCTATACACATAGCAAACTCCTATACACCTCATTGCAACTTCTATACATTTCACAGTAGCTCCCATACACCTAATTGCAACTTCTATACACCTCACAGCAACCCCTATGCACCCACTCGTACCTGCGACCATGTGCCATCAACAGATGGTGTGACACTACCATAAACTGCTGAGCAGAAACTGACAACAAACTGCGGACATTCCAACGCAAAAAGATACTACAACAATGCAACAACAACAATAACAAAACTTCGAAGAAAGGAAAAGAAAGGTGGAAAACGCTAGCGAAAAAAGAGGCTGCAAGCATGCTAGCCACATCAGAAACTATGATCATGACTGTAAAGCAGACACTATGACCATGAATAGAGTCAGTGAAACAGTATCCATGACCATGAGTATAAATAGTGAACCAAACAATGACCATGAATATAGACAGCGAAACAGAATCTGACCTTGAGTATAGATGGTGAAACAGAAACTATGACCATGAGGATATATAGTTAATCAGAAACTATGATCGTAAGTATAGACAGTCAAACAGAAGCTATCACCATGAGTATAGACAGTGAAACAGAAGCTACGACCATGAGTATAGACAGTGAAGCAGAAACTATGACCATGAGGATAGACAGTGAAACAAACTATGCCAATGAGGATACAGAGTTACAAACAATAGTTATGAGGATAGACAGTTAAACAAAAACCATGACCATGAGAATAGACCGTGAACAAAAACTATGACCATGAGGACAGACAATAAAACAAACTATGACCATGAGGACAGACAATAAAACAAACTATGACCATGAGGATAGACAGTGAAACAAACTATGACCATGAGGACAGACAATGAAACAAACTATGACCATGAGGATAGACAATAAAACAAACTATGACCATGAGGACAGACAATAAAACAAACTATGACCATGAGGACAGACAATGAAACAAATATGACCATGAGGATAGACAATAAAACAAACTATGACCATGAGGACAGACAATGAAACAAACTATGACCATGAGGACAGACAATAAAACAAACTATGACCATGAGGACAGACAATGAAACAAACTATGACCATGAGGACAGACAATAAAACAAACTATGACCATGAGGACAGACAGTGAAACAAACTATGACCATGAGGACAGACAATGAAACAAATTATGACCATGAGGATAGACAGTGAAACAAACTATGACCATGAGGACAGACAATAAAACAAACTATGACCAT
This sequence comes from Conus canariensis, assembly GCA_033310375.1. NCBI lineage: Eukaryota > Metazoa > Mollusca > Gastropoda > Neogastropoda > Conidae > Conus > Conus canariensis. The sequence goes on along the minus strand of CM065740.1, from coordinate 11,197,621 downwards.
GAGGACAGACAATAAAACAAACTATGACCATGAGGACAGACAATAAAACAAACTATGACCATGAGGACAGACAATGAAACAAACTATGACCATGAGGATAGACAATAAAACAAACTATGACCATGAGGACAGACAATAAAACAAACTATGACCATGAGGACAGACAATGAAACAAACTATGACCATGAGGACAGACAATGAAACAAACTATGACCATGAGGACAGACAATGAAAACAAACTATGACCATGAGGACAGACAATAAAACAAACTATGACCATGAGGACAGACAATAAAACAAACTATGACCATGAGGACAGACAATAAACAAACTATGACCATGAGGACAGACAAGATGAAACAAACTATGACCATGAGGAAGACAATAAAACAAACTATGACCATGAGGACAGACAATAAAACAAACTATGACCATGAGGATAGACAAATAAAACAAACTATGACCATGAGGACAGACAATGAAACAAACTATGACCATGAGGACAGACAATGAAACAAACTATGACCATGAGGATAGACAAAAAAAACAACATGAGACAGACTAACAAACTATGACCATGAGGACAGACAATAAAACAAACTATGACCATGAGGACAGACAATGAAACAAACTATACATGGAGACCAATAAACAAACTATGACAGATAAAAAACAAACATAATGACTGACCATGAGGACAGACAATGAAACAAACTATGACCATGAGGATAGACAATAAAACAAACTATGACCATGAGGATAGACAATAAACAAACTATACATGAGACAACAATGAAAAAAGACTGAGGACAGACAATAAAACAAACTATGACCATGAGGACAGACAATAAAACAAACTATGACCATGAGGACAGACAATAAAACAAACTATGACCATGAGGAAGACAATAAAACAAACTATGACCATGAGGATAGACAATAAAACAAACTATGACCATGAGGACAGACAATAAAACAAACTATGACCATGAGGATAGACAATAAAACAAACTATGACCATGAGGACAGACAATAAAACAAACTATGACCATGAGGATAGACAATGAAACAAACTATGACCATGAGGACAGACAATGAAACAAACTATGACCATGAGGATAGACAATGAAACAAACTATGACCATGAGGACAGACAATGAAACAAACTATGACCATGAGGACAGACAATAAAACAAACTATGACCATGAGGAGACAATGAAAATATGACCATGAGGACAGACATAAAACAAACTATGACCATGAGGATAGACAATAAACAAACTATGACCATGAGGACAGACAATGAAACAAACTATGACCATGAGGAAGCATAAACAATGACATGAGACAAAAAAACAAACTATGACCATGAGGACAGACAATAAAACAAATTATGACCATGAGGATAGACAGTGAAACAAACTATGACCATGAGGATAGACAATAAAACAAACTATGACCATGAGGATAGACAGTGAAACAAACTATGACCATGAGGACAGACAATAAAACAAACTATGACCATTAGGACAGACAATAAAACAAACTATGACCATGAGGATAGACAGTGAAACAAACTATGACCATGAGGATAGACAATAAAACAAACTATGACCATGAGGATAGACAGTGAAACAAACTATGACCATGAGGACAGACAATGAAACAAACTATGACCATGAGGATAGACAGTGAAACAAACTATGACCATGAGGATAGACAGTGAAACAAACTATGACCATGAGGATAGTCAGTGAAACACAATAAGACCATGAGGAAAGACAGTGAAACAAACTATGATCATGAGGATACACAGTGAAATACAAACTATAGCTCTGAGGATAGACAGTGAAACAGAAACTGTGACCATGAGGAAAGACAGTGAAACAGAAGCTACGACCATGAGGATAGACAATGAAACAGAAACTACGACCATGAAGATAGACAATGAAACTGAAGCTATTAACATAAGGATAGATAATAGTGAAACAGAAACAAGGACCATGAGAATAGACTGAAACAAAAACTATGACCATGAGGATAGACAGTGAAACCGAAAATATGACCATGAGAATAGACAGTGAAACAAAAACCATGACCTTGAGGATAGACAGTGAAACCGAAAATATGACCATGAGTATAGACAGTGAAACAAAAACCATGACCTTGAGGATAGACAGTGAAACAAACTATGAGTATACTGTGGATAGTGAAACAAAAACTATGACCATGAAGATAGACAGTGAAACAGAAACTATGACCGTGAGAATAGACAGTGAAACAAAACTATGACCATGATGATCATGAGGATAGACAGTGAAACCGAAAATATGACCATAAGTATAGACAGTGAAACAAAAACCATTACTTTGAGGAGAGACAGTGAAACAAACTATGCCATGAGGTTAGACAGTGAAGCACAAACTATAGCTGTGAGGATAGACAGTGAAACAGAAACTCTAGCCATGAGGATAGACAGTGAAACAAACTATGACCAAGAGTATAGACATTGAAACATAAACCATGACCATAAGAATAGACGCTGAAACAGAAACTATGACAATGAGGATAGAATGTGAAAGAGAAACTATGACTACGAGGGTAGACAGTGAAACAAACTATGACCATGAAGATAGATGGTGAAACAGAAACTATGACCATGAGAATAGACAGAGAAACAGAAGCTACGACCATGAAAACAGTGAAACACGAGATTATGACCATGAGGATAGACAGTGAAACACGAGATTACGACCATGAGGATAGACAGTGAAACAGATACTATTACCATAAGGATAGACAGTGAAACAGAAACTATGACCATGAGGATAGACAGTGAAACAGAAACTACGACCATGACAGCATGACAAAAAGAAACCTACGACCATGACAGCCAAAAAAAAAAAAAAAAAAACCCATGTGCTAGCTTTAATAGAAGACAAGATGCAAAGCATATACACGTACTCCCAGTTTATCTAGAAAACGCGTGAGATATTCCATAAAGAGGAAAAACCGTTTTGGGCCGTTATAGCCGTTAGTAACGGCTATTCTGTTAAACATCGGCCATCATCTGTGATCCATAATAACATACCTACAAATTTTCAGAAAGATCGGCCAAGTACTTTCTGAGATTTTCCATACAGAAGAAAACTGTTATGCGCCGTTATAGCCATTGGTAACGGCTATAACGGTAAAAATAACACATCGGGCATCATCCATGGCCCATAATGAACATGCCTACAAATTTTCAGAAAGATCGGCCAAGTACTTTCTGAGATATTCCATAAAGAAGGAAACCCGTTATGGGCCGTTATGGCCGTTAGTGACAAGTATAACGGTAAAATAACACAACGGGCATAATCCGTGACCCATAATGAACATACCTACAAATTTTCAGAAAGATCGGCCAAGTACTTTCTGAGATTTTCCATAAAGAAGAAAACTGTCATGGGCCGTTATAGCCGTTGGTAACGGCCATAACGGTAAAGTAAGACATCGGGCATCATCCGTCACCCATAATGAACATACTACAAATTTTCAGAAAGATCGGCCCAGTAGTTTTGTCTGGAGCGAGTGGAACACATTTTGACCACGGACGGACGGACGGACAGACACACACACACAGAGACAGCATTTCTCCGTTCCCATTGTAAAGTACTCCCTGTTCTATAAGAACTGGGAGTTAAAAAAAAAAATTGACAGCAAAATTCAAAACTACGACAATGCCAAAAAAAAAAAAAGCAGAAGTCAAGAACTAGTTACCGGTGATTTCCAGAGTGGACCATGCCAGCTGTGAACTGGCCACGAAGCAGACGCTGACGATGTGGCAACGAACGAGGCCCGACTTTTGCCAAGAATCACTACAGAATCGTTCTGTGATCAACTTGTCTTTACGCCAGATTACATGATGCTAAAAAACGTGTTTCAACAGATGTTCGAATGCAGTCCAGCGACTGGCCACGGTACAGAATTCAGATGATCCAATGTGGCTGTAACTTTCCAATCATTTCGGATATGTTTAGATAGTTCATGTATCGCCTTCAGAACAGTTTTTTTTTTTTATATTGTACATCATTTGAAGTCAATTATACGGCACTGCATGCTTGAATTACTTTTGTAACACGCTTTTCCTGGACCGATGTCATGTACGAGTGATTTCTTCCTTTACAAAACATCGATTCTAGTTGACATTCTTTGATCCCGAGATCAAGTGCTTACTCATGCGCGCTCGCTCGCACGTGCGCACGCACGCGCGCGCGTGTGTACACACACACACACACACACACACACACACATACACACACACACACACACAATCAAACTCATACACCACCGGACCGGAACACAGCACAACACACACACACACACACACACACACACACACACACACACACACACACACACACGGCCCGGGTGTCATTTACAGAAGAAACCATACTTCACATCTATGCAATATGTTAAGACTAAAACCCTTCACCTAAGCGAAACAAGATATTTTATCAATGACTTTTTGACGCTTTTCCGACATTTTTAAGTCCGTTTTTTTGTTTGTTTGTTTGTTTGTTTTTTTAGTAATCTACGTCTAAAAAATTGCAGGTTTTTTTTCCAAATCAACTGATTGAATGGTCTAGCTTATTTTAGAACCCTTTCCACGATAAAACTATACAAGGATCTGTTAGAGAAAACAAAATGAGGCGATGAAAAAATGGAACAACGGAAAAAAAAACGCTCCTTTCGTGGGTTGTGTGGTTTTTCAACCCGCTTTATGAATAGTGCAAGCATGCCACATCACATTTGAACATGAATTTGAGCCTTACATCCCTTTGGGGAGTATTGATGATAACAAATAAACTGGTCAGGGTATCAACAACATAAGCGTTTCTTTGTGTGTAAACACACACACACACACACACACACACACACACACACACACACACACACACACCACACATTAATGTTACTTATGACCATTCACATTCATATTGCAGTCTTCACATCAACTTTCATGTCCCTTCTCCCATATTTTCTTCCCGCCTCAGTGATTACTGCATCTGTAATGGGTAAATCTGATATGATCATATACTAGCAGGGGCACCCGGCGTTGCCCGGGATATGAATATTCTTTGCGATACTCACGTGACGGCAAACATGTATTAATGGTTTTGATTTATAATCAATCCCCCCCCCCCCCCCCCCCACATCTTCCCACCTCTCCCCCCCTCACAAATGCACATTCTCCTCTCTCTCTCTCTCCTCTCTCTCCTCTCTCTCCTCTCTCTCTCTCTCCTCTCTCTCTCTCGACACGTACTGTGGAATATTTTACTAAAGATCGGAATCGGTGGTAAAATGCTTTCAGCGCTCCAAGCAATGTACAACTCTGTGAAATTTTGCGTAAGAGATGATCTGGTTTATACCGACTATTTGAATGCCTTCAAGGACTTAAGCAGGGCTGTTTGGCTTCTCCAACACTATTTTCTTTTATTATTAACGAATTAGCTGCTTATATAATCAATAACGGTAAACATGGCTTCCAGCTTAGACCTGACACTACTGAGTTATTTTTGCTAATGTTTGCTGATGATGTTGCTTTGTTTTCATCCAGCCCGTGTGGTCTTCAAACTCAGCTAAACAACTTATTTGTAATATCGGCAGAACTCGGACTGAAAGTGAACCTCAGTAAAACAAAAATAATGGTGTTCAGAAATGGGGGCTACTTATCAAAACATGAAAAATGGAATTATGGAACCCAAGATGTTGAAGTAGTAAACGTTTACAAATACCTCGGCCTCAACTTTACTACTCGCCTGAGCCGCAAATTGTCTGTTGAAGACATGATTACAAAAGCAAAGAAATGTGTTGTAGACATATTTAGAACCATGTGGAGAATCAATTGTACTGACCCAAAAATATTCTTTCAGCTTTTTGATGCCCAGATTGTACCAATACTGTTGTATGCGTCAGAAATTTGGGGTACTGATGAAATAGAAGAGATAGAAAAAGTACATTTATTTGCATGTAAACGGTTGCTGAATGTAGCTCTCCGTACACCAAATCTAATGGTGTATGGTGAACTTGGTCGATTTCCTCTCTTTGTTCAAGCTTCAGTACGGTGTATTTCTTATTGGCTTAGACTTTGTGCATTACCTGAAAACAGATTTTCTAACATGGCTTACCAAATGCTTAAAGAAATGGACGATAAAGGAAAGGAAACGTGGGCCACTAAAGTCAGAAGAATGTTGTGTGTAAATGGTTTTGGACATGTATGGTGTTCACAGGGTGTCGGAAACAGAGAAAGTTTCCTGAAGGAATTTAAACAACGATTGATTGATTGTGCTAAACAAAATTGGTCGTCAAAACTCTCTGACAGCAACCGATACGAACTTTACTGTAGTTTTAAAAGCTTATTGGAGCGTGAACAATATTTCGATGTTATTAATTCACATTACGTTAGAAACATGTTCACTAAATTTCGTTTGGGAATAACAGATCTGAAGTGTAACGCATATAGATACAAATCAGAAGATATTGACGTGTTACAATGTCCTTTTTTTGTCTAGCCTCTCAAGAAGATGAAACCCATTTTTTGTTCTTCTGCCCGATTGATGACGACCTACGTAAGATATATCTGTCAGGTTTCAATTTGTTGTTCTACAGAACGCAGAAATTATCCATTCTCAATACCACTATTCCAACATCAACAGTGAATCTGGCCAAGTTTATTTTTTATGCATTCAAACTCCGCAGTAACATGCTGGATCACCGTCTTTTCACGTGCGACTGTGGATAAATTCATTGTTTGATTTGTTGTCACGTATTGCTTACGGGCTGCTGGCCTACTATTCTTTCATGCGTCATCTCCCGTTAACTTGCGTAAATTTTTTGATTGTGTACGTGTGTGCTTGCTCGCGTGCGTTTATTTTTGTGTGAGCGCTTGCGCACTCGCGTGTTCCATTCTTGTTTACTTGAGAGAGAGAGAGAGAGAGAGAGAGAGAGAGAGAGAGTTCTAAAGTATTATGTGTGTAACGACGTCACAGAAAAGCTCCACAATGATATTCATAATAACTCACTCGATTGTATGGACACAACGTCTGAACAATAAACCATCTGAAGTCTGAAGTCTCTCTCTCTCTCTCTCTCTCTCTCTCTCTCTCTCTCTCTCTCTCTCTCTCATACATTCTATTGTTTTCACACACGCATGCCCCAAACCCACTGGATCAAGATGGATTCTGACCAAATTTATTTTTATGAAGATGCACTGGGATATGAGAATGCATCCGTGTCATCTCTCTCATACATTCTATTGTTTTCACACATGCATGCCCCAAACCCACTGGATCAAGATGGAAATAACGGTTTTTAACGGTCAATGTTAAGTTTCGGATCTTAAAAATTGTATATCATTGTTTAGCGTTTAAAACTGCACATGTATATCGAATTTCTTCAAGAATACTCTGAATTTATAAAATAACATTTTTTAACGGTCATTTTTGAATTTCGGTTCGTAAAAATTGTATATCATTTTTCGGCGTTTAAAACTGCACATGTATACCGAATTTTATCAAGAACAGCCTAAATTTTGAAAAGAACGGTTTTCAACGGTCAAATTTAATGGATATTTTGACTATCTAATGACCCTATGTTACCCGCTGGATGTTCCTGTAGGCTTATGTCAAGTTTGGTGGCGATCCGATGGCTCTCGTGGCCGCCAACCTCAGAAGATCGGGTTTCAAACAGCTTTTATAGGGTTTGGTGTTTTTAACGGTTTTTAACTGTTATAAATAAGGTTTTTTTAACTGCCAAATAACGGTTCTAATTTTCGAGAAGTAGCCCTGTACCTGTGCAATGTCACAACGGCCATTTGATGAAAAGCAGAGGGAAAAGATGTCTTTGAAACCGTTATAACAGCTTTTTAACGGTTTTTAAACGGTTTTATTTTTTTTAGAGATTAGCTCCAAACCGTCCTCGGTTCACAACAGACGTACCTGCCAAATTTCATTACAATCGGTTGAGCCGTGACATTTATCTTCGTTTTGTACAACTCCCACCTTAACCGTTTGTTATCATTTTCCAGCAATGTGCTTTCATTTGAACAGAAAAAAATACTGAGTCCAAATGGAGTCATAAGCATTTTAAGGTAGTAGCTCATCTGCTTTCCAAGTTCAATCCAGGGGGAAAGCCAAATGTCCGTAACTTGTACAGAAAATTGTACAGAAACCTTTGCATTTGAGCAGACCGTTTATTTTCACATGCTTGTAATTCAATGTTAGAAAGAAAGAAAACGGCAAAACCAGGCAATTCTACATTCGATCAAATTAAACAGTTTACGAACTTGAGGATAGACAGTGAAACAGAGGATAGACAGTAAAATAAGCGAGTCCTAGTGCGCGCGCGCGCGCGCGCGCGCGCGCCACACACACACACACACACACACACACACACACACACAGTGAAAGAGATAGATATACACTTACTTCAATTTTTTTCCTCAAGGTAACTGGTCAATTGGTGCTCTAAGAACCAGACTTGTGTTGTGTCTCTTGCCGTCACTGTGAACTGTCAACGTGGCTTGCTGCTGGAGACACATGTCGTTGAATGACGGGACGGCACACGAGCTTATGTAACGAAAGCCTCCCTCTAACCCTGAGCGTTGACACGTAATGCCAGCCAACCAGGTTTCAAAATCGGGTACCTGGTGTCCACAACACCTTGTTGTCCAGGCTATGACGGAGAAAAGCCCTCATTAAAGCCCCGTGTGAAAAACAGGGTGGTGGTGGGGGGGGGGAATGGAGGGACAACTCACTCATTGGAGCGGAAAGCCCCCCCCTCCTCTCTCTCTCTCCCTCTCTCTCTATTTCATTCTCTTCTCTTGTGTGTGTGTGTGTGTGTGTGTGTGTGTGTGTGTGTGTGTGGAGAGAGAGAGAGAGAGAGAGAGAAGAGTGTGTGTGTGTGTATGTGTGTGTGTGTGTTTATCATGAGCATTATGGATTTCCCCTTGGCATTTTTCACTGCTGGTAGTTCCCTACCCCCTCCCCCTAACCTCCCCCTCCCCCCTGCTCCTCCACCCCCATTCATGTGGCAAGTCTTCTGGATGTACAACAATATCGAAAGGGTTGTCTTATAATTTACGTGTGACCTAAATATCGTAAAATCACGCATCACTGTTTTCTAGAGAGATCTGAAACATACAAAAAAGCCATACTAGAATCAGTTGCTCGTGTTCACAGTTCCAAGTGGACCGACGGAATCTCCAAGTAATCCCCATGATTTGTGTTCTTTATCCATTGTCTTTGATCATTTTTCTGTTGAACTGGTGCACGTAAAATGTTATTTGGCCTTTGTTCTTTAAAAAAAAAAAAAAAAAAAAAGTACGGTGAAAATAAGTTTGTTCCTTTCTCTGTTTTACATGGAAGGCACGATGACCTGGATTTAGGACACACGCCGCTGCAGATTTTTTTGTTTTACCAAGGGCTTTAAAGGCATTCATTCCTTTCTCGTTCGCAGGGCGAAGGACTGGGGTAAGGGTGTTATTGCGTGTGTTACTGAGGGAGGGAAAGCGTTCAGACCTAAACAGTCAGTTTTCAGAGGCTTAAGTGTCCGGCCGGTCGACAGCACACACCACTGTATACCCAGACACTTGAACATGCTCCAAAATGTCGGTCATGCATGACAGTATTTGCTTCGTTCGTGCTTCAGTATAGCGTCGTTTACAGTGCTGTTTGACGAGTGTGAGTGTGTGTTGTGTGTGTGTGTGTGTTTTTAGAGAATAAGTAAATAAGGATCTGCTTATGTCATTAGAGTATGTGTGCGAGAGCGCGAGCATGAACATGGAAGATAGAGATTGCGGACGACGGACGGTGAGTGGATAGTGTTTGGAGAGGGTATGATGTGCTTTGCATGCGGAGGGAGCGGCTTCGATGTATGTGTGGTGGGGGAGGGGGGAGGGGTTTGTGTGTGTGTGTGTGTGTGTGTGTGTGTGTGTAGGGGGGGTTCGGGGTGTGTGTGTGTGTGTGTGTGTGTGTGTGTGTGTGTGTGTGTGTGTGTGTGTGTTGATGTGACCTGATTCGCGACCGTGACCTGATTCTCGACCGTTGTGACGAAAGTGAAGGTCTTTTCTTAAGTCCTTCCACAAGTGCATTCGTGGGCGTCCCAGAAGTGATGAGTACTGCTAGACAGCGTGTCAAGAAGTCACCGAGTGGATGGTTTAAACCTCGTCATGTTTCCTCTTTTTCGTTCACAGTTGCCCATTTTCCGCTTTTTGTGCGTTTCTGTTTGTATCTCAATGTTTCTCTTCCAGACTGCAAAACTACTGCCAGACTGACAAGGCGCCATTAAACTTACGCCTTCCAATAAAATAGTTCACACAGCATTTGGTTGTGAGTATGATTTGAGCTGCCCTATGTACGTTACATGTGCCACGTGACAAGTCGGCGAAGCTGCCTGAGAGATTAATACCGCAGAAAGGTCTGCTGAGTGCCTTTTTCCCCTTTTGAGACATACGTTTCTCCTGCCCATTGCAACTGTTCTCGTTGAGCGGATTCAGCATGCACGCCAGTTTGATCTCAGATGAAAACAGGAAGTTTATCTACGACTAAAACCATATAAACGATCGCAGACAAAACATGTAACATTTCTTACACTGCACGCTGCTAAGTTGGCAGTTTTATCAACCAAAAAATGAAAAAAAATCTATGGATATGGTTTCTATTGCGTTTTGCCGTATTTGTTCATATTTTCTGCTCTCCTCAGAATTCAACTGATGACTCACGGAACGTAAACAAAACGATTTCTGTGCACTGTTCTTCAAACTTTAACAAAATGTGTACATTTGTTCATGGAAAATACACGAGTGACAGCGAAACAGTAATGATCAAAACTGTAATTGCTGCGTTTTAAGACTTGACTTGTGGATACATAGTCAGAACAGTTAGACCTAATAAGGGCATTTCTACATGTTACCACAGTTTTTGTTTGTGTGTAGGCCTTATTGTTTATTTCATTCTGAATCCCGCTGATACGTACATAATTATTCTGAATATTTTTCACCATCCTGGTTTTGAAATACATATTGTTGGCAGAAGGTTATGTGCACGAGCAGAAGATAAAGGAAAACAGTTTTATTTATTTCGCTGATTTGTTTGCTTGTTTGTTTTTCCAAAATGTGTACTGGGTGTGGGAATGAATAGTCCTGTCTTTACTGTAATCTGTGTGTGTGTGTGTGTGTGTGTGCGTGTGTGTGTGTGTGTGTGTGTGTGTGTGTGTGTGTGTGTTATATCGAGTGGGTAAAGAGCATAGGACATTCACTTCATGAACTGTTGCCTCAGGATTGGTATGGGTGCGAGCAAGGGTTCAAATCCGTATCTTGATGGGGTCACGTGACAATGTGACGGTGTTTCTTCTCGTCTGCGTCTGATGCTTGTTCCCGTCTCTGGCTAGAACTGAACAGGCAGCCCCCTAAAACAGCACCAGCCACAGCACATCATGACCGGTCTCCATTTGCAGTTGATTACATGGATAAGGTGGAAGATCTGTCAGCCCAAAGCCACCCCTCCGTAGACCCTGCTTCCACTCCACCCTCCTGTTACCCACTCTTCATCCAGTAGACTCACAAACGAAAGCAGACTATCTTAGCATGAAGATTAAAACCACTGACTAAGGAGCAAATAGACCAATGCACTATATCATGTGCAATTTTTTTTTCCCTTCGCCCAACAGCAATTTCCCGATAACAACTTTCAACCCGTTACAGGACCATAAGTTACAAAAATATCTTCATATAATTGTGACGGACTATTTTTCGTCCGGTCACAAATTTTTACAACCGCGTTCACCGGAAAACCGGTTGGTTAGTTTACCTGACTTGCTGCTCACCTGCGCTCTATATAAGCCAGCAGTCTGTACAGCAATTCCGGCAGTGCAACATTCCAGTGGCCGAAGAGGGACTGCGGAAAAGTTTCTGTGGCAGTCAGGTATTCCATTATTAGTAAATTGAATTCTCAAACCGAAATCGTTCTCCCCTCCTATAGGCGGACTGTAACTTTTTCAGCGCCTGGTGAAGGTCTTTTAAAAAAAAATAGTATCTGCTGTTCTTTGATATATCTTTTGACTTGATAGGGTGATCGGAGGAAATTGTTTTTAGAAAGTGTGTTATCTTTCTCTGAATAGAAAGAAGAAAAAAAATATGTTGTTGATGAGTGATCGGAAAAGGGGGTGGCTTAGCTAGTTCATTGCTTTATGAAAAAAAAAGTGTTGTTTATCCTTTTCGCTAATGTATTATAATGATGCAAATGACAGTAAGCTCCGGAAGTAAGCGATGGAAACTATCGTGTATTAATGGTTGGAAGATCTATTCTGAATTCTGTTGTGGGAAGCCCAACGGAAATCTTTCTGATGTATTCTGAATTTTGATGTGGGAAGATAAAACGGAAATCGTTTTGATATGTATTCAAACCATCCTTTGATATGTATAATGAACATCTATCCGTTGATAAACAAGAATGTACGGAAATCGCTTTGGTATGTATTTAAGGCTTGTTTCTGTTAATAATGAATATTTTTATCTTGATGAAAAAGGATGAACGGAAATCAATCTTTGAAATGTAGTGATTATGTGAAATGATAAAACATTCTTGCTTGATGAAAGATACGAACGGAAATCATTTCTTATATGCAATGATCGTATTCTTGGTACATTGTAAGAAGGTCTATGTGGAAATCCTTCCCCCCCCCCCCCCCCCCCCCCCCCCCCCCCCCCCCCCCCCCCCCCATTTGCAAAAACATGATTCCGAAAATCATAGAATGTTCTATTGTATTGAAACGTTGTAGATTTCGCTATGGGTAATTTTCCCAAGTTCTGGTGAAATATAAAGTAACTAAGTTATAAATAAGAATAATAACCATGATGAATAATAGCCATGTTGTAGGCTAGATAATCAAGGTAGTTATCAGTTCCCCCAGGTGAAGTTGTAGCCCTGGTGTGACTGGGAACTGGCTGCCACTGCTACCGGGTCTGGGGCGTGGCCAGGATCTACCCCCCCCCCCCCCCCCGACCCCCCCACCCCCACCCCCACCCCCCGTCTCCACCGTGCTGGGGTGTGGAGAGATCGATTTGGAGATTGACAGTGACCCGTTGTGCCAGCTGTGCCAGAGCCACCGATTCTGCTGGGGCAGAGCCGCCGCTCCTGTGGTGTTAGAACCAGCCACCTGTTGTGCCAGCTGTGCCAGAGCCGCCGCTTCTGCTGGGCCAGAGTCGCCGCCCCTGTGGTATTAGAACCAGCCACCTGTTGTGGCAGCTGTGCCAGAGCCGCTGCTTCTGCTTTGCCAGAGCCGCCGCTCTTGAGGTGTTAGAACCAGCGACCTGTTGTGCCAGTTGTACCAGAGCCATCGCTCTTGCTGTACCAGGGCCGTCGCATCTGTGGTGTTAGAACCAACGATCTGTTGTGCCAGAGCCGCAGCTCTTGTGTAGTGTTAGAACCAACGATTTGCTGTGTTGGAGCCGCTGCTCCTATTTGTGTTGGAGCCGTCACTCCTGTGTTGGACAGAGCCGTCGCTCCGGTTCGGTGTTGGACTCTGCGAGCTGCTCCTCCTGACGGCGCGAGACCCAGGAGAAGACTTTTCTTCATCGCTACTTGCAAGTGACTTGTGACGTCCGAGGAACTGTATTGGGCCGGACGTGACCTATAGTAGAAATAAAATAGTAGAAATAGTATCATTTATATATGCCTCTGTAGTGTGTACGCCTAGAGCTACGGCGTACGTTAAAATTCTACTGTCTTTATGATATTATTGTGTTTTGTGTATTTGTGTGTTGATGGCTCGGGCAGCATAAAGAAAAAAAAACCCGTTGTATTGAGACTTGTTGCCTGGCTGTCTATGTTTCGGTTGGTGTGGGTGTGTGTGTGAAGTGAAACCGTACACGCATCCAAATTTCTGAGAGTGAGAGTCAGAAAAACAGAAACACGCACCGACGCATCCGTAACAATAATCCTGCAGTTTTACAAATCTGTATGACCAAACTGGCTTCATAGTTCCCTTGCACAAGGATACGAACAAAAAAAGACTGCACAAATGCCGCCACTATTTTACAACGATTTTCACACAACCCGTGGGCAATTATGAAATCACCAACTACCACTTCTCTTAAAAAAAAGGAATCGAAAGAAAGGAAACAACCATAATTTCCCTTTCGTGCCTTCTGTGGTCACACAGAACACATGGAAGTTCTCGACCAGTCACCAGTTTGTGCTTAGCCCAGGCCTTGTCACCACACCAGAGTGAAATGACCAACAGTCCCACACAGTGACCAAGCCGTGATCCACAATGGACCCAGTGTCACACACTGACATGGTTTGAAAATGACAGGTTATATGCCACCCAACGCCGTCACGTAGACAACTCGATTCCAAAAAGGTTGAAAGCCTGAGTACGCAGTGGTTTGTTTACCATGTTTGAGTGGCTTTGATTTCAGAGGAGGAAGGGTGTCGTAAGTCCTGTTACTGGCTGGTACCTTTTTTTCTATTTTTTTCCCTTTTTTTTTTTGTCCACTCGGTAATGGCGGGTAACAGGAGGGTGAAGTAGGAGAATGGTCTGCACATGTGTGGCCTTGTGTCAACTGATGCTCCTCCTTATCGTTCACCCAGCTAACCGCTTTGGACAAAGACGAAGAGCTGAACCTTCCTCTTTTGCACTTTGGTATATTGAATCTCTGTGGCCGTTGCCATCACACAATGGCATCTGCCAGGGAACAGTTAAGTCCCTTGACATGTTAATGAAATACACTATGCGTTGTCTGTACCCTATGTCAACATAGCGCAGGTTTCCTAGGATGGCACAGGACTGCACCTGCCTGGTTTGGCAGGTAAGGATAGCACTTCTCTGAGCCCCGCTGGTGCTTTCAGCTGCATCGTTTTCTCATCTGCCTTCTGGCCGACTCTGGGGAAAGACCCAGTGACGGTGAGGAGGAAAAGTCCTGTTGACAGCGGGAAAAGACTACTACCCTGGATCCTGCGCAGGGGGCACGTAAGGCCATGTGGCGAAATAGTCGGTGAGGAGCGGGGGATTAGGCTTCACCCCCCCCCCCCCCCCCCCCCATCCAGGGCTAAACCAGACTGAGTCTGAAATGTGCTCCTGGATGTGCTAAATCCATTTATGCATGTTAACAGAAAAAAATTTGGGATGGTCTTAGAGTTATTGCCCTTGCCGCAAGGGTACCCCCCTTAACCTCTTTTCGGCAATTGCATTTTCAATAAGTAATCGAGTGGTATTAAAACTTAGAAAACTATTTTTTGCTTCCTTGTTTATTAAAAGCACCTAGTAGGTATCATAAAAAGAGCATTACAAATAATAGCCAGGCTATATTTTGGCTTCAGTAATGCATGTTCTTCGCACACTGTTATTTTCATGACTAAAAGACGATGTCATCTCTCACACTTAAAAAAACATTTAGAAATTCGTCACTTGAAACATATTTTCATAAACTACAATACATTAGGATAATTTTGACCAAGTTTGAAGGTTCTAGACTGATCAGGTATGTCGCAATTGCAAAAAGATCACCCCTACCCCCCAAAACTGGAATATCGCCCACAGTCCTAAATGTGTCAGTCCTAACTAAAACCCACAAATCATTACTGGATTTATGAAATACAGCGATTATTCACCCTAGAAACACTAATATACTTAATTTCCACACAAAAAAATGGTTTCAATGGCACTCTGTAAAACATGATCATTCTCTGAATTAAAATATGTCATCTTTAAAAAAGAAAAAAAAGTCCCATACTATGGAAATATTTTCACAAACAAACAAAAAAGTGCATTAGGATACTTAAGGTGAAGGTTGAAGGTTTCAAACCAATCAGTTACATTGGAATTATTGGTCACCGTCTCCAGGAAGGAATGAAAGGGGTGCTCAAGGACAATGTGACAAAAATTCTGGCAGCACCTCGTCCCAAGACAAAGAAACAATTGCGGTCCTTTCTCGGCTTAGTGGGGTTCTACAGAGAATACATGCCTCACTTTGCAACTGTGACTTCTCCAATGTCAGACCTTCTGCACAAAGGGAAGCCCAACCAACTGGAGTGGGAAGATGCGCAAGACCGAGCCTTCAACACTGTGAAGAACTTCCTGTCCAAGAAGCCTGTGCTACGGTTGCCTAACCCTAACAAGACGTTTGTGCTCAGCACTGATGCCTCTGACAAGGGTGTTGGTGCAGTCCTCATGCAGGAACATGACGGGAAGCTGTTCCCAGTCTCGTATGCCAGCAAGAGACTATCCAGGGCAAAGCGGAGGTATGCTACCATGGAGGAGTGCCTTGCTATTGTGTGGGCAATACGAAAGTTTGAACTGTTTCTCCAGGGGGTTCGCTTTGTATTGTGTACTGACCATAAGCCCTTACCTTTTATGTACCTTCAGAACTTTGATATGAAGGTTGAATATGTGAAAGGCACAGACGATCTGGTCGTACACTTTTTAAGTCGTGCATGATTAAATAAGGCTTGTACTAGTTGTAGACTTTGAATTGGGTGTGTGATGCCAGTTGATCTTTGTTTTAAAGTCATTTGACATTTCTTTTAAATTGTAAAAGTTTTTAGAAATTTGGGAAATTTCTTTAAGTGGGGGGTTATGTTACAATTTAAAAGGGAGACGAGAGGAAGAACTTTTGCGAAAGACGTCATAGCAATAATGACGAGTTGCAAGCCTCCTTTCATTTATCGCTTTTAGACCTTTGTATTTTTGGTCAGTGTAGTGCTATTGTTGATTTATTTAAAACATTTGGAAAGTGAACGTATGCCTAATTGTTCAGTATTGTTTTTGGATCGGTTGATAATGCGAGTGTAATATTCAAGATTATGTTAGAATGTTCACCAGGTTTGCTAGTGCATTACCAAAGGTTCGAGAATGTTGTAGAAGCTGACCAAATTACATTCGCGTACGCTCGTCACGATTTCATTGGTTAAGCTTACTGATATGCAGAATATTCTAGTAAAGAATAATCGAGTATGTTCCAGAATATTCTTTAAATAACATATAAAAGAATGAGAGCTGTGTAACTGAGAGAGAGAGAGAGAGAGAGAGAGAGAGAGAGAGAGAGAAATGAGATTTTTTCTGAAGAGTTCTAGTCATTGTCGAGCATACAAGTGTTCGAGTCTTCACTGAGTTTGAGTCTAGTCGATGAAAAGCTGCCATTGATAGAATATTGCCTGCTGCGTGTACGATTGAATTCCTGTACGACTTATTGAACCTGAAGGTCAGTGGACTGTTTTTTGTTCCTATATTCTTCAGCGTTTGGAAATGAAAGGATCCTCTTCGTTTCAATACCGCCTGGTGTATTTTGTCGTCTGCAAGCCGAACACCTTCCACGGGATCTACAGCGAACTCTTACAAGCTAGCTACTGCACTTACCTTGTACTGAAGTCATCGCCTTAGCGTGTAACACTTGAGTTGTACTGGATTCATCTGTGTGCACAACAGCATGGGGGTATTGGATACGCGCTGCGGTTTGCTCAGCAGTGGCGTCTTTTGCCAGTGGACTCTGTAGTCATGAAATAAGGGATGGTGTTCCAAGGGAGGGGGGGGGGGAGGGGGGAGGGGGGTCGCCTGTTTCGTTGTAGCTGGGGGGGGGGGGGGGGGGGCGGCGGGGAAGCATCGGGTGAGGACAAGAAGGTGAACCTTTACCTTCAGTGTTGTGATATGTTAAGTCCTCTGTGTAAAGCACCAACTCTGCCCTCTTTCTGATCACCCATCGGATCGTGACGAGTAGTGAAAAAATTCAGCGTAACGCCAACGTAGGGAGGAAAGAACAGTAATGCAACCTTGCTGTGACGTCATGAGTAAGGGTGTAACCTTATTATGATTGTGCTTTGGGCTCCAGGACGACTGACATTTTTCCTCTCTCCTTTTTTTTTTTTTTTTACATGATCCTACTAAAAAGGGAAATGCAAAGATTGTAAATTCTTATTCCGTAAGATATGTTTATTTGACTGAACCCGGTACCCCTTCACAGAGATTCGTATCACTGTGTGTAAACATTTCTCTAATTTTCATACGGTCAAGAGACCATTATTCCTGTAAGAGATTATCCACATTACCCTAGTAAGTAAATTTCGTTTAATCCTTATCAAGGAGAGTCCGTCCGTTTCGTGCTAGTAAAACGGCAGTGTTCACTGTAACATATCCCTAGACATCACAAACTTAGTGGCACGACTCAGAACATGACAAAGAGTTTTTCTTCTATGAAATATTAAACAGACGAGGGAATGATAGATGTACAGACACACTGATACAGAAAATGTTATGTGTTGTTGTTGTTGAACAAGCCTCATTAGCCAATCGGAACAGACAATATAATTTGGCCAGTTGGAACACAGCTTCGTAAGTAATGTCTTCCGTCACAACCATACATAACACGTTTAATGAAGAGAGAAAACACACTGGGCGTGTTTCTCTCTCTCTCTCTCTCTCTCTCTCCTCTCTCTCTCTCTCTCTCTCTTGTGTGTGTGTGTGTGTGTGTGTGTGTGTGTGTGTGTTAATCAACTGCATTGACGTCTCAAGCAAACATATTTGTCGAAAATGCACCTATCTTTTTATCAGAGTGTGCATGTTGCTTTGCACTGCAATTGTGGGTTTCATTTCTGCTTTGACTTCTAAGTTTCTGCAACACTGCAGGTCTGTTTCACTCTTCTCGTCGTGACCTTACAATTGCGAACAATCACACACAAAAAATGACACATCTTGGACGGACAACTTATACCAATACTAGATCTAATTGCAAAATGAGGAGACTGCAGGCGAAAATCTAAACAAATTCTAAATGTAATTAATAGCGAACCGCCAAGAAAACGTAGACAAACGAATCACAAGACAAAACACACGCGTTTTGACCTCTTAGGTCTTCTTCAGGCAAGATACAAAACACTCGGGACAACGAAAATGAGCGAGCAATCACTTATCTTCATTCACTCCAGCGCAAGATGGGCGTTGAATCATTGATTGCTCGTTCATTTTCGTTTTCCTGAGTGTTTTGTATCTTGCCTGAAGAAGACCTAAGAGGCCGAAACGCTTCGTGTTTTGTCTTGTGATTCGTTTGTCTACGTTTTCTCGGCGGTTCGCTATTAGTTACATTTAGAATATACCAATACTTCAAAAGCTGGTCTAAGTTGATAACAATGTTTTTGCATTCCCAGTTTACAGGTATGTTACTCCACCTCATCAAGACGGCCAACACACTCTGTACCACAAATTTGGCGACCGGAAATGAATTTCCCACACACCCGTCGTGACAGCTCTGTCCAAGGTTCCTGTATCCTCTGTTAGAACAAAACGGCACAAAGACTGAAGACAGCGCTGGCCTCGCCATGTGAACGAAAATTAAACAAGATGCAAAGCATATAAACGTACTCCCAGTTTATCCTGAATACGCGTGAGATATTCCATAAAGAGAAAAAAACCGTCTTGGACAGGTGTAACCGTTAGTAATGGCTATTCTAGTAAACATCGGCCATCGTCTGTGACCTATAATGAACATACTTACAAATTTTCAGAAAGATCGGCCAAGAACTTTCTAAGATTTTCCATCAAGAAGAAAACCGTTATGGGCCGTTTGTAATGGCTATAACGGTACACTTAAACATCAGGCATCATCCGTGACCCATAATGAACATACCTACGAATTTTCAGAAATATCGGCCACGTACTTTCTGAGATATTCCATAAAGAAGAAAAACCGTTACAGGCCGTTACAGCCGTTAGTAACGGCTATAACGGTAAACTAAAACATCGGGCATCATCCGTGACCCATAATGAACATACATGCTAATTTTCACAAAGATCGGCCACGTACATTCTGAGATATTCTATAAAGAAGAAAAAACATTACAGGCCGTTACAGCCGTTAGTAATAGTATAACGGTAAACTAAAACATCGGGCATCATCCGTAACCCATAGTGAACATACTTGCTAATGTTCACAAAGATCAGCCAAGTACTTTCTGAGATATTCCATAAAGAAAAAAGAATGTTACAGGCCGTTACAGCCGTTAGTAATGGCTATAACGGTAAACTAAAACATCGGGCATCATCCGTGACCCATAATGAACATACCTGCTAATTTTCACAAAGATCGGCCAAGTAGTTTCTGAGATATTCCATGAAGAAAAACAACCGTTACAGGCCGTTACAGCCGTTAGTAACGGCTATAACGGTAAACTAAAACATCGGGCATTATTCGTGACCCATAATGAACATGCCAGCTAATGTTAACAAAGATCAGCCAAGTACTTTCTGAGATACTCCATGAAGAAGAAAAAGCGTTACAGGCCGTTACAGCCGTTAGTAACGGTATATATGGTAAACTAAAACATCGGGCATTATTTGTGACCCATAATGAACATATCTACACAGTTTCAGAAAGATCGGCCAAGTGCTTTCTGAAATATTCCATAAAGAAGAAAACCCGTTACAGCCGTTAGTAACGGCTGTAACGGGGTAAACTAAAACATCGGGCATCATCCGAGACCCATAATGAACATACCTGCTAATTTTCACAAAGATCGGCCAAGTACTTTCTGAGATATTCCATAAAGAAGAAAAAGCGTTACAGGCCGTTACAGCCGTTAGTAACGGATGTAACGGTAAACTAAAACATCGGGCATCATCCGTGACCAATAATGAACATACCTACAAATTTTCAGAAAGATCGGCCAAGTGCTTTCTGAGATATTCTATAAAGAAGAAAAACTGTTACAGGCCGTTACAGCCGTTACTAACGGCTATAACGGTAAACTAAAACATCGGGCATCATCCGTGACCCATAATGAACATATCTACAAATTTTCAGAAAGATCGGTCAAGTTCTTTTTGAGATATTCCATAAAGAAGGAAAACCGTTACAGGCTGTTACAGCCGTTAGTAATGGCTGTAACGGGGGTAAACTAAAACATCGGGCATTATCCGTGACACATAACGAACATACCTGCTAATTTTCACAAAGATCAGCCAAGTACTTTCTGAGATATTCCATGGAGAAGAAAAAGCGTTACAGGCCGTTACAGCCGTTAGTAACGGCTGTAACGGTAAACTAAAACATCGGGCATCATCCTTGACCCATAGTGAACATACCTACAAATTTTCAGAAAGATCGGCCCAGCAGTTTTTTTCTGGAGCGAGTGGACCACATTTTGACCACGGACACACACACACACACACACACACACACACACACACACACACACACACACACACAGCATTTCTTCGTTCCCATTCTAAAGTACTCCCTGTCCTTTAAGAACTGGGAGTACAAAAAACGGAGGGAGATAGGGGTGGAGGGAAAGAATTTGCCTTAACCCTCACCCTTCTTCCTCTCCTCCCACTACCCTTCTCTCCTTTCCTCCGAAATCCCTAGTCGCGAACGCATGGACGTTTCCATTCGCGGAGATTGCGATCGTCGTATAAAGAAGGCTGGCTACGCAAGTGAATCGAAAAGTTGCTTGCTTGAATATGTGTGTGTGTGTGTGTGTGTGTGTGTGTGTGTGTGTGTGTGTGTGTGTGTGTGAAAAACATTTCTACACACTGCGTGGCGTTGACTGCATTTCTGAACAACAATATAAAAAAGGAGACACGCTATGCGATGAAGGTCAACTACATCTTGTAAGGAACGTTGAAACACACTCCAGACGGTTTCGATTCTTCGATCTTGCTAGAGCAGCCTTAGAAAGGTAAAAATGCTTCCCCTGTGAAACCTGACACTGTTCCACGCGGAACAGGGCAAGACAATGCTGGCTAGTAAGCTGATCTCTCCTCTCTGAGATGAGATGACATCTAGATTTCGATGGCCATGCTAAGTCCCATGACTAAGATGATTCAGTGTCTCAAGGACGTGTTCCACAGGCAAGGTGAACGACACACACTTCGGGTACAAGGTGACGAGGGGTGACGCAGACTGTGCCTACCAACCAGAAGACGTACGTTGATATATAGCAAACTGAGAAGAAAAAAAAACTACAGTTTGTCACGGACTGTCTGTCTGGATGAATGACTACTCGTGGGGTATAACGCAATTTGATGAGCAAAGGGAGAGAATAGAAACAGAACTCTCACTGTGCACCTTTCACTCAGCAGACCGCAAGTCCCAATGCAAACTTTGAAGGCACAATTTCCACGTACGACGTAAATTAATGACCCTATCTGACAAACCTCTCACTTACGCACAAACAGGAGAATGACCTGGAAAGAGTTACCACCAGGCAGACTCAAAAGACTAAATAACCCGGAGGGTGTTACATTATCTTTGAGTCCAAAGGGGGTACAAACAGAAACGCTTCCGAAAAATTTCATAATGACTACTAGAAGTTCTCGCTCGATACGCCAAAAAGCTCTCAATTACACACCTCAAACTGAGAATTCATAGTTCGTCGGGGGGGGGGGGGGGGGGGGGGGGGGGGGGGGGGGGGGGGGGGGGGGGGGGGGGGGAGGGAGGGCAAAACTCCCAAACGAAAGGAAAAAGTTGAAGTCTCAAAGCTCCTATAGTCTATCAAAAGATTTTTCGAGGTTAAAAAAAAAAAAAAAACAAAGAAAGGGAAAACAGCTTAAAGCCTCCAATCTCCTCAATCATCCTCAAGACCTCCAATGCTCGAGAGGAGTCACAACGGTTGAGCTAACAAGGGGTAAAAACTACCGATACCCTAAGCAGGATTCTGTCATAACTTCCCGGGTTTACGACCAGCCTCCAGCCGTCCAAGTTAAAATCACAATAGAAGAAACAGGGAGCCTCACGTTCGAAGCACAAACTCTAAAAGGCCACCGACCTAGCCTAAGAATAAACACACGATTTTTTTTCAGTCACACAGAAGAAGACATTGTTCTTCATCATCTTAGGGAAAACGCCGTAGGTTCGTCTCAAGGCTGTGAGTTAAAGTCTGATTCGCACCCCCACCGGTTCACTCTGCTCTCGCTCGTTCCCAGCATTACGCCGTCCCATAGCGTGTTGGTTAATCATTCACTCTGGAAATTGTCCGCTTCAGGTCAGCTGATCTAGGCAAAGAGGAGAGTGTTCGAAGGAAATCCACCCGTAGTACAGGGGAGGAATGGGGTGCCACGTCTGACACGTCCAGCCATGTGGCAGGGCAACAGAGTGGGGCTGAAAAAAAGTCCCTGTTTAAGTTCCTAATTTATTTCCATAGATCCTTTTTTTCATTACCATAGATCATTTTCTTAAGATCAGATGGAAAGAGGGGTCAAGATCGATTGATTAGAAACGTTACTGAAAAATGTTTTTCTTTTTACTCTTTTGTGATTGCACACTATGTGTTCACAGCAGAGGCTTCCAAGGATGGTGCAAGATTGCTTCCAGCTGGTTGGTTCGGCAGTCGAGGAGAGTATTTTATTCGGTCCCACCCGCACCTTCGGATGTATCTTTTTCTTGTCTGCCTTTTCGCCGACTCTGTGGGAATGGCCCAGAGACGGTGAGGAAAGACTCACTGACTGCAGGGAAAGTCCTGTTGACGGCGGGAAAGATAGTGACCTGGGATTCTCTCCAGATAGCACATAAGACCTCATGGTGAAAGCTTGGCAGTGTCTAGAGTTGTACTGTCTTCATCTGTCAACGGAACAGCAACGAGTGAGGTTGCAGGATGCACACGGCAGTTCTTTAAAGATGGCGTTTTTTCGCTGGTGGGCTCTGCAATCATGAAACATGGGCTAATACACCCATGGGAACGCTCCCATGGAGGTTCTGCTGTGTCACATCCAGTGACCATTACACAACGGCATTTACCAGGGAGCAGTTATATCCCTTGACCTGTGCCTGCACCCTATGTGAACAAAGCGCAGGCTTCCAAGGCTGGTCCAAGATTGCTCCCGGCTGGTTTGTTTGGCAGTTGAGGACAATATTTCTTTGGGTCACATCTGCATCTGTATTCTTTCTTCTTTTGAAAATTAGGGGAAAAACATTATAGTGCGGAATTTTGAATTTTTCCAAAGAATACTTATAGGTAATGGCACACAGCAACACTGACCTTGACCCGCCTGACCGCTTAAAGGCGACAACTAGAGAGTATGTGTGCCTGCCCCCCTGCAGCTCACACGCAACTGTACCACAGCTGAGGGTCGCCAATCGGGCTGTGTCCCAGTGTTAACCCTTTTCACGGGTCGAAAGGGACACAGCCCTGTCGGTATGACTTATGGGAGAAACCAACAATAACAAATCCAAAAAGGGAAGACAACCGTTGCCTGACACTGTACATGATTAGATAACAAGAGATTTCCTCTCAGAGGCCTACTTGGTAAAGTAAGCATCTACTGAGTGTGCAATGAAGATATAGACTGAACAAAAAGCTGAAATAGCTCTCTCCTCTCCTCTCTCTCTCTCTCTCTCTCTCTCTCTCTCTGAAAGCCTCCAATAATGCACAATTACTTATACTAGATTGAGCGGAACAGAATTACGCAATGTTTTAAACAAGATGTTTTAAACTGATGATGAACTCATGTGTTAAACTTTTTTCTTCAATGTCGTTTCCTGTTCTAACGAATGATATATTCAGACTGGCAAGAACCTTGGCGCTGGCAATATGGTTAAGTTGTCAACTTTTGCCTGAAACGAATGCTTTCAATAACAGTTGAAAAAGCGCAACATACCATCTTCGTGCAGGTGCTGACGTCATTTCATAGGTAAGAGTTTGTGTTAAGAAACCAAACGTTCATACAAATTATTCTTTGATATGGGATGGTTTCTATTCACCTTGATAACTAAATGTTTGTAAAAGCTGCTCGTGTGTGTGTGTGTGTGTGTGTGTGTGTGTGTGTGTGTGTGTGTGTGTGTGTGTGTGTGTGACACTGGCACTGACACTGGCACAAGTTTATTGAATAGGCCATAGCCCCTTTTAATGGGGGAGATAGCATGTACTACTGGATTCGTTGCGCGGCGTGTGCACACACACACACACACACACACACACACACACACACACACACACACACACACACACACGCACGCGCGCGCGTACGCAAACAAGTGCGCATGCACTCACGCGCTCGCGTAGACACAAACACACACACACACACACACACACACACACACACACACACACACACACACAAAACACAAAAACACAGGCGTGTACATGCAATTCGTGTACACAACTTGAGAAATCATCACGATTCATCATCGTTTGAACATCCTATACCGTCGTCACAATATTTATCTCTTTTCATTGGTGTTAACAGTTTGAAGTCGGAGCTTAAATGCGAAGAATAAAAACTTAGTAAAATCAAGAATGTTTTCCTCGGACAATTTCAAACATGCTATACTGCTACGCCCAGCAGAATCGCTATAGCCAATATTTTGCATATACTTGTGTCTATAACCTTTGTTTAGCGGGCATTCAAAAACGAAGTGAATTTCTCGTTCAAGTTTGTCACTACAAAAGGAACAATTCCAGTTCTCCGTATTTTTTTAATAACAGTATCTGTGATACTCCCAGCCTAAGCTGGGCGAGTACACTGCGGTATGTGTTCGTCCATAGTACATCCACATATTTCCCTCTTCCAGAATGTCTTATATTGTTTGTACACAGAGAATCTACCTCTAGTTTCCAACTGGTCATACCATCGGAAACTAAAAGAACTGTACAACCTTTCCTTAAACTCTTTTAAAAAGTTTCTCTTGTCCACAACCAAATAACCACACTTGCTCAAACCCATTTTCACACAAAACAGTTTGCATTTTTGTGGCCCAAGTGTTTGTTAGTTCTGCGTTCATGCATCTTCAAAAGCATATAAGATTTCTTAGAAGAAAGATGATCTGGTTGTTTTAATAAACGAAAGCAGTATTTAAGACATTTTGAAACAGAATTAATCCATAAGGGATACCTGCCTAACTCACCATAGATCATATCATTTGGGGTTTTATCAATAACATGTAGCAAACGTTTACACGCATAAAGATGAACATGCTCTATCTGCTCAAACCTTTCAAAGCCCCATACCTCTGCTCCATACAACAAAACTGGAACAATCTGACAGTCAAAAAGTTTGAAAAATATTTCAGCTGAAGTACAATCTATTCCGTTAAAAGTTTTCAATATGTCTATTGTACTTTTCTTAGCTCTGCTTGTAGTATCATCCATTGCTGCTGTGAAGCTGTGACGGGTGGAAAAAGTCAGCCCTAAGTATTTGTATGAATTAACAACTTCAACTTGATTACCGTCTAAAAGCCATTTTTCCCCGTGGTCCTTTGGGACCCACCCTTCCTGAACACTATTATCTTACATTTATCCATATTGACAGTCAGTCCTAGTCTGTGTGCAGTTACTTGAAGATTGTTCAGCTGATTTTGTAGTCCGATCACTGTTGTCGATAGCAGTGTAAGATCGTCAGCGAAAAGTAGCAGAAAAAGATCATAGTCTGAACAACTGAGAGACAATCCATGCCCAGCATTAACAGCCAGTTCATTACCTAATTCATTTATTAGTAATGAGAAGAGTGTCGGACTCATTATACAGCCTTGTTTCAGACCTTGCAAGCAAGAAAAAAAAACTCCGAGAGACCATTCTTGCTCATTACACAGGATAGTGCAGATTTATACATGGCTTGAATTATCCGCAGCATTCTCCCGTTCACGCCAGTTTTTATAATTGACAGTAAAATTTCTCTACTTACGGTGTCACACGCTTTTCGAAAATCGATGGAAGCAACATTCATCTTTTGGCTCTTGAAGAAATGTTTTTCAATACCAGCGTGAAGTGTAAAAATATGATCTACTGTCAAACATTCCTTACGAAAGTTATTCTCAGCCTATACGTACAGCCTGTTATTTATGATTCTGGTGATCACCTTACTTACAATACTCAATAATGATACCCCCTCCCCTCCCCCCCCCCCCCCCCCCCCACCCCCCCCCCCCCCCCCCCCCCCCCCCCGTCCCCCTGTAGTTATCAGGATTGTTTGGGTCACCTTTTTTGTGTGACGCTACAATAATCGCTTTAGTCCATTCATCAGGAAATAATCCATCAACGAAAAGCTTATTGAAATAAGATTTCAAACATCGTATTATTTCCGGTTCTGCGGCTTTTAACATTTCTGCCAGAACACCATCCGGCCCTGCTGCTTTCCAACATTTTAATTGTTTAATTGCTTTTCTTATCTCCGCCTCGCTTATTTCGCAATCATGAATGCTGTTGTCATTTTGATCTTCTATTGACAAATCCTTATTATCAACGTTTTCGGTATATGTGCATTAGACACATTTTCAAAGTGTAAGACCCATTCATCATAACTGATGTTATCAGTAACTGTTGTATTTCTCCTGTGCTTCTTAATTTCTTTCCAGAACTCTTTTGAATCATTTGCAGAACTAAGTAGCGCTGTTACCGAAGCTCTTTTGTGGTCTGTTTTCTTAGTTTCGGTTAGGGCCTTGTATTCTTTTCGCTTTGAGGTATATTCTTTATACTTTTCATTCGATTAAAACGTCTCAAATACCCCCTTACCTCTTTTTTCTTCAACAAGCATTCTTTGTCGAACCATCTTGAATTCCGATCTCTTATACTGGTATCAATAACTACGGATTTTTTTCGTACAGTCAGCAGCTTCCAATAGAGATCTATTGAACAGTCTAATGGACTCATCTGGATCAACATCTATAAGGCTTTCCGCATCTTTCATTCTCTCTCGAAATATCTGTGTTGAAAGGTTGTCTTTGAAAAGATCTGCTTTGTTACCCTGCCACACATTTTTTTTCGTTTTATTTCTTTTTCTTGCCTTCAAGCTGTGCTGATCACTATCCGTTCAACATTGGCAATACAGCTCTACATGCATATGGTCAGATTCTATTCTGTCACCAACTATCACGCTGCCAATCATTTGAGAG
>CM065740.1:10912264-11164764 GCA_033310375.1 Conus canariensis | reverse complement strand
TGGGAGAAAGTCAGGAACGGTAGGAAAATGTATGAGAGTTAAAAGTCGACGTAGGTTGAGAGTTGGGAACGTCAGGAACGGAAGGAAAATGTATGAGAGTTTGGGGGAAACGTAGGAAGGGGAAAATAACAGGTGGGAGAAGGTAGGAACAGTATGGAATCTGGCTGAATCACAATCTATGCAAAACCCTCCTGGGGTCAACATGAATGGAAAAGGGTCCATCACAAAGACCGACTGGTACGAAGGAGCAGTGGCTGGACACTCACATGGCCAGGGCAACCTCAAGTGCCAGATGTTTGCCGAAAGAGTTAAGCGAACGAGGACTGACACTCCCTTCCCCCCACCTCCACTGCCATCGTCCCATTCTCCAATTTGTCTGGCTTAGCCCCGATGGACAGATCGGTGAGGCTACATGTTCATTTGAGGTTAATGCAAGGGCTGATTTTCTGATCGATGTCACACTTGATGCGGCGTTTTTCCCCTGGGAGGGTGTGCGGAAAGGAGTCGTGTGGAATGAGGGGAGTGGAAAGGGGCGGAGAAAGATAGAGTGTTGAAAAGTGGAGAAATGGGCTGTTGTTTTTTAGTGATCACTTTTGCTCTTTCATTTTATGGGATGTGGCACAACTATTTATGTCAGAAAACTAATCATGAAAGAGATGAGTAGGGTGTTGAGTGAGTGTGTGTGTGTGTGTAGTTGTGTGTGTGTGTGTGTGTGTGTGTGTGTGTGTGTGTGTGTGTGTGTGTGTTTGTACGTGTGTGTGTGTGCGTGCGTGCGTGCGTGTTGTGTGTGTGTGTGTGTGTGTGTGTGTGTGGAATCTCTCTCTTCCTCTCTCTCTTCTCTTCGTGACATCGGTGTGTGCGTTTGTGTGCTAATGTGTGTGTGTGTGTGTGTGTGTGTGTGTGTTGTGTGTGTTTTGTGTGTGTGTGTTACTGTGTGTGTGTTTGTGTGCTAATGTGTGTGTGTGTTTGTGTGCTAATGTGTGTGTGCTAATGTGTGTGTGTGTGTGTGTGTGTGTGTGTGTGTGTGTGTGTGTGTGTGTGTGTGTGTGTGTGTCAGTGCGTATACCGGTAACTGTGTAATGGATGCACGTACACAGGCCCGACTTGGCGTAAGTGTATGTTAACTATAGTGACACATGACTGCGGTGTTTCAGCATTTTTTTTTTTTTTTTTTTTATAAGTCATTGCGGAATATTTCTTGATCGATGTTTGTGCTTAATCATTTTCGTGGGTGTATTCGAATGATCAGACTGTTAGAACTGATTTTGAAAGAAAACTGAAAAGTGATTTTGAAGGAATGACGCAGACCAGCTTATTCGACGATAAAGAACGCTCTGATTCCCAAGCTGTATGGACTGAGTACGTGATCCCGACTGTCGTGTTTGGATTCTTTATTGGTTACAAATGTGCAAATGTGCGGGTGTCTCTTTTCGTTTCGGTCACTTCTGTCTCTCCCAAACACACAATATTCTATGACAGAACGCCACGCAACATTTCTGGTTCTCCAAAACTCAATAATTCAAAGGTAAACTAACGAACATCTCTCCACTATCCACAGTTTTCTTCCAGGTTGTCTGGAACACAGCTAATAATTATGATGAACTTTGAAATGTCACATGAAGGCTCACAAGAAGGCTCACATGAAGGCTCACAAGAAGAATCTCTGCAATAACACAGAGAGAGTCTCCAAAATAATGCAACGAGTTTTAGTTTGAATCATTCCAGCTCTTTGCCCTTGCCCCGACCTCTCCTCCATCCTTTTCTGTCTACACCCCCTCCTCCAATTTCCCCATCCCACCATATTTACATTCACACCCCATGTACATATACAGCATATTTATAACATAACATGTAGAGCATAATATATACACCCCAAACATCATCTCCACCATCCAGGTATGCATACTCGTAGACACATACACATGTGAAAAATCCATATGCACCTATATTTTTATATGAGTTTCCACCCAACCCCCCACCCCCACACCACACCCTCAAGCGCCCCCTTCCAAACATAAGACTCCTCTACCACTCTCTCCCTTTCTTTTACACACTCTCAAGCGCCCCTTCCAACCACAACTCCTTTTCTACCACTCTCTCCCTTTCTTTTACACACTCAAGCGCCCCCCTTCCAACCATAAGACTCCTCCTCTACCACTCTCTTTTTCTCTAGCTCTAGTTCTGTTTGCCTTTTCCCTCTCTCTGCCTCTGTTTTACCTTTCCTCACCCACACACACACACACACAACACACACACACACACACACGTGAGCGGGCGCGCAGGCACACACACACGCACACCATAAGATGTAATCTTTGAAATAAAGCATCTAATTAATTACATTATTTCCACAGGAATAAATATAGTCTTCTGCTGGGTCTCTTCACACTGTGGTATTTATTAGAATGAAATAGCAGATAAACTAGCCAGACGCGGGGTAATGGGCAATGCTGAAAAGAAGGGGGGGGGGCGGAAGTGGAGTGATGTCACCTGCCCGAAGTTTCTTAAAGCGTTTGAGGGAAAGAAAGAAAGAAAAGGGGGTTTCTGGCAATGTGTAGAGAGGAATAGTGGGATAAAGAGAACACATGTGTCCGGTTCTGGACACCGCCGTTAGATATATATGAAATACATTCGTTATGTAAAGCTGTTTCCGATTTGAGAAGTCTCAAGATAAATGCGTAATGGAAACATATCCTAGACATATTTCTAGTTTAATATACAAGATACGTTTTAAACTCTTGGAAGACCAAATATTCCCAAAATATAGTGTGTGCATGTTCTAAGCCATTATCTGGTGAACATATACTTTTCCATTGCCCCATTTTAAATGCTCTTTATTCGAAAGCAAACATTGAAATTTCGAAATCTAAACCGGTTCACGCTATTTCTTTCAGTTCAGAAATTGTTGAGGTTGCAAAAATTATCTCTCAATCTAAAATTAGCATATTTTTATAATTATGATAGTGTAGTTTATATTTAAATTTGTACTGTTCTTGACATTATTTCTTACCTTTTACTCCCTCCTGTCCTCCTCCTTCCCCCTCCCCAAAGCCCCCCCCCCCCCCCCCCTTTGTAAAGTCTAATATCACCAAGTGTGAACAGACTATATATCAACTACAACAACAACACACAGACCACAACAAGATGGCGAATACGATCAGTTTCTAATAACGACGCCTGCTGAATTCGTTTGTAAAGTTCCCCAGTATGAACAGGTGGACCAAAGTTCGAGCCAAAGTGAATGGTTAATCAGCGATTCGTGTGCTGGCTGGGATGAACAAAACCCCGGAAAATATTAAATCAATGGCCAAACCAACTCCAACCTCTTTGAATGGAGCTGGACGCGTGATTGCTACAGAGAAATCGACCAGCAGTCGCGAAAAAAACAAGTCCCGCCGACAGAGATCCAGGCATGAGTCCAACAATAGCTGACTTACAATCGATCATTTAAAAACTTTGGATCGAATCTGCAGCCTTGAAAATACCGTCCGAGAGCAAAGTAAAGCGTGGGAACCCGAACGGAAAATCAGTCCAACAGTACAATCAGCCCAACGCACGAGTGGCCTGATCCGGATCGTTTCTACCAGCCGTAGAGCAGCCCAACGCCACTGCACAACCAGTGCAACGACGAAATGTGGTCCAGAACAGTAAAGAAAAAGTAAAAATCGACAATTCGAACATCAAAACCTTCCGATGACGTCAAAACCAACCACGCGAAGGAAAGTCACCAACCATTACGTAACAAGTCAGCTTTCATGGAAGAAAAGAAAAATCAAGATCCAGATCTACCGCGTGTACTCATTCTGCACGACTCGGTGACCAGCAAAGTCAACGGCAAACGGTTGGGTCATTCCTATGACTTCTACGCCCAGTCCATTCAAAGCCCACACAATCAAAGAAATTCGACCATCCTTCAACACAGCTATCCAATCCAATGAGAAACATTCGACGCCGTGCTCATCCACACTGGGGTGAACGATTTAAGATCTACTTCCCCCTCGACATCAAGTGATCACCTGGTTTCATGCATCAAGGAACTCAGAAAAGAGCATCCTACCCTAAGCATTGTCATTAGCAAGGTGCGTCGTAACTGGACTGGTTTCGGTTGAGAGAGAAAGAACGTTAGTTCGTATGGCGCTCTGCGCATGTCCGGAAAAAGTTACACGTAGCGCCATCTGTATAAACATCGTCTGCTATGTCGAGTCGATTTCGACACATCCCCTTTCTCTGGAAAAGAACTATTCTTTTGAAATTGTTTATCGGCACAAACGATTTCTTTAAACGTTGAATAAAACACACTTATACATTTTTCATTTTCCAAATAAATCTCTAGCATGTCTGTCCATCAACACGAAATTGTTTGCTTCGGACCTGACTGGAGAAACCATCAACACAAAGTAACAAAACCACCAGCACCAGGTCGCATGGGAGTTTTCTAGTCTTGTCGGAAACGTGCAGGTTTTCGCACACGCCTGCCACTATGTGTACGGAATGTGTGATCAGAGTTGCAGGTGTGTGGTGTAACAGCCGGAGTAGTCTCGCATGCTGGGGAAGTAGGTACAGGGTTGCCCTCTTCAGCAGTAGATGTTGACTCAGCATCATCAGTACATGATGACTGGACTGATTCGCTAACATTGACCCATTCATGGCTGTAGGTAGTTGCCACACCTCAGGATCAGTAGAACCAGGTCGAGGAGTCGGTGTTAGAGTTGGAGCAGCTGTCTGAAGGCACAGGTGCTTCCGGTTACGCCTCAGCCCACCAGCAGCTGTCTGGATGATATAGGATCTTGGGGCGCTTTTCTCCTTCACCACACCAGGTTGCTTCCATCCTTTCTCCCCATCTGTTTTGATTAGCACAGGGTCTCCAGGATGAAGCTCAGGTAAAGAACGAACACCATGACGACTGTCATAGTTTCTTTTCTGTTTCTGCTTCATTGCAGCATTATATTTCCGCACTAGCTCATGGTCAATTTTTCCAGGAAACAGAGTTTCAGGCATAGATGGAAGATTCGTCCTTAGGCGTCGTTGAAAGGCCAGTTCTGCTGGGCTTGCTCCTATCTCTGGAATGGGTGGAGAGCGATAGGTCAGCAAGGCCAGAAACACATCTTCTTGTCGAAGAATCTCTTTGGCTGTCTTCACAGCACGTTCAGCTGCTCCATTAGCTTGCGGGAAATGTGGGCTACTGGTCACATGGGAAATGTTCCAGTCAGCTGCAAATTTCTTGAATTCTGTTGATGAGAACTGTTTCCCATGGTGAGCAAAAATGTTTTTTCAGTTTGCTGATCACTGAATATGCTGTGATGTTCTGCAGATGAGCAATGTCAATGTACCTGGAATAATAGTCCACACAGACCAGGTAGTAGTCTCCTTTAAACTCACAGAGGTCCACTCCAATCCTCTCAAAGGGACGGGTAGGCAGAGTTGATGGCAAAAGTGGTTCATGGGACTGAGATGGGCGGTTTTCAAGGCAATGTCGACATTTTGAGACAGCATCTTCAATATCCCTGCCACACTGCCTGGTTCGCTCGTTCACGGCATTTAGATATGCCCAAGTGTCCTTCATGGATCCTGTTCAGTATTTCTGTTGTCATGGATGAAGGAATGACTATCCTGTCTCCTCTCAGTAGGAGTCCATCATGAACACTGAGTTCTTGCCGGATGGCGAAAAAGTCTCTGGCTTCAAGTGATACAAGTTTCTTGTACTTTGGCCAGCGACTCTGAGTATAGATCATTGCTGCTTTCAGGCTAAGATCTTGCTGTGTTGTTTCCTTGATCTGACTGATCTTGGCGTCAGATGCAGGCCAAAATGAAGCAACTTCTTCAACGTAGCTCTGGACGTCTTCTTGCAGGTCAAGGCTGTTCTCTGTTGAAACAGGATTTCTGGATAATGTATCGGCCACAACCATCTTTTTGCCAGGTGTGTATTCTGCTCTGACATTGTAGCGCATCAGACGCATAAGGAGTCGCCAGCATCTCAGGGGGGTTTCTTGCAAGTCTTTGGAGTTCACAGTGAGACAAGTGGTCTGTGGTCAGTGAAGGCTGTGAAAGTTTTAAGGCCTACCAGGTAACGTTCAAACTTCTCACACGCCCAAACCATTGCCAGACATTCTATCTCAATCTGGGCGTATCCTTTCTTTGCATCAGTATGGGTACGAGAACAATATGCGATTGGCTTCAGTTCTTCATCATTGTTTTGAAGCAGTACCCCTCCAAGTCCATAACTGCTTGCATGAGCACTGACGACTGTTGGTTTTGTGACATCGTAGAATGCAAGAGTTGGTGTCTCAGAAAGTAACTCCTTTACTTTCTTGACTGCATCTGCTTGTGGTCTGTCCCATATCTATGGAGTGTCTTTGCAGAGAAGATCATTCACTGGTTTCAGGACTGTTGACAGGTTTGGGAGAAATCTGCCAAGGTAGTTAACCATTCCTAGCCACCTTCTCAATTCTATAAGATCTGTTGGATCATTCATGTTGTGGATCGCTTCAAGCTTTGATGGATCTGGCCTGATCCCATCCTTGCTGAGGATGTGGCCTAGGAAGCTGATTTCCTTCTTGCAAAATTCACATTTTTCTTTGTTCAGCTTCAATCTTACTTCTGACAAGTGCTGAAGTACAGTGTTGAGATGCCGATCATGTTCCTCCATAGTCTTTGCATGAATGAGGATATCATCCATGTAACATTCGACTCCATCAACGTCACCCAGGATGCTTTCCATTGTTCGCTGGAACACTTCCGGAGCCACCCAAATTCCAAACGGAAGACGACGGAAGAAGTATCTTCCAAACGGTGTCATGAACGTCGTGAGTTTTGCAGTTTCATCATCAAGAGGAAGCTGCCAGAAACCAGACGTCGCATCCAGTTTTGTAAACACCATCGATCCTTTCAGATTGTGCGTGATATCTTCCAGTGTTGGTAGAATGAAGTGTTCTCGCTTCACAACCCTGTTCAGTTTCTTTAAATCCACACAAATTCGCACTCCGCCTCCCTTCTTCAAGACTGGCACCATTGGGGCGCACCAGTCGGTAGGTTCAGTGATATGTTCAATCACCCCATTTTCCTCCATTCGCTGAAGTTCTGCTTCAACTTTTGGCATAAGAGGGTGTGGTATTCTTCTTGCTGTGGCGATGTGAAAGGGAGTACAGTCTTCCTTTAATCTGATCTTGATTGGATCACATTAGACTGGATCTCCAATTTTTCCAAAAGCCAGATCTTTCAGATCATCAAGTCTTTGACAAATCCCAGACGTAATGCTGCATCTCTACTGAGGAGATTATCGCAGTTGTTGTCAAGGACGAAGACTCGAAAGCCAACAGTCTTGTCGTCATTCTTGTTCACCTGTGCTAAGAATATTCCTCGATGTTGCAGATGGCCTCCTGGACTTTGTAAAATGGCTTTTGACTTTTTCAACTTTGGCTTGGGATGAAAACTGTCATATATTTTCTTTGAAATGACGTCACATCGGCACCAGTGTCCATTTCAAAATTAATAGAACGTCCATTAATCATGATGTTTGTACGCCATCGTGGTTCTTCATTCTTCTTGTCAATGCTTCCAAGAAAATATGTGGAAGGCTTCAGTTCACTTCTGGAGAAATTCTTTTGAACTTCGCGAACTTGCCTGACTCTGGATGAACGGCAGACTTTCTGAAAGTGGTTATATTTACCGCAACTTCGACACTGCTTCCCTTTTGCTGGGCACATATCTTTAGCATGTTGAAATCCGCAGTTGGAGCATGCTTTGAAATGCTCCTTATCAAAGTGAGTACCAAGAGGTTTACTTACTGAATTTCCTCCTCGACCACGAGTGTAGCCTCCTCTATGATGAGAAGGCCCTGTAGAGCTATGCTTGACTGAATCAAGGGTAGCACCAGTAGCATGCCTTTGCTCATTAAGTTGCAGCTTAACCAACTCAGACTGGCGTGCTTGCTGTATAGCATCCTTCGAAGTAAGGTCAGGTAGTAACTGCAGCTTTTCTGAGAGTTATGTATCCCGTACACCAAGAACAAGCCTATCCCTGATGCTTTCCTCTTTGTTTGCAAAATTTGCACTCTCAGAAAGTTCGTACAGTTTTCTGACGTATGTTTCAATGTTCTCATCAGCAAGTTGATTTCGTGAATAGAATAAGGCTCTCTCATGCACAATATTCACTCTGGGAACAAAGTGTTCATTAAAACATTCTATGACTTGCTCAAGTGTCGAGTTATTATCCAGATCGGTGAAAGTCGAATAAACTTTTTCAGCCTCTGGCATAGATCAGGCTACTCACCTGGACCTTCTTGTCTTCTTTGTAAAGTTTTGATGCTTCACGATACCTGCAAAACCTCTGCTTCCAAGCAGGCCAACTACCAGGTTTTGTAAAGTCAAACTCGTCAGGAGATTTGAATGCCATTTTCGTAGCGTAAGTCGTAGCCACACGCTGCCACCATGCGTCATAACTGGACTGTTTTCGGCTGAGAGAGGAAGAACGTTAGTTGTTATGGCGCTCTGCGTATGTCCGGGAAAAGTTACACGCAGCGCCATCTGTATAAACATCGTCTGCTATATCGAGTCGATTCCCCCAAGGTATTGTCACACAAGGTATCGCCCGTTAGTGACTCACAACTCAATGTGAAGAGAGAACTGTATAATGCTCTGGTGACGTCCAGTCTCAGTGAAGAAAAGAAAGTGACTTCATCAGCCACCACAACTTACCTGTGGACACCTGGCATCTTACTGACAACCTTCACCCCACCCACCGTGGAGCCAGCATTCTTGCCAGAAATATGGTACGTCACATCCGAAGGCTGCTGTGGACCACCCGTCCAGGCTCTCCCAACACTTTGCAGTCGACGCCTCCTACAGTCTTCACCCCTGGAGAAACCCGTTTGGTGCTCTCCATAACTGGTGATGGGGAACTTTAAAAATTTTAAGCAGGAATCCTGATTGTATGTACATTACACCCACCACTTGTGTTACTAGGCAACCAAATTACTTGACTGTTTAGTGTCTTGAGTAATCAGATTTCATTTTGACTGTTTTCCCTAATTCCCATTTATTGACTGTCAAGTTGACCCGGACCTTGTTTACTCATCAAGATTACCTGTTATTAACTAAGTATTAAGCCTTAAGTGATTTATATTTTTTGTTGATTTTTAGAGAGTTTATGTCCACCATAGAATCCTTTAGGGTCTTCCAGAGGAACTGTCAGTCTGTCTCCACTGGCCTTGGCCAATTGAGTCAACATCTTTGACATGCATTAGCCTTGCAATCACTTAATGTCCGAAGAGACAAGTTGCCAAAACTCAAAAAATCAATGTGGCAATATATATCCGTGAAGGTGAAAATATCTTCCATGCCAAAGTCCTATACCACCAGACATCACAGGAGCTCATTCCTGTGCGGTCAAAGTTCAGGTCAAGGCTAACATGACCATCACTACAGTGTCTATTTACCTGCCGCAAGGCCCCAATGACCTGAATACAGAATGGCTTCGTAGTTTTGATTCTGGTAACAAATCTATAATTACAGGGGATTTTAACGCTCATTCTCCATTGTGGGAAAAACAAAATAATAAAATAACTAGCAACCGTTTTGCAGAAAAGTTAGTTGATTCGTCCCTCTACCTTTTGAATGACGGTAGAACTACGCGTATCCCTGACAATCCTAATCATAAGCCGAGCGCTATAGATCTAACCTTTATTTCTCCTGATCTAGCGCCAGTATGTGACTGGAATCCTCTAAACGACACACTCAAGAGCGATCATTTACCTATTATAGCTGAACTAGAAACCGTAAGACCTAAATTGAATTGAATAAAGAAAAAAATCCAAAAACTAACTACAAATTCGTGGACTGGAACAAATTTTCTGTATTACTAAGATCGTTTTACATAGATCCTTATGATGTAAATAACAAAGATGTTGATGAGTTATATGACCAGTTTCAAAATGCTTTGATAACTGCCGCAAGGCAATCAGTACCAACGATAAGCCTGTACCTTCTAAAAATACATGTGGGTAATGTCTGGTGGAACGAGGCTTGCGAAGAGGCCAAAAAGGAGAAAAATATGAAACTAAAAGATTACTTACGTAGTAAGTGGCCTGCGCGCGCTGAAAAACTTCTTGAGAAAAAAAGAGCAAAAAATAAATCCAACAGAACCATTGCTTTTGCTAAAAGGCAACACTGGTCGTCTTTTTGCAATAATGAAGTATACAGTTATAAAGACATACGAAAAGTATGGGGAAGAATGAAAACAATGAAACTTGGAGTAAATCTACCTCAATCTCCTATCAAATTCAACAATTGCAAATTCCCAAGAAATTCAGAAAAATCTTAAGCTTTTGTTGACATTTTCGCCAGAAAAAGCAGTTTGGAAAGTTTGTCTGCACAGACTAATGTAAATAAAGATTATGAAGAAAAGGAGCTTACCTGCGGTAGAGCAATCCCTGAGACTGATTTGTATCTGAATGCCCCCATAACATTTGATGAAGTACAAGAATGCATATCTAAGCTGGGCACTAAAACAAACGTCTGTAGGGCTTGGTGGGGTGTCCAATGACATGCTACGATATCTTCCATCTAATGTCTTATGTTTTCTTCATTGTTTTATTCATAAGTGCTAGAGTGATGGCAAATTGCCCCAAACATGGAAACGTTCAATCATTGTTCCCATTCACAAACATGGTAAAAGCCGGAGTGACATTAATTATTATCGACCCATTGCTCTTACGTCCCACACAGGTAAACTAATGGAACGTATCGATTTAACAGACTAATTCATTACCGTACGAAGCAACAAATCATTCCAAAAAACCAAGCTGGGTTTCAAACAGATAGAACTACAATAGAACACTTTGTTGTTTGACATGAGTTGTTAGTTTCACTAAGTGTTCTATTTGCACGCCGAAAAAATATCCTAGCATCCTAAATATCCTATCCTTTTGATCTAAGGAAAGTGTAGGAACGTGTGAGACATAAAAGACTTTTGTAAAAACTAAATGATACTGGTATAAACGGTAACATGTATAATTATATTCAAACTTTATTTTGAGAAAAAAAAGATCAATTCAAACAAGAATTGAACACACATATTCAACCCCAAGCATATAAGAAATGGGACTACCCCAAGGATCTGTGATTTCGCCAATCTTGTTTAATATTCTAATGGCCGATTTACCAAAAGGTTTATCTAAAGATGTTGTATTAGCGCAATTCGCGGACGACATTTGTTTATGGATGAATGTTACCATGAAGCGAAAAACCCCTTCAC
Source organism: Conus canariensis (assembly GCA_033310375.1). NCBI lineage: Eukaryota > Metazoa > Mollusca > Gastropoda > Neogastropoda > Conidae > Conus > Conus canariensis. The sequence continues at coordinate 11,153,514 of CM065740.1, read as the reverse complement.
GATCACTTGTTTATATACGCATTGAATATCAACATGAACTAAATAAAATCAATAGTTTTCTCCTAGAAAATGAACTATCTCTTTCTGTTGAAAAAAACAAATGTTATACTGTTCAATTCAGGGTACGACCCAGAGAATCTTCCTGTGTTAACTATAAATGGTTCTATCTTACAGTATGTGAAATCTGTAAAGTTTTTAGGTGTATATATAAATTCTAAACTTTCTTGGAATCATCACATTGACTATATTACAAACAAAGCAAGAAAAAGTTCAAACTTTCTGAAGATCGTAACTAAACAAAAGTGGGGACAAGATACAACAACTTTAACTGCTCTAGCAATGGCTCTCGTGCGTTCATGGCTTATTTATGCCCAAGAAGTCTTTTTTAGCGCGCCCCAATATCTTTTGAATAAATTACAAGGTATTGACTGCAAGGCTTATAACTTGCTCTAGGTGTTCCCACGCATACATCTAACTTAGGAACTTATAGTGAAGCTGGAATACTACCTCTTGAAGAGTTAAGAAAAGCATCTGCCTCAAAATTTACTTTAAAGAGTCTTACCTTGAATAATTTTTGTACAGACGATGTATCTTTAAAATTTGAAGTAGATTTTGCTAAACGAGCGCGGGAAATCCAATCATTAAAGCATATTAAGTCTTATATTTCCAATCAAAACATAGACTCTGAAATCACTTAACATTGCTTCTAAACCATCATGTTCACCAATTCCCAGGTGGGTGCAAAAAAAAAAAAAAAAGCCTCTTTTGATATCAGTTCCAATGAAATATCAAAAAAAAGAGATCCCCTATATATTAAAAAAAAAAATGTCTATCTTCATCTGGAAGAAAATTACAGAAATCATATGAAGATTTTCACTGATGGCTCAGTTTTAGACGATAATATAGCAGGTGCTGCTTTTATTATTCCAGATTTGAATGTAGAGTAACTCTTTGATCTTGGTAAAAACCTTTCAATATTTAGTGCAGAGCTCATTGCCATTTTGATGTCTTTGGAATTTATTTTACATTTCCTCCTACATTCTTGTCGAATTCTTGTATGTACTGATAGCAGATCGGTCCTGGGTGCCCTCTAGTCCCAAAATTCAAAAATTCGACTTGAGATTATATTAAAAATTAACCATACCATTCACCTTTTATCACTTAAAGGGATCACTGTTACGTTTTATTGGGTACACTCTCACAGTGGAATTGTATCAAATGAAAAGGTTGATCACGCAGCAAAAAGGGCAGCTAGAAATATGAAAAGCACAACTTCATTTCACCTTTAGATCTTTCAGAATGCTGTTCCGTAATTGACAAACAGACTGAGAAAAGCTTCCAACTGTCTTTAAAGAACTCGGAATCTCAGTACTATCATAACTGCATTGCATACAGTTCTGGAACACAGAAGAAAACAGCTCCATCATTTTGCATGCGATACACGTCAGTGAGATAGGGCGGTAGTTTGATGGTTTGTACTTCTCACCCTTTTTAAAGACAGGAGTGATGTGGGCCCGTTTCCAATCATTTGGCACTTGTCCGGAGTTGTATGAGCAGCGGAACAGGAGGGTGAGTGCTGGGGCTATTTCGTCTGCTACGGTTTTTAAGAGTCGTGGCGTAATGTTGTCAGGTCCACATGCTTTGGCCTCACTGAGGCCATGCAGTAGCTTTTTCACTCCTGTTTCTGTGATGTTGACGTCTTCACAGTCTGGGTATTGGGAGGAGTTTGGGTTTGGGGGGCAGCGTAGATTGAATTGCTCAGGGGTGATTTTGTCTTTGGGGCTGAACATAGACAAACTGTTTATTGAGGAGTTCTGCTTTTTTCTGTGGGTCTGTGATCAGTTTCCCTCCATCTTTCAGTGGGGAGACTCCGGTCCCCTCCGTCCGTCTGGACTTGATGAAGCTCCAGAACTTCTTTTTAGGTGTTGTCTGGTCTGAGTTGTCTTCACACATCAGCTCCTCCATGTACTTCCAGTATTGGCGCCGGAGTCGTTTCTGCACTTGTCTTTTTAGCGTTTTAAACTGGCACTGGAGGGCTTCATCTCCTGATTTTTTCCACTGCTTGTGCAGTCTATCCCTTTTTTTGATGAGTTTTTTGGTATCGTGGTCGATCCACGGGAGGTTGTGTTTGGCTCTCACTTTTTTGTGGGGAACATGGTCGGAGACGGCCTGAGTAAGGCCATCACGGATTTCTGTCCAGATGTTGCTTGCATTGCTGTCCTCGTTGAAAGTCGATGTTATGTGGCTGCTCAGTTGTGCTGCTGCCTCTTTCAATGGGGCTTCGCATTTGCTGTTGATAATGGGGATTTTTCTCTGCGTTTGGGGATTTTTAGGGGGGTGTATTTGTAGTTCCATGAAGGTCGCGTCATGGTCTGAAAATCCTGGGACGAGGTTTGGGTGGTTTGTGAGGAGGAGATCAAGAATGTCCCCCCCCCCCCCCCCCCCCCCCCCCCCCCCCCCTCATGTGGGTTTTTGGACAAGTTGTTCCCACCCGAGGTCTCAAATCGTCGCAAATCAATATAGGTGGACAGGAGTGAGTTCATGTGCGCGCGCGCGCCCATCCTCCACCCCCACCCCCTTTTTTTTTTTAAATTTCATTCTCTTCAGTCTTCTAGATCAGCGCGAAGAACGAGAAGAAATTTCTCCTTTGTTCTGATCCTCTCTCTCTCAGCGTAACAAGTTGTTCATTAGAAGCCATTACAACTTTTTCTTGTAGTTCATTTATGGACGATTTTTCTCCTTTCTGTGTAAGAAGTCATTACTGCCATGAGTGTGGTGATTACACTATTTGATCGTATGTTTTATTAAGTTTATTTCTACAATGTTTAAAGGCGAGGCCGATGGGCAATACTGCTTTGCAAGCAAATGGATGATATGGATGGGGCACAGGAACTGCCTATGCTGATTGAAGCTGATGTTTGAGTTTGCTTCTTTTGTTTTTTCTTAAAAAGTTGTTACTGGTAATCTGTGCTTCGTTAAACTTCTGCTTTGTATTGTTTTGATTTTGAAGGGAAGTAAGAAGTTTTGACAGGTCATGTGCAGAAGTTATGCAGAGTGGCATTAAGAGGTGTGGATGACAAGTGTTGTTAAGACGTGATTGGTTCTTGGGAAGGAAGGTGAAGCTATTGATGTTATTGTTGTTTGAATAACCCTTGAAAGGCTTTGGCAACATTATGCTTTTTATACATGATCTATTTACCAGATCTTCCCCCCACCCCACCCCACCCCCGAACCAGTTTCTTCCTTCTTTATTTTATTTCAATTATTCATTATCTTTCTATTTCTTACATCGCGTGCCCCCCCCCCCCCCCCCCTACTTTCTGGTCCGTTATCTTATTTAATATATACATGGTGCATAATCCCCCCTCCATCACGCTCTGTGCGTGACAAAACATGAGTCGCCCTGAGTGTTCCTGCCCTTGAAGACAGTCAGTTGAATTGTATTCACAGATACATTGAACTTGAGGCACACATATACGCGTGCCTGATCGTGATTCCACGCCCCATCTGCACCCGCCGACCCCTCCTGCTTCCTTTTTTGTTAGTGAGCGAGCGTAGGTGCGTGCGTGCGTGCGCACGTGTTGGTATGTGTGTGTGCGTGTGCGCGCGCGTTTGTGTGTGTGTGTATGTATATGGTAGTCACTTAGTTATTATGCTTACAGAATGGAAAGCATACGTTTCACCTTTTTCGAAAGTCAGGCTTGTTTTAGTTTGACGCTGCTTTATGTAAATGTTCCCTTGCCTTTATTGGTATATTGCGTCCTTTTTCTTGTTTTTGTTCTTATTGTTGTTCGTCGTCTTCTTCTCTTCTTTGTCTTCTTCTCTGTGCCTGCCACTTGCCTGCGTTGGTCAAGCAAATTTTGACTCATTTTTGGCTTTAAATTGTACGTGTTGGTAGTCTGGTAGATTTGATTTTTTTCAGTATGCATTCGTGTATGTTTGTGTATATGCATATGGTTTCTTTTTTTCATTATTGTTGTGTCAAAGGTTGTATGCAGCATGGCTGAAAACAAATGGCACACTTTTATGGCCGAGGAGAAAGAACATTGAAAAGTAAGGATATTTAAAGAGGAATGAAATCTATAGCGATAACATATTTGAACTGCCAAGGTCTCGGGGGATACCCCAAAAGAAAGGATGGGGATACCCCAAAAGAAAGGCTGTGTTTCAATTCTTAAGACAAAAACAGTACTCTTTATTTTTTACAGGACACTCATTTCACTAGTAAATCAGAACGCCAGATAAGAAGTGAATGGGGTTATGAATGTGTATATTTTTTTACAGGACACTCATTTCACTAATAAATTAGAACGCCAGATAAGAAGTGAATGGGGTTATGAATGTGTATTTGCCTCCAACAACTCTCGATCAAGAGGTGTTGCAATACTCTTTAATAACAACTTTGAATTCAAAATAAAGAAAACTATTAAAGATGTTCATGGTAATTTCATAATAGTAACTATTAATACAATGGGAACAGATTTAGTATTAGCAAACATCTATGGGCCAAATAATGACGAACCGTCTTTCTTTGAAAATATAAAATCAAAAATAGAAGATTTGAATGTCCCCAACATAATAATGGCAGGGGACTGGAACCTGGTCCTTAATCCTAGTAAGGATTACCACAATTATAAACAAGTTAATAATGCTCATGCACAGGAAGAAGTTACCAAATTATGTCCAGATTAGAGCTAGTTGATACATGGAGAGAACTGAACCAAGACACAAGACGATATACTTGGAGAAGACCAAAACCATTTCAACAAAGCAAGCTAGATTTCTTTTTTTACTGTCCGACACTTTAATCACTTACACAGAAGATGCTGATATTTTGTTCGGATATAGAACAGATCACTCTTCGATATACATAAATATTGTTTTTAAAAAGGAAGAGAGACATAAAGGGTTCTGGAAATTTAATTCCTCTCTTTTCAGAGACAAGCAATATGTAAATCTGGTTAATGAAACGACTGAAAGAATTAAAGGACAATATGCATTACTGCTTACAATAAAATCTCTGTCAGTAAAATCCCGAATGATCAAATTCAGTTTACAATTTCTGACCAATTATTTCTAGAAACTCTAATCATGGAAATAAGAGCAGAAACAATAACATTCAGTATTCGCAAAAATAGAAAAGGAAATGAAAAAGAAAAACAAATTGAAAAAGCAATACAAGATTTGGAAAGCAAAAATGGCTTACTGGAAACAGACCCGGAGATCTTGAAAAACAAAAAGGAAGAGCTGAGTGAGCTAAGGAAAACAAAATTTGACGGAATAATGATTCAATCTGGAGCTAAATGGGTATCCTACGGGGAAAAAATAAGTAAATATTTCTGTGCACTGGAGAAAAGGAATTTCGTAAGCAAAAGAATGCTCAAACTTGTCACAGACCAAGGAAGAACTCTGACAGAAACGGACGATATCTTAACAGAGACAGAGAACCATTATGAAAACTTATACGCGGAAAAGGAAGTAAGTAATATTGAGATTGGAAAATATGTAGAAAACTTGCCGAAACTAAATCAGTTAGAATCCGAACAGTTGGAGGGATTAATTACTTTAGAAGAAGCTACCAAAGTCCTAAAAAATATGGAAAATGATAAAGAGTTCTGGAACAGACGGTATGACAGTAAATTTCTTTAAATTGTTCTGAGACAATTACGAGATTTTGTTGTCCGTTCTCTAAATGAGGGATACAGTAATGGAGGAATGTCTGTAACACAAAAAGAAGGAATAATAATTGGTCTTCCGAAAGGAGAGAAACCGCAAGAATACTGTAAGAACTGGAGACCTATCTCACTTTTAAATGTAACCTACAAAATTGCTTCAGCCTGTATTGCAAACAGAATAAAAATTGTTTTACCAAAACTCAAACGAGGATCACACAGGATTTGTTCCAGATAGATATATAGGAGATAGTTTACGAACAATTATGATTTAATTCATTATTTAGTAGTGAATAGCTTACGAGGGTTATCAATTTCTGTCGATTTCGAGAAAGCTTTCGATTCAGTTAACTGGTCATATATGAATAAAATTCTGGGTGCATTCGGATTTGGAAAAGGAATACAACGATGGATATCATCTTTTTACATTAAGATAAAGTCTTACGTAATAGTGAACGGGAAAGTGTCTTAAGGTTTTTCAACTGGAAGAGGTTGCCGTCAAGTGGACCCTATATTTCTATATCCATTTGTTTTGTGTGTTAAGTTATAGCGACCAAAATAAGGCAAGATCACGATATCAAAGGCATAAAGATAGAAAACACAGAATTTAAGATAAATCAATTTGCAGATGACACCACCTTTACGTTAGAAGGCGATAAAAAATCATATGAAAAGTTACTTGCAAACCTTTATGAATTTGAGCAAATATCTGGACTCAAATTGAACTATGAAAAAACGTTTAATGTTTGGCTAGGTACAGAGAAAAATTCCACGAACACATATTTGTCACATTATAAAATGGAATAGAACCCCTCAAAATTCTAGGGATGTGGTTTACGAATAGTCTATTGGATATGATGGAAATTAATATGAAAGATAAATTTTCGGAAGTCCAAAACCTGTTCAAAATATGGACAATAAGGATTGTAACACCATTAGGTAGAGTAGCTGTGCTCAAATCATTAGTGCTATCAAAATTGGTGTACTTATGGATCCTTTTACCGAATCCTCCTGATTCCCAGATTGCTTTATTACAGAATATGTGTTTATGTGTTTAAAATTTGTATGGAACAACAAAAATGATAAAATTAAAAGAAAGTACTCAATACATAATATACAAAAGGGAGGGATAGGTATACCCGATCTGAAAATGTATATGAGCTCCTTAAAAATAGCCTGGATAAGGAAAGCGTACGTGTACAACCATAACCATAAGTGGAAAATAATATTGCATTCATCATGCCCCAAAATAAGTAATTTTGACGCCTATGGTCCTAACAGATTTGTTGAAAGCAATATTCGCAACAAATTTTGGAAAGGAGTTTTTCAATCATATCAAAGGATCTGCAAACAGATAGAAGTATACGAAAGTACAGATTTAGCCACTGAACCTATTTTCTGCAAGTTTGAAGTGGGAGAAAAAAAAACATTAATTTACAAGAAATGGATGCAGAAAAACTTATTTCTTGTTAAACATTTACTCGATGATGATGGTAATTTTATAAGCCTTTACGAAAACTGTCAGAGAAAATGGGATTTCAGGTCAATTTTCTGAATTATATAAGTTGCGTGCTTTCGATCAAAGCTTATGCAGAGAAAAGAAGATTCAAATTAGACAGTAACATTAGTAAAGATAAAACTTTAGCACTTCAAAAAATTTGTAGCGTTACTGAAGGTACTCGTACTTATTATACTAGCAGGGGCACCCGGCGTTGCCCGGGATATGAACATTCTTTGCGATACTCATGTGACGGCAAACATGTATTAATTGTTTTGATTTACAATCAATCCCCCACCCCCCCAACATCTTCCCACCCCCTCCCCCCCACACAAATACACATTCTGTCTCTCTCTCTCTCTCTCATACATTCCATTGTTTTCACACATGCATGCCCCAAACCCACTGGATCAAGATGGATTCTGACCAAATTCATTTTTATGAAGATGCACTGGGATATGAGAATGCATCCGTGTCATCCCTCCAAAGGAGAGATTTCAATCAGCTAGCACGCCGAGATGCGTCTCTCGCCCATTTTCCGCCTGCCTCTGACCCCTTTCCTCTGGATCTTCCCTAGCACGTCGAGATGCTTCTCTCACTCGATTTTCCGCCTGCACTCACTGTTCCCATTTTTGTTCTTCTGATTGCCTTTAATTTTGTAGGAACAGACTTTGTGCAGTAGTTTATTTAGGTTTTGCTTGAGTTAATCAACGGGTCTGTGTCTAATGTAAAAATAGTGTATCAGGTTTTGCACGGTACAATCATTTTTCTGGCCCTCTCATTCTTCCCTTTTCATCCCTCTACACTGTTCCATCCATGTTGCAAAATTACTTACCGCTACTTGACATACGCATACCGAATTTTATCAATAACGGTGTGAAGTTAGAAAATAGCGGCTTTTAACGGTCAATGTTAAGTTTCCGTTCATAAAATTTCCATAACATTGTTCAGCGCTTAAAATTGTACGTGCATACGTAATGTTATCAAGAACGTTGTAAATTTCGAAATTTAGAAAATAACGGTTTTTAACGGTCAGTGTTAACTTTCGGATCTTAAAAATTGTGTATCATCATTCAGCGTTTAAAACTGCACATGTATATCGAATTTCTTCAAGAATACTCTAAATTTACAAAATAACGTTTTTTAACGGTCAATTTTAAATTTCGGTTGGTAAAAGTTGTATATCATTTTTCAGTGTTTAAAACTGCACATGTATACCAAATTTTATCAAAAACGGCCAAAATTTTGAAAAGAACGGTTTTTAACAGTCAAATTTAATGGTCATAATGACTATCTAATGACCCTATATTACCCGCTGGATGTTCCTGTAGGCTTATGTCAAGTTTGGTGGCGATCTGATGACTCTCGTGGCCGCAACCTCAGAAATCAGATTTTAACAGTTTTTATAGGGTTTGGTGTTTTTAACGGTTTTTAACTGTTATAAATAACATTTTATAACTGCCAAATAACAATTCTAATTTTTGAGAAGCAGCCCTGTACCTGTGTAATGTTGCAACGGCTATCTGATAAAAAGCAGAGGAAAAAGATGTCTTTGAAACCGTTATAACAGCTTTTTAACGTGTTTTTTTTTTTTTTTAGAGATTAGCCCAAAACCGTCCTCGGGTCACAACAAACGTACCTGCCAAATTTCAATAAGATCGGGTTTTAAACATTTTTTTTCAATTATAGGGTTTGGTGTTTTTAACGGTTTGTAACTGTTATAAGTAACGTTTTTTTTAACTGCCAAATAACGGTTCTAATTTTAGAGAAGTAGTCCTGTACCTGTGCAATGTCACAACAGCTATTTGATGAAAAGCAGAGGAAAAAGGATATCTTTGAAACCATTATAACAGCTTTTTAACGGTTTTATTTTTTTAGAGACTGGCCCAAAACCATCCTCGGGTCACAACAGACGTACCTGCCAAATTTCATTACAATTGGTTGAGCCGTTTTTGAGTCTATAGCGTACACACACAGACAGAATTTGCCACTTATATATTAGACTAGCAGGGGCACCTGGCGTTGCCCGGGATATGAACATTCTTTGCGATACTCACGTGACGGCAAACATGTATTAATTGTTTTGATTTACAATCAATCCACACCCCCCCCCCCCCCCCAATCTTCCCACCCCCTCCACAAATACACATCCTCTCTCTCTCTCTTATACATTCTATTGTTTTCCGCCTGCTTCTGGCCCCTTTCCTCTGGATCTTCCCTAGCACGTCGAGATGCTTTTCTCGCTCGATTTTCTGCCTGCACTCACTGTTCCCATTCCCATTCTTCTGATTGCCCTTAATTTTGTAGGAATAGACTTTGTGCAGAAGTAGTTTATTTCAACGGGTCTGTGTCTAATGTAAAAATAGTGTATCAGGCTTTGCACGGTACAATCATTTTTCTGGCCCCTCTTTATCCCTTTTCATCTCCCTACCCTGTCCCATCCATGTTGCAAAATTACTTACCGTTACTGGACATACGCATACCGAATTTTATCAATAGCGGTGTAAATTTATAAAATAACGGTTTTTAACGGTCAATGTTAAGTTTTGGTTCGTAAAATTTCCATAACATTGTTCTGCGCTTAAAACTGTACGTACATACGGAATGTTATCAAGAACGGTTAAAATTTAGAAATTCAGAAAATAACGGATTTTAACAGTCAATGTTAAGTTTCGGATCTTGAAAATTGTATACCATTGATTAGCGTTCAAAACTGCACATGTATATCGAATTTCTTCAAGAATACTGTAAACTTACAAAATAACGTTTTTTAACCATCAGTTTTAAATTTCGGTTAGTAAAAGTTTATCATTTTTCGGCATTTAAAACTGCACATGTATACCGAATTTCATCAAGAACAGCCTAAATTTTGAAAATAACGGTTTTTAACGGTCAAATTTAATGGTCATAATGACTATCTAATGACCCTATGTTACCCGCTGGATGTTCCTGTAGGCTTATGTCAAGTTTGGTGGCGATCTGATAACTCTCGTGGCCGCCAACCTCAGAAGATCGGGTTTTAAACAGTTTTTTATAGGGTTTGGTGTTTTTAACGGTTTTTAACGTTATAAATAACGTTTCTTAACTGTCAAATAACGGTTCTAATTTTCGAGAAGTAGCCCTGTACCTGTGCAATGTCACAACGGCCATTTGATGAAAAGCAGAGGAAAAAGATGTCTTTGGAACCGTTATAACAGTTTTTTTAACGGTTTTAAACGGGTTTTTTTTTTTTTTTTTTTTTTTAGAGATTAGCCCAAAACCATCCTTGGGTCACAACAGACGTACCTGCTAAATTTCAAGAAGATCAGGTTTTAAACAGTTTCTTTTAAAGGGTTTGGTGTGTTTCACGGTTTTTAACCGTTATAAATAACGTTTTTTAACTGCCAAATAACGGTTCTAATTTTAGAGAAGTAGTCCTGTACCTGTGCAATGTCACAACCGCTATTTGAAGAAAAGCAGAGGAAAAAGATGCCTTTGAAACCATTATAACAGCTTTTTAATGGTTTTTAACGGGTTTTTTTTTTTTTTTTTTTTAGAGATTAGCCCAAAACCATCCTCGGGTCACAACAGACGTACCTGCCAAATTTCATTACAATTGGTTGAACCGTTTTTGAGTCTATAGCGTACACACACACACACACACAGAGAATTTGCCATTTATATATTAGATTAGGGTGGAAGTCAATGACTTTTTTTTACATTAGTGCCTTTGTTAAGTAGGAACAGCATCTTAATATTCCTATTGACTGAACAGAGGTACCGAAAAGAATTAAGAAAATTAAAGAAACAGAACTAAAATGGTTTCAAATTAAGATATGCCACAGAATATTGGTAACAAATCGTGTGCTGAAAAGTATGCAAATTATCGATAGTGACAAATGTAATTTTTGTAATAGAAAGAAAGACTCCATTAATCATTACCTATGGGAATGTGAGCTTACCCGTTTTCTGGAGAGACCTTGAAAGAGCTCTGAAAGTTAATTGTTCCCACTGTGAAAAATTATCCTTTAATGTGGAGATTATATTATTTGGTACGGATGAGAAAACAAAAACCGATGATATGCTAGACCTAATAATTTTAATGGGAAAGTATTTCATTTATAAATGTAGAATTAGCAAAACAAAGCCTAATCTAAACATGCTTTTGAAGAAGCTGAACTATCAATATAAAATGGAAAAATATATGTACTTGATGAAGACGAATCAGACTACCTGCCAAACAAAATGGTTACCATACATTAAGCTGCTAGAGGATTAACCGTTATGTAATAAATGTATGTGTACCCAAGTGTGTGTGTGGGTGGGTGGGTGTGCGCATGCATGTGCATGCGCGCTCTCGCACGCAGGCACACACACATATATATGTTTAATGTTGTCCATGACCTTGGAGCCTCCATGAAACAATGGGAAACAAAGTTCGTCTGTATAGTGTACTTTCTCCAAATGCCATGATTCGATGGAGTTGCAATAATTTATGTCATGCGTTTTATAACCTTATATCCTATATCATGTTTGTGTACATCATTAATGCCATTCATATTGGAATTCATTAAAAAAAAATAAAAAGTTGCCTCGGAAGGAATTGGGGTATTAAAGTCATACCAAATGTATATAAAAAGTTGTTTAAATTGACCTTTTTACTTTGCCTACTTCTTGCAAGGTTCCTACAGACTCCCAAGAAGAAAATTCAAGGAATTTTCAAGGAGTTTTCAAGGAGTGTTTTTTTTTGTGTGTTTTTTTAAAGGCAACAATACTTACGTAAAAATTGAAAAAAGAAATGGCAGTTTGATTTTTCTGTGTTAAGGTTGATGAAAAATAATATACAAAAACAATTTTTTTTCTGTACAAAGGAAACAACAAAAATTTGTTTTTAGATAATTTTTTTCATCAACCTGAACACAGAAAAATCAAACTGTCGTTTCTTTTTTCAGTTTTTATCAGAGTGAGTGTGCCAGTACACCACACATTAGAACATTAACAAACCCAGACTCTTTGTGTTAAACACCAAAACACTAAAATCAGCAAAAATATGTCCATTTGTAAGAGAACATACAGACTATACATGTGCAACAGACTGGTTGGAGGAAAAAAAAAAAAAAAAAAACTAGTAAAAAAGAATTTTTACATGGTCACGTGCGTTATACCAAAGGAGTTAATTTGTAACTTCATCAAAATTGATGAAGTTACAAATTACCTCCCTTGGTAAAATTGCAGACAGCAATCCAGGATCATGACAATGTTTGTAAAAATTTGTTTAAAAAATTTTTTTCATAAGCCTCAACGCAGAAAAATCAAACTGCTATTTCTTTTTGCCACATTAAAATTTTTTGGAGCCGATGGCTTGATTTTCAAAGGTTTTCAAGGAGGCTTGGTCAACAGAACCACATTTTATTTATTTTCAAAGGTTTTCAAGGTCTTGAAATTTGATGTCAGAATTCAAGGAGTTTCAAGGAGCGTACGAACCCTGTCTTGGTGCATAATGATTACTGTCAAAAAAATTCTCATATAGTAATAAACGGTCAGAATAAAACTAAAACGCATGATTTTTCCTCTTTGTTCCAAACAATAACGCATAATTTACATAAATATACCCGTTTTCAAGGTTTTTTGATATTTCCTTATACAATTAAACTAAAAAGTTAAAAAAAAGTTTTTTTTAAAACGCCCCGACTGTCAATAAAAGCTCAAGTAAATGTAATGATTTTGTTCTACATAAACAAGCTCAGGAGTTTCTGCTAGGATTTCTTGTTACATAAAGTTTAAAGTTTTTCCAATTATTTGTCATTTTTTCTGCAGTGAACCAGACAGAAAAGAAGCCAGTAGTCTTTCCTCATTTCTTCAACTTGGTTCTTTCCAGCTCTGCCCAGAAGCCCCTTCCTTCACAGAGCGTGTACCACTTAGAAGCCGCAACTGTGCAAACCAGACTGGAACATATACAACAACTGGAAAACAGAATGTTACACGAGTACACCTGCCACCCCTGCAGCCATTGCATGGCTAAACCACTATTTGGGTATAATCACAACCAAGCAGTAGCATCTGTGTTTTTAAGCAAGATGTTACAAATACTACAAAATGAAGTCGAGGTTTGCCTGCAGCTCATGCGCTTCAAGTACACACAAACACAACTGATTTCAATTTCAATATTTTATATCAAAATAAAACATTGCATGTATTTCAAATTTCAGGCTTTCTCATCAAAATGGAACAAATATGCATAAAACATAGTTTTATACCATATGTCATCATTGAACCAAACATCAAAAACAAGACATGTCAATCTGACAATTCATCAGGAGGAAGTCAAACATCCTCACAGTCTAAACCCTGCACAAGAATGCGGACTGCCCCCCCCCCCCCCCCCCCCCACCCCCTCCCCTTCAGCTCCATCAACAAACAGCTGGCTTGTCTTTTCTGCATGCTGCCAAACACTACAAAAGGTTATAGACAAGTTTACCTATTAATTATTAAATTAATGCAAATGTTACCAGAAGACAGATGGCCACAGCAGCAAAGTGCAAGCCAGCCATTTCTCTCAAGGGCTTTGACCAGCTTCTGTAAAATAAGACAAACATCGTAAAGCACCCCAAGCCCACCCCCATTTTTAGATCTACAAATGAGAAAAAAAAAAAGGTTCATGTAAATATGTTCTTCATCGCATGGCACCAAACTATAAGTTTATAAGTTCAAGTCTGAACAAAAAAAACAAAACCTGCATGTGTTAAAGAGAATTTTCCAATTTGATATGCATTTCACAGGTCTATGTAAATGCAATTCCATAATTTACTGTGCAACAGAATTTGCTTAATGAACATGACTGCAGGAATGAAGTCACTGCAGGGTTTGATTCCATAAACCAAGTATGTGTATCTTTTTAAGCACAGAGCTGCTGAACGGGAATGAAAATGGGAACAGACCACTGACAACTTTTTTCTTCAGAATTCAAACTTCCATTCACAATCCAACATCGCAAAGCGAGTTCACAATCACAATTGGTCTGCACAGTCAGACAACTGCAATTCTCCCAGTTCAGATTTTACTGTCACTATACATTCAGATTTAACTGTGGAAAGATGTCACGGTGTGTCAGAAATACCTTTGATGTACTTTCTGTGCAACCTCCAAACAAAACCTGAAACCTCAACTCAAAACCTTGGGAGATCCATCTTCAACAACATAAAACTCTGGCACCATTTGATTGGAAAAAGGTCTGTAGTGCTGAAAATGGGATTGCAACGTCTGCAAGTTAACGACAAAAAAGCAAATGATAATGATCAAGACTCATTAGGTTGGAGGGGAGGGGGCAGGGGTCACATATATATACTGTGCACAAAAAGAAACGCATTTTATTTCAGTCATTTCATGCGTCATTTAGCATTCAAAATATTACAACCACAGAAGAAATAAGACATCAATCTACTGTTATGTCTATTCATTATGTCTGACTATTCACACTGGACAGAGTTCCCTGCTATACAGGGGGCATGTTTTTGTCAAAATTTTCGTTAATATTTTCAGCGAAAAAAATATGCGTTTCTTTTTGTGCACAGTATATTTGTGTCAAAGTTTTAACCCAAGAAAAAAAAACACAACTTTGCCCACAGAAGAACACTCCTACAAAATGCTAAATTTTCTTTTAAAAATGCCTTTTCTATTCTGGGCTTGTTTGTTGTTTTACCTTATAGTGAGTTATACCCCAAACTTGATTACTTCATAAAAATATTCATATGACCATGTACCAAAAGGTGGACATCTGTCAGGCATTCTCTCTTGCTAGCCAATTTTTGTTCTACATGCATAAGAAGTAACATGTATCAAAACATGCTGTAATTACTAAAGAAACGGAGTGAGACATGACTTCTGTATCTATCCTTGTTTTTACTCAAAGTAATGAAATTGGCCGATTTCTGGATTATTAAAAATGGACAAGAAACTATCATTAACGAGCATTTCTTTTGATAAGCTAGCATTGCTAAAAAATTTAAAAAAATAAAAAACTAAAGAAAATTATATAAATTCCAGAAACCACTTTCACGAACGGAAATTATATACGAGGTACATGCATTAATTCCTAGTGTAAACTCCAGCTTTCATCACTGAAACGTTTTCTTGCAATTGCTCACTTGAAGGGACACAACTGTTAAACAGCACCCCTGTAAAGTCAGTAACACAGTGCAACTGTCAGTTCCACTGAAGACATGCAATGTTCAAATTAACACATTTGAGTTTTTAGCAAATTTTAGCAGTAAAAAATAACACTGACACTTTACAAACTAAAATCAAGCAATATAATAATTCTATCGAAACAAATTTTTCACTGTTGAGGAAGTTTTAACGGCTGAGGGGTAGACATAACGGCTACCAGACTAAACAGTTCACCCAGTTAAAGAAGGCTACTCACTGTGCGCATAGCTTTCGTCAGCAATCCGGCCGACTTCTTCAGCGCAACTGCTGGGCTGAGAACTGGATTCAGTGCGCACTGCCATGAGCAAGCTCATGACAATGCGACTGAATGAGTGAGGAGTACACCGAGTTAAATTGGTGAAACTGAGCGCAACCTGCACAAGTGACTAAAGGAACACAAACATGAGTCCTCTCCAGTGGGTGAACATCCGACCCACACCCAACATCAGTTTGAAAAGGACAATGTGCAAGTGCTCGACAGAGAAGCAAGATGGTTCCAGAGGGGAGTAAAGGAGGCAGTCCACATCGCCGCCAGGAACCCCACCCTTTAACTGCGACCGGGGCCGACACAACCTGCCATCGGTGTACTCCTCACTCATTCAGTCGCATTGTCGTGAGTTCGCTCACGGTGGTGCGCACTGAATCTAGTTCTCAACCCAGCAGTTGCGCTGAAGAAGTCGGCCGGATTGCTGACGAAAGCTACGCACACAGCGAGTAGCCTTCTTTAACGAGTGAACTGTTTAGTCTGGTAGCCGTTCAATTTTTCACTGATTGAGACTACCACATAGTACACTGCACTGCCAAATCCTTAGTTGGTCTGAATCAGACTCTGAGGAGAAAGCACACAGCACTCCAAAGTAAATTTTAATCCAGTTTGAAAAACTGATGTTCAACTTTTATGCCTGATCTCAACTCGCCACAATTATTTCAGATTTATTTGCATTTTGATTAAATTAAGTTCAATTTAAAGGCATTTGCACAGATTATCTAGTGCAAGGTACTATCAAGGCCACACAAAATGAGATTCCCAACGTCAATTCCCTCTTGTAAATTTTTTCGGCTGATGTTCCACACAATTTAGAACATGGTCTTTAAAGTTTGATTGCTGCTACTTTTTATGTAGTTATAGATTTAAGTGGCCTACTGATTTTAGCTTTTGTAACAATCAGATTTAAATGGCCTATTTACTGGTTTTAGCTTTTGTATTGAAACAAGTCATGTTGGTGTTAAACATTAGTGATTACTACTTAACCACTACCTTTCTGGCTCTTTGAAATGCAAACTTAAGAGTTAAAAATGGCAAGTGAACTTCAGTGACATAAACAACTTGGTATAATTTTGGGAAATGAACACAAGAAACATGGCATAAAGAACCCTGATTTAATGTACAATACGAGACTGACAAGTAAAATGTTTGACTATATCTTTATTAGACATTACCAACAAGACAACACTGCACATCCTCTGATAACGGTCAACACAGGACCGCTATCATAAGACGCACCGTTTGTGAATTTTTTTTAGTGCATGTGTGTCTTGTTTGTTTGTAATGTTGGTCCTTCCAATTTGTAATGTGTGAAGAAGACATTTGTTGAAAATTCCAAGTTCTTTGCGTTTAGTACATTAGATCAGCATTGCTGTTTGCCTCGTTTTCAGCACTGTACATTAACTCAATACTGCTTTTTCCCTCACTTTCAATAAAGCAGCAGCAGCCCCTTTCATTTTCCATAGAATGACCATGATCAAATCAAAAGATACTTTACAGTGAAATGATTAACCGTCCATATTTAACACCATGGTCTTTTATTTCCCAATGTTCTCAAAAACTGGTAACTATATTTTCAACAAACATGATGGTGGCTGCATATACACCGATTCTGCATACACGTTCACCATCCTGATCATCATTATTTTTCAACATCTGTCTACTTATTCATGTTCACCTTTTGGCACTTAGTCGTACAGTTTGTCTCCTTTCCCATACTCATGGGCTCCATTTGGCCTTACCAAACCAATCTTTTTGCTTGCTTGCATACTTGACCTGTTACTTTACTACAACCCTTCGTCCCATTTCCTTACACCACCATTGTGGCCTGTCCCTTCTTCTCAGCCTCCTCATCTCTCTCCCTTCAGCAGATTTGAAAGCAGTGGATTCAAAAGCTGTCAAAAAACAAAAAAAAGCAAAGGGTGTAAGTCCTCTTGCCAAATGTACTGACAAACAGTCAACTTCACCTTCATTAATTAGAATACAAACATGGTTTGCAAGCATTGTGAGCACACATATCATATGAGAAACTAAATATACACAATTCATATCAACAAAGTCTTTTTTCTTAACTAAGCACAAATAAGCAGATAACAAACAAACAAAAAAAACCGACAGGTGTAAACAGACCTTCTAAAGTATTCAACAAGCCACTTTTCCTTTTTTACCAACATCAGTCACACTACTGCGGTTATCAGCCACCTAAGAAAGAAAAAATACAAACAAAATCCAAACAAACAGTGGCTGAACTTTTCCATTAAGCTTTTGACGACCTCTATGAGTCTATACAGACCTAGTTAAAGACGAGACACACCTCAACCAAGCTTTACACATTGCATTGTGGTTTGTTTAGTGTCATAAACACAATTAAGCTCACCGATTCAACAAGCTTTGGTTATAAAAGATTTTGTTTAAAAGAATAGAAACATTTATACTGCCTAACAGCTCACTCTCTGTGACATCCATCTTAAGTCTCAGTATCTAAACTGCCACAGTCCAGCAGAAAAGCTAACACTTGACATCAGTCTCAAATCTCCCATTACGTCAATGAAAACACAAAGAACCATTACCTTCTTTCTAACCATGCAATACACAAACCACATTAACCTACAGAATAAAGAGACAAAGAATATATTGGTAACAGGTTTTTTTTTCCCTGTCCGCATTATTTGCAGACGTCACCTTACCGAATTATAACTAAGAGATCCCCAGCCGTGACTATGCACTTGGCCAGCCCGTGACCAGATTGATCTGTAATAGAAAGCTTACATTTTGAATCAGGAATATACTCAACAGAATGGTTACTCTTGGCAAGCATTATGAAACTTAGAACCATGTTCATCAGCATAATCTTTCCCTTTTTGGCATCACATCACTTCTTCCAAAACTGAAGTACCATAATGCATTACCAAGAGTAATCATTCTTTTACCATTGAAACAGCAAGTTTTTTTCAGGAAACTATTGTATAAAGTTAATGGTAACAAGTTCATACAGCAATTATCTAGACAAAACCATGCATGTAATACACATTTACCATACATAATCATACAGCTTCCAGATTCAACAACAGCCTCTTTCCTTTATCATTTGAAAAATACAAGAAAAGCCTGCATCTCCTGGCTGAAAATTTTAAGTTCAACAACCTGTCTACAAATCATACAGCTATTTAAAGGCTGCATATATACATGACAAATCTAACCAATAATAATTACAAAAATGAAAATCATTCACATTCCATTCCATTCTACTTTTTATCTTCTAGGCACACTGTGTTACATACCTCTTCATTTTTATTATTCAGACCTTCCTCATCATTTTCATTATTCCGATCTGGAGAAACTATATGGAGTCACCAACCTCGGCCATCAAATGTAACATCACAAGACCCCAAAGCACAGTCATAAACTTTCAGTTTCATTGATCAACCATCTAATGCACAAAGCAGGATGTCATAGTATCAGTTTAAATACCTGATTTAATTTTCAATTTTAAATATAGATTCCAATCCATGTTGTTAAACTATAGCCCTTCAAAACCAACAATTTCATTACCATCTAAAACTCGGTTTTATCAAACACACACACACACACACACAAACGGACAGGCTACATTAACAGTGAATGAACAGCTTATTACTCAGTTCAAGTATTTCAAGTTTAAATCTGAATCTGGGGTATTCAGACAGTGAGTGTGACAATGTTCATCCCTTGTGCACACCAATCAGTAGTCACCAGCCAAATTTGGCACTAAAGGTCTTGTCAGATCCTGATGTCACTGGACTGGTCCACCAAATGAGCTTCCAACTGATACTGTCACACAACAGGCAGTTCTTCATTGTTGCAACACGATGATGGCCAAATGCCTTTCGTGGACAACATGGCCACCTCACAGTTTACAGGTATACACCCGATTTGTCCAACTTGTTAGTCATTATCTACTATTCATTTTCATCTCATAGGAGCCCCCCCTTTAGCCATATCAGCACAGTGGTGGCAGAATTCCAAAGATACCTTGTCACTGTCAACATGCAGACACACACCCGAACCCGACTGAGTTGAAAGCCCTTCTTGGCGACTCTTTTTCATGGGTGTATAGCTATGATCAAGTTCAGCCACCCTCTTTCTTGACATAGACGATGACAAGGTTACCCCACTAACATTGGGAATGTTTTTCAACAGACCAGCCAAAGCACTCTGATTGGCTAGAACAGATTTCAAATATTCCACCTCCTTTTTATAAAAGTCCCTTTCCTCTTCAACATCATTCAAGGCTGTCTCCAGTTCATCGATTTTCTTCCTGCTACCTTCCACTTCAAATTCTAAGTTTCCTACATATGCTTTCTTCTTCAAGCGATTCTGTCGTGCCATCTCAGCATTCTTGCGATTTCTTTCCTCCAGAGCTTTTGCAATGTCATCTTCTGTATTGCTATCATCTGTTGACTTGACAACACGCAACACCTTGACTGAAGTGACACTGCATTTATCTGAATTGGTAGATGGCAGCTTTTCTCCTGCTCCCTTTACCTGAACTGATCCTCTTGGTTTGTGCCTTGTTCTTTCATGCACAGTGTTCATTTCACTGGTACTGGTATTAGAGTCACTGCTGGAAGCAGCATTGGTTTCACTGCTTCCCTTTGTGGACCTCGAGTCTCGAACTGTGCGATGTGAACTGCTTTGAACACTTGACTGTGGCTCCCCTTGTTTGCCGAAGGCTGCTGACTGGAATCGGGTTTTTCGAATGCTGGTCTGTGAATCTATTACACCTTCTGGTTCTTCGTGAAATTGCTCATTTGACTTTACCACATTGTGCAAAAGTTCCTTATGCTGAGAAATGTACTCATCATCACTTTCACCACAGCCAAGAAGAAACGGTCCTACCGAGTCTTCCAGCATTTCATCTAGCATTGGGATGTCCTTTTCCCAAAGTGGGCTTCCGTTACCACCCATATCTGAAACTCCGCTGTCAGACTCATGGAACGGCGATTTCTCCTCCGTTTTCTGCATCTGCACAACACTGAAATTAATATCTTCATCAAAAAGAGTACTGGTATTGATCAGAGAGTCATCAACTAAACTGTCGACGTCCAACTCGAAGAACTCCGGCAATTCTAACCCTTCAAAGGCCATTGCAGCGATTGCACCACTACCTTTTGACAAGAGAAATGCAACCGAGGTTAAAAAACCAAGTTATCTGGTGACACTCTGAAAGTTAATGATCTACACCAAACTCAAGTTTTGTGATGTCTCTGATGTATTCCGCGATTTTACAGTACTTGTTCGATTTACTAAATATGACTGAACTGCGATTAAACCAAAGGTAAACTCTCAATACCTTCGAACAGCACTCCTCGATCGCTCTGCTGCCAACGCTAACAAGCTCAGAAATGACAAGACTTTGAGCTTTTGGCGGAAGAATTTGTGTATTAGTCAACAGGAAAAAATCAACGACGTCTGTCCGACGTCTGCTGTGTCAGTTTCTGAAGCTCGTGTAATGATTGGACAAACCACTACCATGTGACTAGTTTTGGAAGTAAGGCTCTAATTTTAGCGTTTCTATTTTCAATGCTGTCACGTACAAACCGCGTAACGCACTTCGACAATATCTTCCTGGAATGTAAAAAGTAGTTCTAAATTAAAGCGGGTAATGAAGTTTAACTCCTGAGTGTAAAATATAAATTAACTGATTAGATTATTGTTCTCCATGAAGATAATCATTTTTGCCTCGCTTTATGACGCACTGAAAAAGCTATACAATGATGTCAAGAATATTCTCATCCCAAGGGTTCTTTTTCAATTTATAATATGAATGGTTAGTTTACATTCTTCAGTGAATTAAAACTGTTGGCTTTTTTTAATTATTATGCGACACTTCCCTCCGCCCGCCCTATCCCAAAACGAGACAACGTGAAGGTCACGTAAACAGGAAATGACCCCACTCACGTTCATAACACAAAATCAGACGTCGAGTGGAGAGGCAGGAATCAGAAATGGCAACTGCAACCAGTTCAAATCTCGAGACTAGCCTTGAGGCACAATCCAGTGGTGGAGAAACTTCTCCACAGCTTCCACCTATGGCTGCTGCTTGGGATCCACAAAACTGCAAGGACTGGGACAGTGAAAAGCCAACTCCTCAGTGTATCACTCGCATCAAAAAGTTGTGCTTTGTTTTACGTTTTTGTTTGTGTATGTGTGTGTGCAATTTGCTCCTTTTTTTCAACTTTTATTGTAAAAGCTTTGAAAGTTATTAGTTTTTGTTTGTAAAGAACAAGAGAACGATTTGTAGATTCATAGAAAAAATAATTATGTGAGTGAGGTCATAAGTGAATAAAAGAGACGGGATATCACACAAAGGCCAGGGATGTACGTAAAAATAGATGAAAGTAATCAAACGAAATTGAGATGCTTTGTCAAAAGGTGCATTTGAATTTTAAAACTTTCATGTAAAGTTAAGATATATGCTAGGACTAGCTTTGAAAAGGTTATAGATTGAAGAAGGAAAATTTTAGTCTTATCAGAGTGAGAGACTGATCACATGACTTGGTTAATAAAGTTTGAGCTGAAAGCGATTTGTGCTGAATATTTTCAGTTGATATCTCCGGACAGGGGTATTTCAACAGAATCAAAAATGTTCTAATCTGTGTTTGTTTTTACCAGCATGCTGCTTTTGCTGTGAAGGACTAGATGATCCTGACACATTAGCTTAGTACTGGGCCCCCCAAAAAATAAAGAAAAGAAAAAAAGAAACTTTCTAAGGACAGAGATGGGTGTGGGGATACCTAGATGCATACCTATCCAAACTATCTGTAGTGGATACATTTAAATATAGGCCACCTTTAACTTAACTCACTCGCTACTGGCCAACATGAAATTCAATATTCCTTTGTATACTGAGCGTTTGTACACATTTTCCTAAAAATCATTAAAAAAAAATAATGATGATGATTATAGCACCGCAACAGAAACACTTGAAATTTGGACACATGATCATTGTTTGATTAGAAACGGTCAGTACAGAGTTTCGAAGCTGTAGCGTACACCATGCTCTTTTTGTAGCCGGATGAAGAAGAGGTTAGTTTTCATATTAAGTGAAACGCAAGGCAGGCATATGTGTGTGTGTATGTGTGTGTGTGTGTATATATATATATATATATATGAAATTTTCTCTGTTGTTGAAAGAAGGCCCTTTTCATCTGAAATCACTTTGAGAAACCAAGTAGAGTGTGGAAAAAATAGCTACTTGACAGTTTCTTTACTTTAGCAAAAGAACTAAAAAAAAATTAAATGTTAAAAGTCACCTCACTTTGCAAAAAGAACTAAAATGAATACAATATCATATCATATCTGGCATATTAGGCATTTTCAGCCGTTAGCCTTCTCAGTGTAGATAATTTATGGTTTTAGCAAGAAATATTTTGGTCTTATTCTCGCACTTTTATGAAGCACATGCATGGTTTAAAAAAAATGCAAGTCAATATTTGTTTGAAACATAAGGGAAGGGGTATCCAGTGTTTATCAAGACAATTTTTGAAAGTGTTAACAGTTTCTGCTCCAACAACATTGACTGGCAAGTTATTCCAAGTATTTAACAATTCTGTTAACAATGCTTTTGAAGTTTTAGTAATTTTTTTTTTGTTAGTTTGAACAGGTGCCCTCTAGTTGTAGATTCTGTATTGAACTGAAAGTGTGCCAGTGGTTTTAATGTCATAAAATCCATGTGTAAGTTTGTAAGTTTCAATCATGTCGCCACGTAGGCACCTGTAGTCCAAACTTCGTAATTTTAAAAACTGAAGCCTTTGTTCATATGAATACTTCGCAAACCACTAATCTTTTTTGTAAATCTTCTCTGAATATCTTCGATGGGATTACTGGGTTTTTTTTTTAATTTGTTGTCCATACAGCATTGCCATATTCAGTAACCGGTCTGACTAGTGTTTTAAATAATGGAACCATTACTTCACTGTCTTTGCACTGAATATTGCCTACAATCATACCTGCTAGTCTAGTTGCTCCTTTAATGGTTTCATTTGCGTGTTTATCAAATGATAAATCAGGGTCTATTATCACTCTTAGGTCTTTTTCAGCATTAATTTCTTCAAGCAATACATAATCATACATAGGATTATTTTTACCAGCTTTCATGAAGAACTTTACACTTCGTATTATTAACTTTAATCTGCCAGGCATTTGTCTATGCAACAAGTTCATCAGTACTCTTCTGTAATTCAATGGAATTATCAACTGTCTCTATGGGGATGTAAACTTTTGTATCATCAGCAAAGATTTTGACCAGACTACTAACAACATCAGGCATATCATTTATGTAGTAAATAAACAGGGTGGGTCCCAGGACACTACCTTGAGGACCCCACTAGTAAATTTCCCAAGATCAGAAACCTGATTCCTAACTTTAACATATTGTTTTCTATTGTTTTCTATTACTTAGAAAATCAGTAATCCATGAGAGTATGTCTCCACCTATTCCATAGCCTTCAAGTTTAGTTATTAGTCTTTTATGTGGTACAGGATTAAAAGCTTTCTGCAAGTCTAAATAAACTGCATCAACAGGTATATTGTCATCCAGCTTTACCATCCAATCATTTAAGATGGAAAGCAGCTGTGAAACACAGGTTCTTCCAGTGGTAAAACCATACTGACGGTCTGAGAGCAAACCATTATCAATCAGATAAGAATTTAGCAAATCTCTGAGTACACTCTCAAAAACTTTGCATACTGCAGAAGTCAGAGTTACTGGTCTGTAGTTACTTGGACATTTTTTATCGCCTTTTTTAGAAATTGGTTTTACCTCAGCTACCTTCCATTCTATAGGTAACTTACCACACTGAAGTGTCTTATCAAATAGTACTTTTAAAGGAAAAGCCAAAACATCACTTAGTTCCTTTAATACTCTTGGATGAATTTTGTCAGGTCCAGCAGCTTTGTTAATATTTAGCTTGGACAGTCTTTCTTTCAGATTCTTTTCAGAAACAGAAGCAGAAAGTTTTATATCTGCGCTTTTTTTTAAATCGGGGAATTTTCTCTACATCTTCATCTGTAAACACACTAGTAAAGAAATTGTTTAAGTTCTTAGCCTTCCCTTTATCCGTTGTAATCAATTCTCCATTAGGGGTCATTAGGTTCCCAATAGGTTCTTTAGGTTTAGTCTTTGAATTAACATAATTGAAGAATGCTTTAGGGTTTATTTTGATATTACTGGCTCTTTTTCTTTCACAGACTTATCTGTAGCCCATTTAGACTAATTTCTTGCTCTTACGTAAGCGTTGTAGTTAGGCTGTGTTCTGAACTTCTTATACCATTTGTGAGCTTGTCTCTTGGTTCTGATCTTGTCAAGAACGGTAAATGGAACTGTCATTTTTGATCAATCCAGGACCAGAAAAGAATTCTTTGGAAGGAACATGCTTGTCTTGAGTCTGGAGAAGTTTACTAGTGATTAGAGTCCAAATCTTATCTACAGTTTTATTGACTAATAGTGAATCCCAGTCTATTCCCCATAATTCATCTCTCATAGCTTCAAAGTTTCCCTTATCCATAAAGTAAAATTTCTCTTTAGATTTACTTTAATTGGTTTCCCTATCAAGATCTATGCTGAAGCAAATTGCAGAGTGATGACTCTTGCCAATTGGTGGATGGTGATCAAAATCTTCAATTTTGTTTGGATTTGAACACAAGATCAGATCAGTAGTAGTTGGTCTTTGTAAAGTTCTAAAATGAGTTGGTTCAGAAACCAACTGAACGGCGTAGCTGTCTAATGTAGTTCTTGAAAATTTAGTAGCAAGATGTTTAGGACCACTAGAACAAACTTCTTCTTGCCAGTTAATCTCAGGGTGATTAAAATCTCCAACCAAGATTTTAGTTCCTTTCATAGATTTATCACTAAAGAAAGTATTAACCGCAATGTTTAGATTGTTGTTTTCTTCAGATGAACAGTTCGGAGAACGATAAATAATTCCAAGATGAATGGTTTCATCTTCAAAAACTATGTCACAGTTCCAGAACAGATGGTTTGAATAGATTTTCCAGTTCCTTAATTCTACAAACATTGTTGATGGAGGTTTTTGTAAACATACTAACACCTCTTCCAAAAGTATCAGAGCAAAAGAATTTTGTAAGACAGGTTGCCAGTCAGGTGAATCTCTATTAGCTTTAGAATTTAATTCTGTAATTGCAATGACATCCATATCTAAATCAGCCACAATTATTTCCAGTTCGTTCATTTTGTTCCTTAAACTATCAACATTCACAAACGTTACTTAATCTTCCCCCCTTCAGGGCTTAAATAGGCTTTCCCACTGTCACAACATTCATTCACTGTACCACACTCAGTGGTTCCATCTACATCAGTCCCTTGTTGGAAAGAAGTTATATTAATAACAGAAGAAAAGACAGTTGTGCTAAACTGTGAACTATATACACTACTATCAGGTTGTAGATGTAGTCAGTTAGCAGTGCTAACCGATGGCCCTACACCTCCAGGGCTTGAACCACCTGAAGCCTGTGAAGGTTTGGGGTGAGGGATGATCTTGCCATTTTTGATGATGACATCTTGGCCATCTTAAGTCATTTCAGTTCCTCATATAAGGCTTTGTCATTTTCCCTCTCTTTTACAGTTTTGTCAGGAACTAACACCACATTTTTGTATACACCATTGGAATTATTTGTTAGTAGCTTGGATTTGGCTATGATTTTTTTCTGAACAATTTCAATGGGGAAAACTGCTTTGATACCCCTACTTTTGTCGGAGTTTTTGGGATCAGGCTTGATGCGTCCCAACCAATTGACTTTGACAACGGTCTCTCCATTAGAGTTGTATAAATCGCTTTTTTCCTCTGGACAGGTGTCTACACGCAAGTCTGACCAACCGCTCATCCACATGCTTCTCATCATCACCAGTTATGTCACTCTCAGGAATGTTAAAAAAGATAAGATTATCTTTCCTGATTTCCCTCTCTTTTTCTTCAAAATACTTGTGGATCTGTTTTTTAAGCTCCTGGTTAATGCTTCCCCCTGAATTTTGTAACAAAGTAAGTATCATTTGGTTTTGACTCTGCAGGAGACTTACAATTTGCATCAGTTGGTCGACCTTGGCGTCTGTAGGTGCCTGCACATCACTTGGGTTGGGTGGATTGTTTAGGTCTTTCATACATCTCTGGCAATACCATTTGATCGAACTGTTGTTGGAGCATTGTAAACATTCAAACTCATCAGAGTTCAGATCAGAACACCGAATGTGGTACCAGCCTGAACAATGGTCACATTCAATGCTGGCAGTCCTACCAATCATTTTTTTGCACGAAGCACAAGGTGCATCTGGTTCGTCCATTTGTGTCAAAGGATTAAACCATTGTTCGAATCCAAATTCTCAGAAACTTGTGATTTTCTAGTATTTTTAGCTTTGCTGTCAGAAGCACTGGAGGCAGACTGAGATTGGGATAACGGCCACGACCGCTCATTCGTGTCATCACTAGCATAACAATCGACACTCAAAATAACAAAGACAATGTGTCAACGTTTCCATTGAATGAATTGTAACAGCTTACCTTGATACCTGTTAGAAAAGAAAATCCACAATCAACAGAACGAAAGGTTAAGAGATAAGTTAAGAGGGTACATGTGCCAGGGTACTTCATAGTTTGTCTTTCAGCATTCTTCACGCACGCATGCACAACACACACACACACACACACACACACACACACACACATGCACACAAACACACACACGTAATATATGTACATATATGTTGTACACACACACACGATCACACTCACTCACACACACACACACACACACACACACACACACACACACACACACACACACACACACCACACCACCACACACACACACACACACACACACACACACACACACACACACACAAATGACTAAATGCCTTGATGTAAAGTGGACCTGATTTGGTAAAAAAAAAAATCCAAGAGGGCGTGGTCAGTCATGCCTTGTAACTTCAATCCATGTGTTTGCTGGCCTGTGTATGGAGGCATTGATGGAAAAAAAAGAAAAATGCCCATGCTAGTCTCTTGTCATGAACTGGAGAAAATCTTCGCCACTCTGGTCTGTCGGTGGTTCATTTATATGCATCGCCTCGAGCTTCTCCACCCCCACTATCTTTGTCACTCACCCCACCCACTCCCCCCTCTCTCTCTCTCCCTCTCTCTCTCTCTGTCTGAACGTAACCATGTTCACTTTCCAATGCACTTTCACGCTCTTCAGACTGGCTATATTTGCTGTCATCATCTTGTTCAATATCTCCAAAGTCTGGTCCTTCAGTTTGAACAAGTTCAACAGCTTCACATATGCTGTAAACATCTGTTACTTGTCTGCTTCTAACTCTACTAGTCGAAGGCTGAGACGCCATTGCGATCCGACTTCAAAGGACTGGGCTGGTGTAAAAAAAATTCAGTGGTCAGCCAACACATCACGACATGGCACATGCAGTGATGAAAGATTACTGTATGATAATGAGGCTATCACATGGCATGCTTCAATTTTCATGACTCAGCATGATGTTGGCTCAAAAAATATGCTAATGCAGGATCCGTTATAGTGGATGTCAGAGAGAAAGAGGTGTGCGCGAGACGTCTGCTATAGCGGACGTCAGAGGGGAGTGAGTTAAGGAGCAGTGGGTGCCGGCTATCACAGCTGTATCAAGTAGCTCATTCCAGTCCCTGATAGTGATTGAAGAATAAGTTTCGCCATTGATTTCTTTAGTACTAGATTTGACAAAGCTGATGAGAATGACTTCTTTGCCAAGAGTGATTAAGGCTGTTTGTTTTGCTCAGTGCAGCCTGGCCGTCGGTGATCTGTAGCATGGCCAGTCTTGCTACCTTGCTTCAGTTCAGTATCAGAGGGAGTATGATCTGTAGCATGGCCGGTCTTGCCACCTTGCTTCAGTATCAGAGGGAGTATGATCTGTAGCATGGCCAGTCTTGCCACCTTGCTTCAGTATCAGAGGGAGTATGGTCTGTAGCATGGCTGGTCTTGCCACCTTGCTTCAGTATCAGAGGGAGTATGGTCTGTAGCATGGCTGGTCTTGCCACCTTGCTTCAGTATCAGAGGGAGTATGGTCTGTAGCATGGCTGGTCTTGCCACCTTGCTTCAGTATCAGAGGGAGTATGATCTGTAGCATGGCCAGTCTTGCCACCTTGCTTCAGTATTAGAGGGAGTATGATCTGTAGCATGGCCAGTCTTGCCACCTTGCTTCAGTATCAAGGGAGTATGATCTGTAGCATGGCCAGTCTACCACCTTGCTTCAGTATCAGAGGAGTATGATCTGTAGCATGGCCAGTCTTGCCACCTTGCTTCAGCATCAGAGGGAGTATGATCTGTAGCATGGCCAGTCTTACCACCTTGCTTCAGTATCAGAGGGAGTATGATCTGTAGCATGGCCAGTCTTACCACCTTGCTTCAGTATCAGAGGGAGTATGATCTGTAGCATGGCCAGTCTTACCACCTTGCTTCAGTATCAGAGG
Source organism: Conus canariensis (assembly GCA_033310375.1). NCBI lineage: Eukaryota > Metazoa > Mollusca > Gastropoda > Neogastropoda > Conidae > Conus > Conus canariensis. The sequence goes on along the minus strand of CM065740.1, from coordinate 11,124,387 downwards.
GAGTATGATCTGTAGCATGGCCAGTCTTGCCACCTTGCTTCAGTATTAGAGGGAGTATGGTCTGTAGCATGGCCAGTCTTGCCACCTTGCTTCAGTATTAGAGGGAGTATGGTCTGTCGTGTGGCCAGCCTTGCCACCTTGCTTGGGTAATAGAGGGAGTATGATCTGTAGCATGGCCAATTTTGCCACCTTGCTTCAGTATTAGAAGGAATATGATCTGTAGTGTGGCCAGTCTTGCCACCTTGCTTCAATCTTAGAGGAGTATGATCTGTAGCAATGGCTGGTCTTGCCACCTTGCTTGGGTATTAGATGGAGTATGATCTGTAGCATGGCCGGTCTTGCCACCTTGCTTGGGTATTAGAGGGAGTATGATCTTTAAACATGACCAGTCTTGCCACCTTATTTCAGTATTAGAGGGGCCACAGGAGTTTTTCTGTTATGGAAAGGATGTATTCGTGGTTCAAACTAATATCACTCCTCTGCCATGGACAGCAAAAATGTTGTTAATGTTATGTTGGATATGAAGTTTCTAAACTGTACAGGCAAAATCAAGAATGGGTCTGACAAGGCTTTTATACTATAGTGACAATGGCTGATCTTGAGGTGATGCCATAAAAAGCTGAGGGCCTTGGTATCCATTTAGCACAAATTGTTAACATGCTGACCAGATCCAGCTGAGGTCCTGATAATGGTAATTCCAAATATACTTGGTGAAGGTTAGGCCAGGTTTGCCATAGAGCTTTTACTGTTGTATAAGTGTGGTTTCCTTCTTTGTGATATGGAGGGTGGAGCATTTTCTAGGGTGGAAGGCCATGTCCCAGCTGTCCTCTGTCTTCAAGGCATTTGAGCTTTTGTTAGAGCTAGAGTTGGTCATAATTTGTAGCAGAGAGGGGATAGATGGCAATATCATTAGCAAACAAACTTGCTGGTTAGGTGATTCTTTTTTTTTTACTCTCTCTGACAGGTGATTCTTGAGCATATCTTGACCAGATTTGATGTGGCTCCATTTACTTCTACTGCATATTGCCTATCCTGTAGATCTGTTGGTTTAAATGTCCCATCCCCAGGTGGTGCAGTTCATGGAACAGAAAACTATGGTTCATTCGGTCAAAGGCTTTAGCAAAATCCATTATGATCATATCCACTATGTTCCCTTGCTCCTTGTTGCTAAACAATTCATCAGTGAAGTCCAGCAGTTTGGTCTCACTGGCTCAGAATTTGCAAAATCCAAGCTTTTTGGGGCAGTATGTTATTCCTTTCAAGATGGTTTTTGATGGCATTGACTATGACATGTTCCAGGATATTGCTTGGGTTGCTTGTCAGTTACTGAGTTAGACTGGGCAGTATTTGGCTCGATTATAATGTTCTGCCTTCTTTAAAATGGACAGAACATTGGCCAGATGCCAGCTGGATGGTACAGTCCTTGAAGCTAGGGAGGACTTGTTAACCATTGTCAGGATAGGGATTACTTCATTTGCCAGCTATTGTAGCACACGTGGGTAGATGTTATCCAGCCCACAATTTTTATGTGGATCTAGGTTGCTTGAATCTTCAGTATGCACCCTTCAGTGAAGATAATATCCTAAGAGCAACATGAAACATCTGGCACTTAATTCTGAATTCCTGTGCTGAATATTCTTGATCAATACTGAAGACAGACTGGTAATGATCATTCAGCATTTGTGCCTGAGCCTTAGAGTCTGTGATCAGCTATTCTTTGACTTTCTGGGGGAAGGAAATGGGAGGGGGCATTGATGTAACTTGGTGGATATGATTTAACTTTGTGGATTGGAAGTGTTTGATAATTGTCTAGAATTGCTTTACGTTGCACATCTGTGTGTCCCCTGGCTCAGGCTCAGGGTTTTCAGCAATGATGTAGTTGATGTATTCCCAGAAGGACCCAGATGACTCAGGTGCTGGATCTAGTGGTGCAGACCGACTGACTTCATCTAGCTCGTCAAACTCCAGCTTCTTCACTTGCTTGTAGACACATTCTCTCCTCCTGACAAGTTTCGTGTGTTGGATTTGATCCATGGCTTGCTGGTCTTGTGCTGGGTCTCTTCGTTGCAGATGAAAGACCATATCAGTTCATCAAAGGTATCCTTGAATTTGATTAAAGTTTTTCAGTACAGAATTGCTTTTTTCATTTGCTAGGACCAGTTGGAAAAACATCTTTCATTATCTTTCTCATGCTGTCCCAGTAAACTTTGTTGTACAGGGGATTAATCATGGCATTAGCTTGGATTTTAGGACATGAATGGTGAATTGACAGTAGGCGGTTGAGGGTATGAAAGATCAAAAATTACTTCCACATGGGAGATCAGTTTGGGACAGTTTAAAAGGGAAAGGTCAGGAGTTGTTCTCCTGTCCGGCTGGTTCCGTAACAAGATGTTTGGCATCATATACTCAACCATGTCAGACAGTAGCATTCTACGGCAATTAGTTAGCTCTGAAGGCCGAATTTTTGTGTGGCTAACGCAGTAACAAGACACCCACCCTACTTCCGTCGTAGTCAGAAAGCCAGTGCAAACTTCCTGTTCCTCATTCAGCTACGGCCTTCCACCACGAAAGGACTGGTTTTCTTGCTCTGACTCGCCTATCTTCTGTTTTTTAGCAGATTGCTTGTGTATTGCTTTTTTGCTTGTTCTGTTGTGGCTTGCGCTAACCCTCGTTGATCACAGCTGTTTGAGGTTACGATCGCTCGCGCGTCACGTTGCCTTTTCACACTTGACGTTCGATCGATCATCCCTCCTTCGCCACATGCTTCGCCATTTTGTCTCGACTTTGTGTTCGTACACTCCATGTTTGTTCCGTCCACCACAGCCCAAGATGGTGAAGGTGAATGATGGGTCGAGGGACGACACCTTTCCGTTGTCTGTCTCTGCCCCGGAGGCCCAGCGTTCCGATCCCAAGGAACAAACCGTGCTTCCCTCAGGGGAAGAACGTACGGCCAACCTAGAGGGGGGGTTCAACACAGGGGACGCTTGACCATGACCACCATCATGCCTCCTCCTCTAATAGGCCAGCGGAGTTACGCTCACAGCGTTTGTGTCGGAAGGGGCAAGCTGCACAGGCTACAGACAAAACCAAACTAAAATATAATCAGAAAGACAAGGGGAAAGTGTCGCGTAAGCACACACATTTTTCTCCCGTACCTCCCCGTCCCTCTTCTCGCTCTCCCCCAAGTCAGCGCTTCTCCTTTCTTGGCATGACATTCGATTCCTGCACCATGATGGTCGCCCCCACCAACGAGAGGTCTCCACGCATCTCGGACCTCATCTCTCACCTGCGCCAGTCCACCCACACCTCAGCCAGAACCCTGATTTCTCTCTTGGGGATGATGGAGTCTTTGGCCACCATCATTCCCCTGGGCAGGGTCCTCAAACGGCAGCTCAAGCGGGAGTTCCAATCGCGGTGGTTCCAGACTTCCGGACACTGGGACCAGTCCATCCCCTTGGGTCCATGGTTCCACTGGGCCACGGACGAGTGGCTGGACTCCCCGGCGTGGACCTCCGGAGTTCCCATTTCCCGTCCCACCAGCCATAGGAACTCTACACCGACGCTGGGGCGCCCACATGGACCACCTTCATGCCTCCGGTTCGTGGGATCCCAGGACGGCTCAAATGCACATCAGCATCTTGGAACTGGAGGCAGTCAGACTTGCTGTCCTCCAATTCCAACCCCATGTCACACAGCGACACGTTCTCCTCTTCACAGACAACACTATGGTAGCCTGTTATATAAACAAAAGGGGAGGGGGGGGGGGGGGCACATTCCGTCAAACTCGCTGTCCGAGCAGAAGCCCTCCTCCACTGGTGCCACTCGCTGGGAATCTCCCTCTGCGCGAGACACATAGTGGGAGCTCACAACGTTCTGGCGGACTCTTTCAGTCGGTCCAAATCCCTCCTACACACAGAATGGACACTCAACAGCCACACCCTACGCACTGTGTGGACCCATTGGTTCACCCCAATGATCGATCTCTTTGCTACCCGGTTCAACCACCTCTCACCAGTCCCCGACCCTCAAGCGCATGCGATCGACGCTCTCTCCCTACCCTGAACGGGTCTCGTAGCCTATGCCTTCCCTCCATTACCGATCCTTCACAGAGTGATCAGGAAAGCAGGACTGGAGAGACCCAGACTCATTCTGATCACCCCCTGGTGGCCGACTCAGTTGTGGTTTCCAGACCTCAGGTCTCTAAAACATGTTCCCCCGTTCCCTCTGGCTCCGTGCTGGGACATGCTCAGACAACCACGCTCGGGTCGCACCCACTCAAACCCACAGATGCTCCGCCTACACGCTTGGCGCCTGTACGAACCCAACTGCAAACATCTGCCCCTCCCACCCGAACAGACAGATCCCAGTCTGTCCTAGACAGGCTCTCTGTTGGAGGCGCCTCGCAGGACCTTCGGGACTTTGCGACGGCCTCTCCCAGATCCAGCACAGAGTCCCTCTACGACTACCGTTCGGTAAAATGGGTCACCTGGTGCTCAGATAACTTGTCCCGCATGAACACCCATCCAATATTCAATTGGGCAATTTCCTATCTCACCTTTCCTCGGTCAAAAAACTATCGGCTAGCTCAGTCCAGGGCTACAGGTCCGCCATCTGTACCACCATTCATCAACTCGGGGGGCCTTCCTTTGCCAACAACTTCCTGCTCAGGGAGATCTCTAGGGGCGCTGCCTTATGCGAGGCCCAATCCCTAGACATGTCCCACTTTGGGATCTCTTTGTTGTCCTCGACGTACTCAGGAAGCCACCGTTTGAGCCTTTAGCCTCCATCCCCTTTGATCTCCTCTCTCTCAAATTCAAAACCACCTTTCTCCTCGCACTCGCTTCTGCTCGCCGGCGCAGCAAAATCCATGCCCTCAGTGGTAACCCCAGCGACATTGACTTCGCTCTGTCTCCCTCCGGTTCCTCCCTGAGTTCCTCGCTAAGAACCAAGAACCGGGCACAGCTTCTCCCTCCCTTGTCATCAGATCACTCTCCGATATCCTCGGGAAGGAAGAAAGGGTGGGGGGGACATGGACTTGTGCCCTTCCAGGTGCCTAAGATACTACTGGGAACGAACGCGACCTAGGCGCTCCTCCCAGAGGCGTCTCCTCATATCCATCAATCCTAACAATTCCAAAGACATCTCCGCGGGCACCATCTCCAGGTGGCTCTCAAACACAGTTAAGACCGCATACGCACAAGCACATAAAGACTTGCCGGTCTTATATCCCTGGGCACATGAGGTTAGCCCTTGCCACTTCCACAGCCTTCCAACACTCAGTACCCTTACACCACCTTCTGGAGGCAGCCTACTGGCGTTCAGAGAACCCCTTCATAAACTTCTACTTGAGGGATATCTGCATGACCAGGGCTGATGGTTGGTTCCAAGGGATTTCTTTTGTTGCGGCTAACACAGCCATCTCTAACCCAGCTTCTGCCCCCAAGAACCATTAGGGCACTCTACCCTCCTCCAATTCCTTTAAATTCTGCTACTGTCTGACATGGTAGTGTATATGACGCCAAAATAGCGAGTTTTTATCATACTCCCTGTTTGGCTAATGTACCTACCATGTCAGACTCTAACGCCCGCCCGTTCTTCCCCTCTAGCACTATGGTCCTTGGGGGTTTACCTTGCACTTATGCCTCGCTGAATGAGGAACAGGAAGTTTGCACCGGCTTTCTGACTGAGACGGAAGTAGGGTGGGTGTCTTGTTACTGCGTTAGCCACACAAAAATTCGGCCTTCAGAGCTAACTAACTGCCGTAGAATGCTACTGTCTGACATGGTAGGTATACTAGCCAAACAGGGAGTATGATAAAAACTCCCCATTTCCAAAGGCATGGTCTTGGATCATTACAACAAAATCATTATGTTTTTGAGAGTGATCTGCATTGGGCCTTAAGGACAGAGTCGGCTAGTTCCGGTTTGGGAAGTTAAGATCACCACCGATAAGTAAATATACATAGGGGATACCTGCTATTCAGTTTGTGGAAATTCCGGATCTGATCAGGCTGGACTTATCTTAAATGTGGCAATGGTAATATGAGCAGGATTAAAGGGTTTTCCAGCATACCAGCTTGTAATGTAGATGGCGTTGTACAGTTCGGCCTCCTCACCATGCAGTTTGTTGTGGTCTGAACCAGCAGCCCTGGCAGCAGGCATGAAACCACTGGCCATGTGTGTCACATGCAGCACCTTTCTCTGACAAATTGCGTGACAGGTCACACATAACGCAGGGACATTGTGACTAACTGAAGCTTGTTGCACTGTGCCTGGTGGAGTTCGGGTTTGGTTCATGAGCTTATGCTTTTAATAGCAGTAGGATACAAAGATACGGAAGTGGTACTTGGTTCCTACTGGTTGTCCTTTGACAATATTTTTTCCATCTGTCAGCCAGGGTCTGAATAAAAAGATGCTCAGTCCTGTTAAAGGGTAAAAAAAAAAGAGCATTGTTTTGCTTGGAAAAGTAGATAGCTTGAGTCATGAGATGCGGGTCTGTTGGCACCACGGTCTGTAATTTTGCACAGTGGCATCCAAAATGAATAGCAACAAAGTGCAGTCTAAATGGAGCATGACGAATTTGATGTGTTCTTGGTCTTTAAACTAATTTTTTAACCTTATTTGATAGCTTTTTTGTCTGTCCTAATGTGGCCTTCCATGGTTGATAGGGTGATTAGCAGGATGACCAGCATGCTTTTTTGAGACAGCATATTAAAAACTTCAGTAAAGAAGATAATCCACCACAAATCTCAAATGCCAGTTGTAAAAGTGTAAGCCCAGCAAGATGCCAGTAACCGGTTCTCTGCTCAGAGTAAACAAAAATTCTGTTTTGTGGAGTAAGAAGACACTTTACTGAAGATTTTTTTTTTTCATCAGTTTGAAGCATCCAACAGATGGATGGATCTGCTAGGTTGGCTGTTCACTCGACAGCAAGTTTTGATGTGTGTGAATAGTGAAAAGCAAAAATGAAAACCGTTTATGGTCAGTAGAAGGGAGCGTGAGTGGAGGTCCAATTTCTGTGTCTAACACTGAGTGATGCCTCTGTATCTATGAATTTTAAAGTTTCCCTATTCCTTTCTCTTTGAATTGTAATTTTCAGTGGCAAGGTTCTAGTTTGTTTGTTTTTGTTTCATTGTTAGTGGGTTTTTTGGGGGTTTTTTGTTTGTGTGTGTGTGTGTGTACTCTTTTTCAGACAGTGTTTATGATGTTCTATTTTCCTGCAGAATTTCCCAGATATTCTCAATGAAAACCAAATAATATAATTTAAAGTTTTTTGTTTTGTTTTGTTATGTTTTCTTCTTCTCCTCTTTTCATTTTGGTGTTGTGCATTCTGTTTGATCAGTCACCCAGATCAGGCACTACCAAGATATGTACTTCACGTGTCTTACGATTGAACGCCAATGCTCTGACCACTTGGTTCCAAGGCTTCTAGTTTTGACTGTTATGACATGGCTTCTAAATGCCCCTTCAGATCCACTGAGCATTGAATTGTGGCTTGGATGTTAGGCATTTTAGCCAGACTAAAATTTTGGGGCCACCTTGGTAGATCTTAAAATCTGTAGAATCCACTGAACATTATGTTGATAGATACCAGTTATCTTGATATATTCTTATATCTAAAGCCAAGATAATTAATGTTGCAGTGACCCCATAGTCACTGTATTTGACTTGGGGTAAAGCTGTCCTTGATACCTTTTCCCTTCCTCCCTCTCCCATCCACCTGTCATTTTCTGTACCCGATTTTAATAAGGAAGAAAAAGATGGAAGATATTTGTGAATAAGTACTGATTATTAACTGTCTTTGATTCAATTTTTTTTTAACGTATGTGTGTGTGTGTGTGTGTGTATGTGTGTGTAAAAGTTTTTGCTGAACCCCCTCTGCTGAACCTCAGGGAATGTTGGGTCCAAATTTTTATTGCTTTCTGTGCACAGATCCTTATAACAATGTTTACAAAAATATAGCACAGGTAAACTGAAAATGGATCAGATGATAAGTTATGAATGTACATTTTGCAGGGATATCATGACCATCTACAATGAACCACCGCCAGGAATGTGTGTGGTACCAGACAAAGATGACATCACAAAGGTAGAATATGAACAGACAGCTTAGTTGTTTTGTTTACCAAATTGTATAACTCACGGTACGGGTCATCTTCTGCTTTTGTAGCTCCTAAATGTTAACAATTTTGACCTCAAGTACCAAAATGCTATGGACATGAATCATTGAATTAATTGGTGATGACAGATTGTAGCTTAAAATTTATAAGTGTATTAAATGAAGTAATGATATTTGCATGCAGTCATTTAGGTTTTGGTATTGTTGTACTCATGGGTATTGATCTTTAATCTTGTGTCATGTGTGTGTAAGTGTGTTTGTATTATGCCATATTAGTTACACACTTTTGTTTGTGTATATGTGTATGCATGTGTTTGTTTCTGCGACTTGTGCATACTTAAGTTAGAGCATACATGTTGGTGCATATGTTCACTATGTTGTGTTGGTGTGATTTAGACCAATTAGCAATATGTGTGCAAAATTGTTTCAAGATATTTGTGCACTCCTGGCAGGTAAATGATGTGAGGACGAGTTCCAGGCATGAATCTTGTCATAGAAAGCACAATATTCAATGACATAATAAAAAAAAAACTCATATACATATAATTTGTTTTTCTTTTTTTACTCAGCATAAATGAGCAACACACTGACTGTGAGAAGTTGCCTCCTAGTATTCAATATGCCAAAGCAGAAGCTCAGTTTCTGTTTGATCCCTCAGTTGTGAGAACAGCTCAGAGTAAATGGGAAAACAGATCTATCAGCAAGCTGTGTGGACAGAACTGAGACACAAACCAGTTATTTCCACTACACTACATTCATCAGTTCCCCTGATTTAAGGAAAACTTGATCCATGATCCTCATGGGTATCCACGTGGTTGTCCAGCTATCAACCCTCCCCCACTCACACCAGCTCAACATAATTGCCCAACTTAACATGTAATACAACTGTCAACAGACTTGACTGAACCCCAAAATCTTTGGAACCGCCCACTTTATGTAAGTAAGCTTTAAAAGGGCTGTGAACAGACAGTTGTTGGCTTGTTGCCAACGCTTGATCAATGCTGACATGAGGGATGGGGGTACTCGATCCCAAACAGGATCCAATCGCTGTATAGTTGGGTCTTACTGATAATGTATACATGTATAACTAAAGTAAATACAATCTGCTATCTAAGTACAATGTTTTGGAGCACTCCCATTTAGTTTGTTGAGCAATTTTGTGATGAAATTGCTTAGTAAAAAGTATGTATTATTAGGGCACCTGAGATAACAAAACAGCTACATTAAATTAATAACCGAGGCAGTCAAGGGGTGAAATTCTCTTCCTGTGGATGAAAAATGATTGAGTGACATCTGTTGCATATAAAGTTGTGTGAGCTTTCAATTACATCTAGTGGAACCTTTGACAGTAATGTGTCAGCTAATCTCGGTATAACTCCTACTAATATCTTCCTCCTGTGATGACAAGGCACAATTACAGGTACATTGATAGTCATGGCATATCTGCAGCTTTCTATCCTGAATTGTGCACACAGCATAAATGTGTTGAAGTAAGTCGAGCCCTTCAAGTTGATCATCTGGGATTTCTTTTGCCTGCCTCTGGAACAACCATTTTCTACTAATGTATCCTGCACCTTTTGTCTTAGACAGGAAGGGAATCATGGTAGTACAGTCTGAGGCCTGTCAAGAGGAGGGTTAGCCACAAACACATGCATGCAGAAATGCAACCTATAAACCTTTCTAGCAGAAGCACATTTATTGGTATTATATATGAACTACAAGTGTTTGGTCCTTCAAAATTTGCAACATGCACTACTCTGAAGAAGTTTTAGTATTGTAATGGTATTTGCACATAAGCAAATGACAAATTTTATCTGTAATGGTGTTTGCACATAAGCAAATGACAAATTTTATCTGCAAATTGTGGCAAGATGGCATTTTGTTTTGTTTTGTTTTCAGTTGCATGCACTGCTGACTGGGCCCTTTGACACTCCATATGAGGGTGGGTTCTTTTACTTCCTTATCAAGTGTCCCCCTGACTACCCTATCCGGGCCCCACGGGTCAGACTGATGACCACAGGAAACGGCATGGTGCGCTTCAACCCCAACCTCTACAAGAATGGCAAAGTCTGCCTCAGCATATTGGGGTGAGTGGACTTGTTGCTGGTTCTGGGGTAATAGGAAGGACGAGAAGGGGAGGGAGCCGGGTAGGCTTCTGGTGGTGTGTGGTTATATGATCTTGTCAATGCGCATGTTTGTCCTTCCTTGTTTATTTTCAAGAGAGACAGCGTATAGTGTGTATGGTTTTTATGCCTATGTTTTTGTCTTGCTTCATGTATTTTACTGAAGCCTTACTCCAGCTTTTACTGTTTTCAGTACCTGGTCAGGTCCAGCCTGGAGCCCTGCGCAGTCTCTGTCCTCTGTTCTGATTTCCATCCAGTCCCTGATGAATGAGAAGCCTTATCACAATGAGCCAGGCTTTGAACAGGTAACACCAACTAATATGTTGCAGGGAAGGGGGTAATATTTTCATATCCACACTGTCGTTGATGAGGAAGAAGCCTGACCACAATGAATTCAGCTTTAAACAGGTAACATTGACTTTCCTGTGGGGTAAGGACGGAGAGAAGGGGGCAGGTTCATATCCATTCAATACGTGGTGAACAACATGCTTTACCACAATGAACCCAGCTTTGAAAAGGTGACAATGACTGGCTATCCTGTGATTTTTTTTTCTTTAAGTACAGTCTGTAATGAGTAAGATGTGTGTCATGGGAGCGTGGCTTTGAACAGATAACGAAAACACAGTCTTCATGTAAGTAATGTAGTTGGCTGTCCGCGTGTATGCTTGTGTCTTATTAATGTTTATAACAGACGTGTAGTCACTCTAAAATGTTCTGTAGATCTGTAATTTATCCAGATATTGTGCCGATTCACCACTGCTTTTTGAGCTGTCCTTTCTGTTCATCAGCCTTGAACCAGTAACTTATCCACAGTCAGGTTAAATAGATAATCCTGTACCACTGTCACTTATTGTTATTACTACCACACAAGATGGAAAAAACTTGCAGCATTTCTAGCTTAAACGAAAGAATCAAAGAAAAAATAGCGGCCCTTACCTCTTTACCATACACTTAAAATGCCATATCGTATGCTCACCAGCCTCCCAAAATAGCTGATATGGGAACGAAAGTTTAGGTCATCCAACGGTTGGATTCATGGTTAACTTGTGACAACAGACAAGCAGATAAAGAGTGGATCAGCAGTTAAAAATTGTGATCAGTTTTTAGAAGTACTCGCTTAACATGAAAACAGATTCCCTCCTATTCCCTACAGTATTTTTAAGCAATATTTGAGATAAAGTTGTTCTGATTGTTATTGATTTTTTTTCATGAAACAACATTCATTTCTTTTTCAAATTGATATGTTACAGTATGTTTTTATTGGATGATGTTTGTGTTCTGTTAAAAGTATTATTAATTTAAGAATTGTGTTTTTAACATTAGCTTAACATAAAAGCTGGTAAAAGTTCAGAATAGATGATGTTTGACTGTGAACAAGGTTAGTACTGTCCTTCTGAAAGGACTTGGAGTAAAATGTGATGTGCTAACATTTTCTCTTGACATGGACATTAAATGTCATTCGTTTGTTTGCATCTTCAAACGCCTACCTTGCGCTGAAGAGATTAAGCTAAGTGACAAACTCGTTCATTTTCATTGTCGTATTTATTTGTGTCTTGCCGGAAGAAGACCTAAGAGGTCGAAACCTGCATGTTTTGTCTTGTGACTCATTTGTCCTCGTTTCTCTTGGCGGTTCACTAACATTTATTTAAGATTTGTTTAGATTTCCGCCTGCAGTTGTCTCACTTTGCAACTTAAAGCGTGAAGCTTAAGCAATTGTTTATGTGTGCACAAACTTATTTGTAAGCGTGAGTGAGTGTGTATGTAAGTGTATGCGCTAGAAGTAATGTATGTGAATATATGTTTGTGCATATGTGTTCACATTTAAAGTTATAAGTTTGTTTTCTGTTGTGGTTCATATGATTTTATTTGTTAACTTATCAGACTTTTATCTATAGGAGAGAAATGCCGGTGATGCCAGTCGTTACAACGAAATTATACGACATGAAACGCTACGGGTCGCAGTCTGTGATATGTTGGAAAAGAAGTGCCACTGTCCTGATGCTTTGCAGTGAGTTCCACATGGGGAGATTGGTGATGGCTTTTTTGGGTTTGCTTGTGTGTGTTTTCTTTTTTTTTTTCTTATTGCTTATGTTTGTTTTATGATGTGAAAATTGATGATAAAGCCAGGCTTTCTTCTTTGTTTTGTACCTCCTCTCTCTCTCTCTCTCTCTCTCTCTCTCTCTCTCTCTCTCTCTCTCTCTCTCTCTCTCTCTCTCTGTGAGGATGTTTGTTTCCTTTATCTCAGTTACTACCTAGCACCAGAAAATAATAGACCATCAAGGGGAGGTATGATCATCTTTCCCCAGACTTCTTCAGTGATTTTTATCAGTGAAACAAGGGTCAAAGTCAATAACAACAACAAACAAAAAAGAAAAGAAAGATACAACGAACTTCTTGTCAATATTTCTGAAAGTTCAGTATACAAACTTGGAAACTAGACGACTTACAACTCCAAATTACCAGACTTGAAGCAGCAAACAAATATATCAGTACAGATTTCTTCAAAAAGCAGATTAGCTCAGTTCTTTCTGAATCAAAAAGTCCAGATCGGTAGGGTAAAAAATTATGTCATAATTTGCACTAATACCTCCAGTGCTTCAGGTCAACCTTTAAATCTTTCACCGCCAGATGTTCTGTTTTGCATAAATCCTAATCGCCAGCCATTTAAAAAAAAAACTCCTATTTCATACCAGCATATGTACGCAGATGTCTCTGGAACTAAACAACCAATTGTCATGCTATTTTTTTCTAAAATGGAGGAGAAACACTGCATTTTTAGTATAACATGTTAGTAATGGTCAGTCAACAACAATTTCACATTTTTTAGTAATTTCAAGTGCCAAAAAATGCAAAAAAAAAAAAAAAAATTGAATGTTAACTTTCTTCTCAACGTAAAAAAGAAAAAAGTATGCCAACAAACTCTCAACAAGGGAGGAAAAATACTCCCTCACAAATGAAGACCAGAAAGTATGGTATATCCCACAGAAAAATTGAAGAAACAGCCATAAATCCACACACACACACACACACACACACACACACACACACACACACACACACACACACACACATTCTTATGCCTAACTGGTACACATGAAAAAAAGAAAAAGGGAACACACACACACACACACACACACACACACACACACACACACACACACACACACACACATACTTATGCCTAACTGGTACACATGAAAAAAAGAAAAAGGGAACACAACACCACAACAACAACACACACCACACACACACACACACACACACTATCCCACTGGTACACAAAAAGAAAAGGAACACACACAACACACACACACACACACACACACACACACACACACACACACATCCCTTTCACTCTCACTGTTGAAAGCAATATTTTTTTTATGAAAACGAAGTCATTCGCATGCCTGTTGGTCTCTGAAACCTGGGGAGCCATTCAAGCTGATCATAATTCCCACTCAAACACATCTCTGCTGCTCACCTCTGACACTTGTCAGTCGGCCACGCCCCCTTCAACTTCGACCTGCAAGCCAGCTGTGTTTGAAGTTCATTGCCTTTTACTAGTCTTAGCTATTCGTCTTGCCCGCCCCCTCTCATTCACTTTCAACTGTCAGTCACTACTGGTTGGCTCAATGCCAAAACACTGGGCACACGCACTGAGCCTGTGTCTGATCTGGTCTCTCGTCTTCTCTTCTGTCCCCACAACTTGGCACACGTTCAACACCTCACTTCGCAGTAATTCGGTCAAGCTCTCGCTATCCCATAATGTTTCCTGGTCACTGTCTGGGTCTTCTTCATCTGAATTGGGATCAGCTGACCGTTTATTCAATATTTCTAGCACCTGATCTGTGGTAAATGTACGGCGAGGTTGAGTACATGAAGTGCTTGGTTGTGACGTCACAGTGAATGGAAAAACAATCAGTATAAATCAATAAAAAAAACACTTAACTGAACAGCACTCTGACGAAGCCAATTGCTGTGAGCACAGTTCAGGGAATCCCCCAACTATGATGTTCATTGCTGGCTTTCTATCTCATCAACTTGGAGAGTGAGAGTATCAGGAGTTAGGTAACCCTAGTTGGTCGCATTTCAGCGACGTTGGCGGTGAGCCACATGGTCGCAGAAATGCAACATCGGCGGCATAAGGGTTAACAACAAATATACATACATACAAACTCTCTTCCTCCTGGTCATCGACTGGATCATGAAGACCACTACAACAGGCAGGAACAACGGTATACAGTGGACACTCTGGACGCAGCTTGACGATCTCGACTTCGCTGACGACCTGGCGCTCCTGTCACGCAGTCACAGCCAGATGCAGGACAAGACCACTCGCCTGGAGACCACATCAGCCGGGACAGGGCTCAAGATAAACAGGAAGAAGACCGAGCTGATGAAAATCAACACTACTGCCAACACATCAGTCACAGTTGGTGGAGAGCCCATCAGGGAGGTGGAGTCCGTCTACCTGGGAAGCATGGTTGACCAACAGGAAGGCACAGACGGAGACATCACAGCCAGAATCGGCAAGGCAAGGTCAGCTTTCATCATGCTCAAGAACATCTGGGCATCTGGAGGAATCAGCATAAGAACCAAACTCCACATCTTCAACTCCAGTGTGAAGTCAATCCTGCTCTAAGGATGCGAGACATGGCGGACAACACAGACAATGCAACAAAAGATTCAGACATTCTTCAACACCTGTCTGAGGTGCATCTACAAAATCCGATGGCAGGAGAAGATCCAAAACGAAGATCTGTGGGAGCATGTGGGACAGGAACCAGTGGCCAAGCAGATACTGCGAAGGAAGTGCGGCTGGATCGGACACACCCTCAGGAAGCCAGCGTCCAGCACCACACGCCAAGCCCTGACCTGGAATCCGCAGGGAAAGAGGAAGAGAGGCCGGCCTCGCAACAGCTGAAGGCGAGACATTGAGGCGGAGCTGAAGCAACTAGAGACCAACTGGACCAGAATGGCCAGACAGCCCAGAACAGAGTGCGATGGCGAAGGGTCATCGATGGCCTATGCTCCAACAGGAGCGATGGGCATAATGAATAAATGAGTACATACAAACAAAACCCTGTGATAAAACTTCCTCCCACAACGAAAACAAAAAAATGATGCCAAGCTACTGGTAATGACAGTCAGGCATTCTAGTATGGAAATCCAGCACATGACACAACCCTAGAGCACAGCTCTAGAGACACAACTTTAGAGCACAACCCCATACATGAAACTGAAATGGACAAAACGGCTGACCCACTATCCCTTATTCACATCCAAGAAATTTGAGAAAATACTCAGAAAGTTAACACTTTTTTTTTTCTTTCAGTGTATGTGAGTATAATGTTACACTCTCGCAACCCTTCGGTTGTGAGAATTAGACCACAGAAATGGGCATGCTTATTCTGTGTTGTCATCCAATTTGGGCCCTTTTTTTTAAAGTATATTTGTATTGCATTGAAATGAAATTTGAATGATCTTTTATGATGTTTGCAATCTGTTGTGGTATACTCAAAACAGCCTAGTTTAATACGCCTCAAAACCCTTTTCCTACCAGCATACATAAGTCTCTGCTAGCTGATTGACAGCCTTCCTGCCTGCACTACACTGTAATGCCAGGCTGCCAGAGCACATCTGTGCAAATACTTCACTGAATCAACTGTATTTGTCAGACCAAAGCGTAAATGTTTCTTCTTTCTTTTGCATTTTGATAGAATCATCAGTTTGAAGACACTATTAAAGTTTAAAATACATTTCCTCACTGTAAACTAGCTTTCTCTTCAACTAATTTGCTGAACAAAACTGCTCAGAAAGCACAGAAAATAATAGTGCACACTAAAAACGCTGAAAAAACAGCACACTCACTCAAACCAACACAGTCCGGCATGGTGACGCAGCAAATATTACATGAACAAGTATTTTCTTCCTTCTTTGAAAAAAGAAAGGAGTGAGGGAGGGAGTGGAAACTTATGACCCCTTAGGGTCAACAATCATTGCTTCGGCAGTCCCTTTGATTGTCAACAAGTGTTGACAGCAGCAGCTTGCTAAGCTGTTGACATCTGGTGCCAGCAGCAGTAAAAGTGTTAAGGGTGTCAATATTTGAAATGGTATTTCATAAATCTGTAAAGTGTGCAAATTGAAGTAAGTTTGGCTTTTTTTTTCAGATGACAGGAGTTGCTTCTCTTGTTTTTTTTCTGTCATGACAGTCTTGAAAGGGACCTGTGTGGTCTATTTGGCTGAAATGAACCACACACTGTCAGTCAGTATACCCAGCTTCCTTTAATTAACACACAGGAATCAATAAACAACCTCCAGAAATCCTTTCAGAAAAGAAAAAAGATGTTGAACAATTTTGTAGAGGGGGAACACAAGTGCAGGCTAACGCTTCCTCCTTCATTACATTAATGACTGGACAAAGATTATTAAAAAGAAAAAAAAAAGGGGGGGGGGGGGGGGACAGGGGAAGGAAGGAAATCAGAATGAAAAATCAGGGGGAAAGCAGAAGAAGAAACTGTTTTTAACTCACTTGGGACGGACAGTTCTGTCCCTTTTTTCCCTTGTGGACGGGCCATTTGTTATGGTTAGTAAAAAAAAATCATCAAAAATACAAAACAAGAGATAACTCAATGAAATTTTCATAAAGAGTTATTCATAAACTGTGTTAGTAGAATACAAAAGAATAAACTTCCCACTTTCATATGATTTCTTGTGCTTGAGGGTGAAAAAATGTCCATTTTTTTTTCAGGTGCATCACAACACTCTTGCACAGAGTCAGTGGGTCCATAGCTTCACATTCAGCAGAAAAAGCCAGTAAATACACTAAATGGGTTGAAAAAAGGTAGATACACTCCAGGAAATAAAATAAGATATATGAATCGCATGCCTACTATGCACTAGCTAACTTGGAACAATGCAAAAATGGGGGCGTGGCACTCAACTGACACACGAAGGCCAGAAGTACCAGAAAAAGGAGGCATTCTCAGGAAAAAAAACTCGAATCTGCGCGCCAGTCGCGTAAAGGAAAGCCAATGAACTCTTGCTCACTCAAATCCCCAGTCTTTCGCGGCACTTCAACGCCTTGCTCGCGTGGCAAAGTGGCCCACCCTCACCTTCATCAGCACTGAGCTCCACAGACGAGTCAGTGTCAGATTCCTCTTCTCCTCGAAATTCTTCACTGGAATCACTTTCATCAGCTTCGTCATCCTCTTCTTCAATGTTTGAACCTTCCGTTTGTAGCATTTCAATAACTTCAGGAATGCTAAAACGTTGTCTACAGGCTCGACTTTGCTCCGACACATTCGCAGAAGAACTTGATTGAGACGCCATGTTTCTATGCAGATTAGTAAGTCATGTGGGTTGGTCTGGTCAATCAGCAACTGAGGCAAAGTAGGTGGTGGGGTGCCGCAAAACCACTGAGCAAGCGAACAAAGGAATGCTGACGATACTATTTATAGCATGTTGCCGTGTACTGATCACGCTGCCACCGCATGAAAAGTCAGTCAAAGCTGAAACCTTGACAGCGTTCGTTCGTACAGAAGCGTAACGTCATCGGGAAACGCTATAGCATCTGTTCATGACAAGAGAGTTAAAGGGAAGAGTTTGTTTTCAAACAAACAAGAAAAGTATTCCAGACAAAAAAAACAAACAAGTCTTTAAAGGAAGAGAGTCCTTATTTAGAAGGCTTTGCTGGAGGTTTGAGAATAGTATAAGCTTGGTTTGGCGTCATATACTCCACCATGTCAGACAGTAGCATTCTACGGCAGTTAGTAAGCTCTGAAGGCCGAATTTTTGTGTGGCTAACGCAATAATAAGGCACCCACCCTACTTCCGTCTTAGACAGAAAGCGGGTGCAAACTTCCTGTTCCTCATTCAGCTACGGCCTTCCACCACGAAAAGACAGGTTTTCTTGCTCTGACTCGCCTGTCTTCTGTTTTTTTAGCAGATTGCTTGTGTTTTGCTTTTTGCTTTGTTCTGTTGTGGCTTGCGCCAACCCTCGTTGATCACAGCTGTTCGAGGTTACGATCGCTCATGCGTTATGTTGCCTTTTCATACTTGACGTTCGATCGATCATCCCTCCTTCACCACACGCTTCGCCATTTTGTCTCGACTTTGTGTTCGTATACTCCGTGTTTGTTCCGTCCACCATAGCCCAAGTTGGTGAAGGTGAATGATGGGTCGAGAGACGACACCTTTCCGTCGTCTAAAATTTGTATTCCGTGGGAGCTTGCCCCCTACTTCACAACCGCTTATGGAGACAAACAAGGGAAGGGGTGGCCGGCGCAGTGACTCAGCACTTGGCCACCCTCTCTCCTCTCGCTATCATGCTGAGTCACGCGGCCAGCAGTACCCAGATAATTTTCCGCACTCTGACTTCATGACCGGCATGTGTGACATGTTTGCCTCGGGATCGGCACATGTCACTCGCTCACACGAGACTCAGGTTATCAGCTATCCCCCCACTGATAGCACTCAGTCTCATGGCGCTCCCCTCTACAGCACACGGGTGCAGCCACCACTTGTGTACTCGGAGCGCCATTTTTCCGGTGGCAGGGTGGAGCCCTCTCCCTGGCAGGACCAAACTGGGCCTGGGTCTGGCGCACAGATCCCGACGCATCCGGACCTGCGTGAGCCGGACCCACGCTGATCGATTCTCCCCGAACAACTTGCGAACTAGAGGCACAGGAAGTTGGGGATTGGACTTATTCCGTTCCCCACTTGGGCAACGTCCACGGTCCCGTTCCTCCGGGGGTAGGATCGACCTGCAGGACATTGGGTAACCTACCGGGTCCGTCATGGTGTGATCCGGAAGCTGGTGCGGGTGATCTTCGATCCCCCCACCACTCCAGTTACCAACTTGAAGGGGGTTCAGCTGGCGCTTACTCCCACCGCTCCCCCTAGGCAACCTTGGGACTACTGTCTCTCTCTGTCGACCATGGTTCCCGCACGGACCACACTCGGGATGTGCATGTGGCGGTGCGCTGTCTTGGGGGGGGGGGGGGGGGGGGGGGGCACGGGAAGCCTATCGCCCCCCCCCCCCCCCCACCCCCACCCAACGGTGCTTCAGGTTACCCGGGCCTCCATAGAAATTCCGCCCCCAGGCGCCACAGCCCACTTTCCTCCATGGGGACCGGTGGCTCTATGCCCCTCTGAGGGACCAGTGGCTTGATGCGGACACTCATCAGCTCTCCGGTCGTCTGTGGCATCCAGCTTCTTCTCGCTGGTTTGACCTTGGTCCGCCTCCCTCTCGGGTGCTGTCCGATCGGCACGATGGACATTCCCCGCGCTTGTCTGTCGCTGATCATGGACTTACCACAGATCCACCCTCACCTCTCCCGTCGACCTCTCGGCTAGGGTGGGACTCCTACGCACCCCATTTGTTGCCTCCTCCGGTTGATTCACCTCAACCCCCCCAGGACGACTCCCCTCCCGCTTTTGAGGACGGTGTAGAAGAGCAATTCTTCTCACCCTCTAGTGACTTTGCAGCCATTGAACAACCTCTTCTCAAGGGAGACCCTCCCTTCGGACCAAATCTTTTCCATGTCATGCTTTGCTCCGGCCGCCCTGCCAAAGCGTGCACCCTCCAAACTTGTCACACCTCAAATTCTATCTTCCATAGGGAGTGTCCGGCAACTTTGTCCCGTGGTGCGCAGGTCGTCCCTCCTCCAGGGAAAGAATCACTTTCCGCTCCGGGGGCAGCCCCTGTGGGCACCTTCCTCAGGACCCCCTGGCAGCTCCACAATCCCTTCCTCTTTGATAAGGACAACCCTGCGTTCAGGGAACTTGCCGTCTCCCCATCTGACCGCTTGTTGATCCCAAACTCGGCCCCTCCCTCTGCTGCATCTATTCTGCTTAAAACGCTGGCAGAATGTGATCGTACCGCCAGATTCGGCATCCAACACGTTACGGCGAGTCACGTCTTCTTTGACCTGCTCACGCAACGTGCTGCTGAAATTTGGTCTGACACACCTGCCTCTGACACACAACAAGAGACTGACATACAGTTCTTTCGGGACCCGATGATGCAGATCTTAGTAAACAGGATATCTCATCATCTTTCGGCTGCGGCGGACAGTGTAGCCAAGAGCCATTACAACTGTGTGCTCGCATACAGAGACGCTTTCCTTCACAAAGCTAAACTCTCCCCCAAGCAAAAAGCGGCCCTCTGGTGTATTCCGGGACAAGACCAGCCGCTCTTTGGCGATTACACGGCTGCATTCATCACACACACTGCTGAACAAAATAAGGAGGCAACTTCCTATGCGGCCGGTTCTACGCCACCCCCCCCCCCCCCCCCTCTATTCCAACCCCATGGCCCCTTTAAACGCCCCCCCTCAGCCCCTCCCTCCAGAGCCCCACCCCATAAACGGAAGTCTGCCCACACTGGCACCGCTCGCCCTGTGCAGCACACATCCACCCTCGCTCGACCAAACAAGCTCCCACGGAATACAAATTTTCAGTTTGGCTGACAGAAACAGCCCCCATGGAAATGGGGCCACCGGCACCCCCCTGCCCCACCCAGGGGGACCTTGCACAGGGAGAACGCAGACTGCCACCATCGCCCAACCTGCAGAACGACACGGGACATCCTCTGTTTCAAAACCACCTTTCTCCTCGCGCCCGCCTCTGCTCGCCGACGTAGCGAGATCCATGCCCTCAGTGGTGATCCCAGGGACATCGCCTTCCATAGGGACGGCTCTGTCTCCCTCCGGTTCCTCGCTAAGAACCAAGAACCGGGCACAGCCTCTCCCTCCCTCGTTATCAGATCTCTCTCCGATATCCTCGGGAAGGAAGAAAGGTGGGGGGAGGGAACTTCCAGGTGCCTAAGATACTACTGGGAACGAACGCGACCTAGGCGCTCCTCCCAGAGGCATCTCCTCATATCCATCAATCCGAACAACTCCAATGACATCTCCGCGGGCACCATCTCCAGGTGGCTCTCAACCACGGTTAGGACCGCATACGCACAAGCATATAAAGACTCGCCGGTCTTATCTCCCTGGGCACATGAGGTTAGAGCCCTTGCCTTCCAACACTCAGTACCCTTACGCCACCTTCTGGAGGCAGCCTACTAGCGTTCGGAGAACCCCTTCATAAACTTCTACTTGAGGGATATCCGCATGACCAGGGCTACCCCCAAGGACCATTAGGGCACTCTACCCTCCTCCAATTCCTTTAAATTCTGCTACTGTGTAACATGGTAGGGTATATGATGCCAAAATGGGAGTTTTTATCAAAATCCCTGTTTGGCTGGTATACCTACCATGTCAGACTCTAACGCCCGCCCGTCCTTCCCCTCTAGCACTATGGTCCTCGGGGGTTTACCTTGCGCTTATGCCTCACTGAATGAGAAACAGGAAGTTTGCACCGGCTTTCTGTCCAAGACGAAGTAGGGTGGGTGTCTTATTACTGCATCAGCCACACAAAAATTCGGCATTCAGAGCTAACTAACTGCCGTAGAATGCTACTGTCTGACATGGTAGGTATACTAGCCAAACAGGGAGTATGATAAAAACTCCCCATGTTGCTACAGTAAAGAATGCTTGGTGTGTTTCAGTGAAGTGATGCGTCAGTCTTTCCCCACCTACTTCAAGTATTACACCAACATTTGCCACAAGCATGAGAAACTCAACGGTCAGACCATGATGGTGAGAGATGCTTTTTCTGTTATTTTAGGACCTTCTTTTCTATACCTGTTTATGTTTAAAAGTCGGTTTCCTGGTTCTGTGTATTTGGATGAAAATACTAAACAGTCATTAGTGATTAAGATTCTCTGGAAGATGATTACTGTTTTTTGTAATGAAAGCAGCAATTATTACCTTTCAGTGCTGGTAAGCTTCTGCAGCAATGACCAAACACCTTTTTTAACATAAACAAGAAACTTCCGAAATAAGTTTTGTACAATTAGGCAAGGGACAAAATAGTCACATTGAAAGAGGAACCATCTCAGATAGGTCTCTACCGTTAAAGCAATGAACGTAACGCTTCAACAGTTGTGATTATTCATGTTTGTGAACTGTCACATTTGAGTTCAAAAAAACATATCCTCACCTTTTTTATTTGTAGACTGAGGGCCAGTATAATAGCAGACTAAAATGGGTTTTTTTTTTGTGGTGTTAATTCTGTGTGTTCTTCTTGTTGTTTTCAAAATTTTCATCTTTCTTTTCTTCCTTTTTCCTTCATCATTTATTTACTTCTTAGAAATGATTTTTTCTTTATTATTCTAGCTTTTTGTGTGTGTATTATTTATATTGATCTTTCTTTGCGTGGCTTCGACATGCAGTGAAGACATCTATGACTTCCACAGGATCCATTCGGGGAACGGAGGGGATCCTTCGATTACAAGTCCCTCCTGCCGCGGTTGGAGGCCCTGCGTGAATCACTCGTAAAGGATGGCTCTGAATCCTCTGACTTGGAAGAACTGACGGACTCTGATGCAGAGGTCATAGAAGAAAAAAGTTGACCTTGACCTTGACTTCCATTGCTGCTGATGCATGCGGTGAAAGTGTGCTGAGCGTCAGCGTGACAGTTATAGTGGCTAGTGGTATGGTGAGAGGGCTGGATGCTTTTCTAACCTGGTCTTTCAGGCATGGTTGAAACATGAGGAGAGGAGAAGGTGCGGAAAGTAGTTTGTGTGTTAGTGAATGAGAGAAGTATGCTGACCGAAGATAGGTTGACTGTGAAGTAGGAACTGATGAGTGCTGCAGTTGGGTAAGTGTTCCTACATTACCGTTTTTGTTTTTTCTTGTCTTTAATGTACGTGTGTGTGTGTGTGTGGCTGTACAAGGAAACAATACTAAAACTGCTGTTGACAGTTCCAGGGCTCCCTCAGTGTGTTCTTGGACGTTTTTTTAACTTGTTCAAATATGTTTTAACAATAGTGAGGCGAGAACATCTTTTGTCATTGAAGGATCTTTGACAAGCACCATAGAGTGCCATCCAGTGACAGAAATGACTGGACCATCTGTGGACCAAATTGCCTTTGTGTGTATATATATCATTGTATGGGTGTGTGCATGTGTAGGAGGTAGAAGGGTATGGACACTGTCAAATGGTTAAAGCATTCAGCTGCAACGTTGGCAGTCATGTTTTCAAACCATTCGCTGGGTCAGATTTTTACTTGATAACTGGTACATGATTCAGGTCAAGCTAAGTTTTAAGATAATGGAAGGAGAGGGCTGTGCTTCCCCCTCCATCATGCTGGGCCCAAGACACTGTGAACTTCTAATGGTTGGTTGTCCATGTTTTTTTGTTTTTTTTAAGTTATCGAAGATGAGGAGTTGCCTGACCATTGTAAGCCCAGTTAACTTAGAGCCCTGTCTGTGTGTATTTATTAAGTTCTCTGAAAGTCTTATACGGATGACACTTTCAGCTTGAGATTAAACTTCTTTTTTTTTTCACATGCACAGAATACTAAAAATATGTAATGCTTACCACATTAATAAGTTTCAGATGTGTTCAAACATGCAACATTTACCTGTTTACATGAGTACTGGTGAATATCACACAAAACAGCAACAAAATTGCATTCTTTTTCACAGACAATGAATACCATCCACTACTTTTGTAGACATTATTATTACTTTATATTAATTTAATTGCAGAACAAGTTAGTGTTATTGAATCCTTAACCCTTTCACCACCAGACTTTCTGTTTTGCATAAATCCCCATCGCCAGCCATCTTTCAGAAAATCTCTTATTTCATACCAGCATGTGTGAAATGCGGATATCTCTGGAACTAAGCAACCAATTCTCAAGCTGTTTTTTGGAAAATGGAGGAAATAAATTGTACTTTTGTTAAATTACAGAATGTTAGTAATGGTTAGACAAAACAATTTCAAATTTTTGGTAATTTCAAGTGCAAAAAAAAAATGCAAAATGAAAAATTGAATGCTATCTTTAGTGTCAACATAAAAAAGAAGAAAGCATGCAATCAAAGCATGCAATCAAAAATACTCCACTCACAAAATAAAGACCAGAAAGTATGTAATATCCAATAGAAAAATTAAAAAAAAACCAGCAATAAATCAACATACCCCAACAGCAGAAAAAGAGCTGGAAGAAGTCCACAAGTTGGAAATCATCCTTGTTCACCAGCACTCCTGTAACAACATTCAGAGGAATAATTAGTGATATGACTAATGAGGTTATGCAGAAAAGAAACCACACACACACACGCGCACCACACACACACACACACACACACACACACACACACACACACACACACCAAAACTGCTTACATCCCACTGGCACACACATGAAAGAAAGAAAAAGAGAAGGGAACACACACACACACACACACACACACTCACTTGCACACAAACACACACACACACACACACAAACACACACACGCACAAGTTTCACCCAAAAACACACACACACACACACACACCACACACTTTCTTATGCCCCACTTGTACACACATGAAAGAAAGAAAAAGGGAACACGCACACATGCACGCGCGCGCGCACGCGCGTGCGCATGCACATACATCCCTTTCACTATCACTGTTGAAAGCAATATTTTTTATGAAAACAAAGTTATTCACTTGCCTGTGGGTCTCTGTAACCTGGGAAGCAATGTGCTAGGGCCTATGAGTCGTTCTCATCACTCCAGTTCATCTCTGCAGCAGTCCTGTGACACGTCAGTCAGCCACGCCCCCTTTGACCTCAGTTCGTGGTAAGCCATCTGGGCTTGCAGTTCATTCATTATCTCATAGCTGTTAGCCCAAAACTCCTCTCTTACTGTGAGAGTCAGTCACAGAAAAGTTGGCCCACCAGCCAGCAACACTAAGCTTGTTGAAGTGCCTGTATGTGTGTGTGCGAGTCGAGACGCACTGCTCAGCCACTTGCCACACGTCCAACAGTCAGCCACTGTGATAATTCGGTCAAGCTCTCCCTTTCACTTAGGGCCTAATGTTTACTGCTCACAATCTGGGTGTTCTTTATCTGAATCAGGAATAACTGACCGTCTTTTCAATATTTCTAGCACCTGATCTGTGGTAAATGTACGGCAAGGCTGAGTATGTGAAGTGCTTGGTTGTGACCTCATAGTGAATGGAAAACTAATCAGTATAAATTGATAAAGAACACTTAACTGAACAGCGCTCCGAGGAAGCAGATGGCTGTGTGCACAGGTCAGGGAATCACCCAACTATGACGTTCCTTTCTGGCTTTCTGTCTCATCAGATTAGAGACTGAGAACATCGGGAGTTAGTTAACCCTAGTTGGTCGCCTTTTGGCGACGTCAGCGGTCAGCCACATTGTCGCCAAATGGCGACTTCGGCAGTGTAAGGGTTAAACATGTCCACAAACAAGTGGCACTTATATCATTTAATTAATACACAAACAAAAGCTACAGTGGTGACTTCGTTTGGACATGACAAAGTCTTTTGCGTCGGCATAAAATACAGTGTGAGAGAGAAGAGTGCTTCATGTTAATGAAGGGAACAGACACTGTAAACACAAACACTTTTCAGTCATTGTTTCAGTTATTCGATGTATGGGAAAGAAGGTATACTATTTAGCAGGTAATCAAGAACAGGTACTCTTGTTCAGAAAAAAGACAGGTATGTTGTTTAACAGATACTGAGCAACAGGTATTGTCATTGGGGGAAAAAAAAAGGCATGCTGTGTAACATGTGTGACGCAAATGTGTTGTTGTTCACAAAAATCAGATATGTTCTAAGTACTAAACTAAGATAACTCTTTGGACAAACCAGGGATGGTATTTGATGCAATAGATACTGAACAGCAGTTATTCTTGCTCAGACAAACGAGGCTAACAGTGTAACAAGTATTGAATAACAGTTATTCTTCGTCAGACAAATAAGGTTTGCTATGTTGCAAGTAGTAAGCAGTAGTCATTCTTGTTCAAACAAATGTGGTTTGCTATGTAACAAGAATTGCCGTTTGTCCAGTACTGAGAAAGAAGTTACTTTGGCTTAACCAGGTATACACATGCATCTGTTGTCTGTTGGATTTGACCACTTACATCCCTTCAAGGCCTGACCAGCATGCTGTGTGAATGCATAGGTAAAGCACCTGCTTGGTCTTGATCCTGATTCTTTTTCCCCGGTTGGTCTCCTATTTAGGTGTTCACTTATACATATATATGTATATATATATGTATTTAATGGTTAACCCTTGCACAATTTGGCGTCGTGGTTTAGCAGATATGGCATAACACATGTGGACTAGTCTGTGCAAAGTGAGGCGTCCTCGATGACACTTCGCTGAAACTGAAGTCGGGTTTGCTTGATGAGAAGCATCAGTAATTATGCTTTGTACACCTGTCTGTTCTAGATTTTCTGAATAACCTCAGCTTCTGTATCATAAAGGTATTGTATTACTAATTTCATCGGGAGGGTAAACAAAGATGTGCTGAACTGTCATATACTGTGTTCTAAATTTAGGCCTGATAACCTGTATCAAATATGACAACCTTTCGTGAAACTCTTTTTTCAGTTTTTACCAGTTATGACTTTTTGACCTGTAAAAGACTGTTCACTAAATCAAAAAAAGTTTCAATACGGGTATTTCTTTCTTCCCTTTTATCAGATGCTGTTCTCTTCATATCAAGTGTAACATTGCAGAGAAAATGTTTTCAGGTCATTGTAAGTTAATGTATTTGCTGGAAATTATATGTAACCAAAGATTTTGTCCTCCCTTTTTTCTGTTCATTTTTGTTCAAATATAGACAAAGGAAAGGGAGGGAAAAGGTCACTGCTACAACTCTAATTTTGGTAGAGAACTGGCTACCTTTATTATACAGCCTACAGTGGTTTTTGTTTAATTGGTCACATTTGTGTTGAATGACTTGGCAGGTTTTGGGTTTTTTGTGTGTTTTTTTTCATTTAATCTAAACATTTCAATGCTATTTTCTCTGAATGTATTCATTGCCTTCTCATTTGGACAGCTTGTTTTTATGGTGTGTATTTTGTTAACCTTTTTTTGATCTGGTTTGTTTTGTTTAGAACTTTTTTCATAAACTGTTTCAAATATGGAAAGGTCTTGTGCACGTTGAAAAGGAAGTGATCGGTGATTTCTCCAAGGCTGTAGAAGAAAATGACCAGGATACATACACAAGAAAAGAGTGTGTGCATGAGGAGTAAATCGGTATTCAGTACTAAAAGAATGTGTAACTCTTTGATGACTAAATGATCAATCAATTTTTTTTTTAATGCTTAACATGTTTTTGGGAAATGCCAATAATAGACTGGGGGGAGGTGCAATTTTGTGTGTTTTGGGGTTTTTTTTGTGTGTTTTATTTTTCTTTTTAATGTCTGATTTTTGTTTTGGCATTTCGAGCCTCCCCCAGCCTTTGTGGGCCATTTTCCGATCTTTGTTACTGAAATTCTCTTACACTTTTTTCTCTACCAGCGTAATTGTTGTAATCTGGTGTCTAGGTGGTGAAACTGTCCATTCTGTAGTGTCTGTTTGCCTGTATATGGCTTTTCATGTATTTGCTGTTGCAGTTAAATATTTTTCATTAATTTAGCGGAGTGACTGGTGCCCTCAG
Source organism: Conus canariensis (assembly GCA_033310375.1). Classification (NCBI taxonomy): domain Eukaryota; kingdom Metazoa; phylum Mollusca; class Gastropoda; order Neogastropoda; family Conidae; genus Conus; species Conus canariensis. The sequence continues at coordinate 11,096,615 of CM065740.1, read as the reverse complement.
TGTGGCTCACTCTTACCTGCCTTGATGACATCAGTAATGTAGCTACCATGCTGTGAATTGACATAAATATGTGGATGCCTCCTTTTTTGTTTCTTTCTTTTTCGGGTTGGGACCTTTCATGTTGCAGTGTGGTGACAGACCTGCAAAGGCCTCATGTGGTGGGCTGGGCGACGAGAACAAACCCGTCCCCATTTACCAGGCTTTCAAACCAAACTGTCTTCATGCCCATCCCTGATTCTGCCATGCTGTTGAAAAATATCATGTGCAATGCTTCATTATGAAAATCTGATTCTTTCTGTCGGTTTCAGTGCCACTATGCAGCCATTTTGTGGCTTGAAGAAGCAGAGGAGAAGGGGCTGGGGGTGAGACAATTTAGGTTATACTATTACTTTACTGACTCTTTTCTGTTTTCTGCATTTGTTTTGTTTGGAGTGTACATGTTAATGAGTGAAAACAAATTCTGACCCGTCCTGCTCAACCCTTGTCAATAGATGGAAAGATTATAAGTGGGACAGAGAGACAGACATTAAATAATATACAAGGGAGGCAACTTTTGTGTATTTTTAACTCAGTTCAGTTACTGCCCTTGCTTCCACTCGCGCTGTTTACAAGGACCTGGGCTATGGGATATCTTCTTTGTTTAGATCAGATAAGGTGCCTGAGCTACAACAAGCTGCAACCTGCTAAACAAACTATCCCTCATTTGCTAAGATATTTTTTAAAAAATCAATATATGATGCCAAACATTTCAGGACTATTTCATGAAAGTTTTATGACAAAAGTTTTGAAAGCATCTTGATGGGAAATGTGAAGAATGTGTATGTGTTTTTCCTGCAGAGAACTGTATTAGAACATGCTGCAATATCCAAGCCTTCATTTGCATGCACATACTCACATCCTTCACCCTTTCCCCGCTTTTTTTTTTTCATCTTTCCAGCGCAGAATTGTTTCAGATGATCCACTTCATGCTGTGATGGAAGATTATTTTCAAGGATAATTATATATCTGCTTGAATTAGAGTTATTCGATATCAGTAATGGATTCAGTGTCAAAATCCATTATTGATGTGGATGCAGTGTTGAAAAAAAGGGGGAAGAAAGTGGTGAGATCTATTCACATGCCCAGAAGCATATGTCAATACTTCCAGTTATGAGCCTGTTTGGAAATGTCTCTGGAATAGATGAACAGATTGAAATTGGTGAAAGAGGCAAAAACGATGTTTGAATTGCTGCATTCCACAACGGATTTTAAAACATACCCTGTCAACAACTTTCTGGAACAGTTAAGAATTATCTCCCACCTACATATTTGAAAAAAACAATCTTCTGTTGTGACGAATCAGGAATAACAGAAAATGTTTGTGAAAAAAATATTTAGCAGTTGCAAAAGTGTGAGATAGAAATATCAACATAAAAAGGAGAAAATGATGGGAGTGTAGTTGAAAGAAAATGTAAGTGTGCTTACTTTAATTGAGAGAGAGAGAAAGAGATGGTTACTACCTAAATAGAATAAAACCACCCGTCAGAATGAAAAAAAAAGTATGAAACACAGAGTTCAGAATCAAACTGCCAACATTACTTAGCTGGGTATTGCCTATACCACTGTGCATGTTTTCCACATACTGATAGTTTTTTTTAAAGCTGGGTTTTCCTTTTTTTTTTTTTTTTTTAAAGAAGTCCCATGGACTGTTCTTGAAATAAAAGAACCACATTCAGTTTCAGCAGCAAAGCAAGTTTAGAGGGGAGGGGGCTCAGATTTTATTTGAAATGTCAAAGTAAGCTCAAAGATGTCCACAAATTTGATTCTTTCATACTGATTTTTGCCACAGTTTTCTGCATCACCCTTTTTTTCCATCCTACATAATTTGTTTGGTATTACTGTGTACTGTTCCCTGCTTCATTTAAGATTTCTTTTCACAACCAGGTAAGGTTTACTGACGAGTTGCTCCAGGAGACAGAAGTTGACTATTGATAGGCATGACTAGTGGTGCTTTGCTCAACACAGAATTCAGCGATTCTCATATTTTGTTACCGAATTCCTCTCCTATTCTCCCACCACTTTTTGTCCCCCTCACTTTTATTACTATTATTTTCTAAATCTTTGCCAAGACATTTTCATAATGAGAGGGAAATTGTATGCTTGCCTTTGTTGCTCCCATACTACTTATTTGTTTGTATGAAACTTTTTTGTTGGTTGCTCTTACATGTCAGTGTAGAGTAAATTTCAGGTTGACTGGATGACATTTTCATGTTTCTGGTCCTTCACATGAAACACATGTCTGTTAACCACCTCTGTTCTTAGTTCATGTTTCAGTTAATCAAAATTTACATTGCTTTCCTGAGGACCATTCATCTGCCTCTGTTCTGGAAACTTGTAGAATGTTCTCTGAAAGCTGTTTATGATATGCCAGCTTTTTGTTGTTGTTGTTTGATTTTGTCATTATCTGCCCATAGAAGGTTGTAAAAGTCGTGTGTATGGTCCAGGGTAGATACTAGCAGTCCGTTCCACAGAGTCTCTTTGCCCGTATCGCTTTTTTATGTAGTTTTTGTGGCATCGAGATCTTTTCCTTTTATTTTTATTTCTTTTTAAATCTGGGAGTAAACAACTAAGAGGCATGCTTGATACTCTTAGCGCAGCCTGATCTTATACGCCAGTAGTTTGGCTACTATGTCATGACTGCATGTGTTGTTTGTTTCTATTTCAGGATGTGTTTTTTCTTTTCAGTGGTCTCTGTTTTGTGATGTTGGGGGTTTGTGCGTGTGTGCGCACACATTTAACAACCCTAAAAAGACTGTGTGGTCAGCTAGAGTGAAATGATTAGAACTTAAAAACTCCAGAGGAAAATTCTATGTTCAGAGCATTAAATTGGCGTATGTTGCTCATAGCTGCTTACTATACTTATGTTGTAAAATGTTAGATTGTGTTGGATTTGGATTTGTTTAGTGTGGATGTAACATTGTAAAATGTTAGATTGTGTTGGATTTGGATTTGTTTAGTGTGGATGTAACATTTAATAATATTTTATGTTGCCTTGTGCTTTGTGACTGATTTCCTACATGTTGTAATTTTGTAAGTACAAGTGCATGAAGTGCAAGTTACTTTGGAAAACAGTAACAAAGCACCACTGTTGTTTTATTCCATTCTCACTTTTTACAGGGTTCGTACAGATTTCTTAACAAAAATTCAAGGACTTCTTCTATCCACACGTAGGCTGAGCGCGTGCGCCTTCCCCTCCTTCCATAGGCGCTCAGCGCCATTCAGTTCCCTGTGTACGGAAGGATTTCGATAGTTTTCTAATTTTTTTACAGACTCGTTTTTATACTTTAAAGCAGCACATTTGGTATGGTTGGAAAGAGAAAATCAAGTACTTTCACCTGAATAAGTTGCACTACTCTTACGTATTATGTAAAGAAATGACACGGGGGGGAAAGCAGGCAGCCTCAACGTAAAAGAAAAAAAAAGAGAAAAATTACAAGACCAGAGTTTCGCAACTGCTATTGAATCAGAATATACAAAATAAATTCAATAAACTCTCCTTCATCATCCGAACCGCCTTGTAAACATTGCTCGATCACCTGTTCGAGTAAAACAACCTGTGAAAATCGCGGCGCTGCCATCAGGAATGGAATGCCAGTAACGTGGGAACCCATCTCTAAGTTTCTACAGCAGTTAGTTCACTAGCACTCTTATAGTTCAAGTTTATAGTTCAAATTTTCCAAAGTACAAACACACGTATGCATGCTAACAGGATGGAACAGTAAGTGGTGGAGTTAGCACGGGGACATGTGCACCGTAACGGAGGGAAAACTTACAGTTAGCACATATGCTTGTGTGCTGTGTAGAAAAAGTTAAGGACTTTTCAAGCACTTTTTTGGAAATTCAACGACTTGCTTCAAGGATAATTTTAAGAAAAATAAAATACTGACATAATCAAATTATTGACTGTCTAGGACCTTTTTCTATAAGTGGCAAAAGGCCTTGCTTTTGTCTCCACCTGGGTGTACCAGCAACCATTCTTCGTAATCTTCTTTTTCCATCCAAATGACATTAAACAAACACTTCACTGGCATGTTTGTTTCTCAATTTCAAGATGGCAGATCATTCTATTATGTGTGTGGGATCCATAAAGGCCAGTAACTCAGCTGTTTTTAATACTTTCTGGACGAGCGTGGCAGAGCAATGTTGCTTCCCTGCATGCATGTGCACCGCACATGCTTACAATCATTGCAGACACGTGATTTTCACACTTTTTTAATTTTATTTTATGTCTCCTAATATAAACGTAACAAGCAATTGTTATATATCAATGGAAAGGGTAAAGTGCGAACTTTGTAATGAGCATAGAATTAAATACATTTTGGGTAAAATAGCAACGCTACTGTTGCAGAAACAATATAAGTAAAACGTAGGAGAACACAATCTTGTTTACATTTGTTTGGTTAGTATGACAACAGCAAATGAGGAAGAAAAGGGGCGTAAAACTTCGCTCTTACTTTGAACAGATGCAGAGAAGGCCTGAGGTATTCAATATATGTAATCCAAGTGAATTCTTTCTTTTTTTTTGTAAGGAAATTAAATCATTGCACACAGTACACATTTTTCACTGTTTTGGCTTCAGGTGATAAGAGATATAAAACTATTAAATACACAGAGCAAATAAATCAAGCTCAGATTCTTTTCAGTAAACTTGTACACCTTTACCCCCCTCATTTTCTGAATTATTTTGCTGAACCAGTTCTAAAACCACATGTCATTCTCCTTCTCCCCGATATGTTGGTGAGGCAGGAAATTCCATACATGCCTTCCCAGTGCCAGACGGGTCTCTTTGTTCGGACTAATCTGGGGTCACAAAGGTCATCGCTAGTGCATGTAAACTTACCCTTCCAGTGGCTAGAACCCTGTTCTAAATATTTATGGCAGCTGCATCCCCGAGACGGTAGACGAGAGAACATGGGAATTTTTTATAGTTGTGCCATCACGGATGCACGGCATGTCCAGGCAGTACAGCAGTGCTGCCTTCACCAGGGCACAGCTCGTTGTGGACGGGTCAGCTGAGTTGCCGCCACTATCACATGGCACGTTGCAAAAAGATTAACTGTAGCAGATGACTTATAGGTGAGATCGTCAGTCAACTCTAACTTGGACTTCTTTACTTTCATACTTTTTTTTTTCAAATTCAGTTTCAGATTTTTTTTTTTTAATAGACTCAAGATTTTACACTGACTAAACCATTGGCATTGACAGTATTTAAGCACTTTTTATGGACCTATGAGCAAAAGCCTGATTTTCAAGGTGGTGAGAAGGGGGCCCCCAAAATGAAGCACTTTTAAGGACTGTACGAACCCTGTTTTTATGTAGTGAAGCTTTCCTGTTCTGGTGATGTTTGCCTGCAATTTTGATTATTGATTTTTCTCACAATCCATGTTGAATATTGAATGGAATATTACTATCTTACACAATTACACATTCTGAAACTGTCCTTATTTTTATTTCACCCATCAGTACTTAGGTTACATGAGTTCAGAGTTCACAACATTGAGAATTGCAGGTGTCTCCAAATACTGTGACACTGCCTAAATGCATTATATGAGAAAGAAATGGTCTTTTTGGAGAATGAAATGTTGGGGGGAGGGTGTGAAGAATTCATCAGGCACATACCATTTCCTGTGTCTCACAACAATGAAGACAATATCTGGTCTTTCTGTACTACAGGAAGTACAGATCCATGTAAATGAGCCTGATGAAGGATGGTAGGCCGAAAGATATTGCAGGGACAGCAACTGTTGAACTTAGCATTTCTGTTCCTTTAGAGTTCAGCATTCTTCCTGCATGCCTTTCTTGTGTGCTCTATCTCTTCTCCCCCCCTCTCTCTCCCTCCTCTCTCTTGCTCACTTCTCTCTCTCTCTCTCACTGTCTCGCTCTCTCTCGCTCTCTCTCACTCTCTCTCTCTCACACACACACACACGCACACGCACACGCACACACACACACACACACACTCTTGTGGATGGGGATTGGGGTTATGTGTTTTCCTGGTATGGTCGTTGATATTTTCTCTTGTCATTTTGGAGAAAGGCACAGTATCTTGACATGCTCTGGTCCCTCAGACCCCTAGGCCATCCTGGACATTGGTGATTTCTGCATCTGTTGCCTTGATGATGGCTACAGGCTTTTAGGATTGCCACATTTTATTTTCTTTCATGTGTCCTCTAACCTTTTCAGATCAGAAGCTAAAGTTATAGGGTCATTATTTCTTCCTTTCCTTTCTTTTTGCGTACGCAGGCTGATACTCCTGCGGACACTTCCTGTATAGACAGGCAGTGGGGTTTTGTGTGTATGACCATTTTTCATCCGCCATTAAGGCAGCCATACTCCATCTTCGGGGATATAGGGTCATTATAAATTCATGTTTTCTGAAGGCAACTGGAGCCCTCTGTCATCAGTCTACAGCTTCCAACTCATGTTCTGTCTCCTTGCAGAAGATCAAGTGCACTCATATCACATATGTCTGCACATTGCCCTTTGCAGTCGGCTGGGCAATAAGTCAACATTATCTATCCGTCTATCTTCCCATGTCTGCAAAGGTCAGTGGGCTTACAGAAACACAAGTATACTCATGTGAGCATCACCAAGGAAAACCAGCTATAACTGATCCCTTTGCAAGGTTAAGAAAAAGAAAAATGTTCATACATGTTCAAGCCCATGTGAAGAACTGTGTACATAAGACTAAAGGTTGCAACTATAAGAATACAGAAGTCTGTGAGTTCAAGAACATCCATCCTTTCCTTCCTTTCACAGGGCAGCAGGAAGGGAGACAGTACAGTTCATTCATCAAGGTCCCGCTAGTGCTTTGGTCTTTAGCTGTAATAAGAGTGGTGGTCAGTTTAAAGAGGGAGAGAGAGCATCATGGTTTGGGCCTAGGGCTGCAGAGGGTTTGGGGAGGAGAGAGGGGGTGCTTGTTTGCACCAAAAAAAGCTCCCTTCTCCCTGTGTTCCTTCTTTCATGATATGTAGCTCTGTCTCTCTCTCTTTCTGTCTCTCTATTTCTCCCCCCCCCCCCCCCCCCCCTCCCCCCCAGGGTGCTTTAGTACTACGTCCAAAGGGCTGAAGAACAATTTGCTAGGTGAATCCCCACTGTTATGACTTTTGGACACAAAGGCCCTTGTACTCATGTTCCTTAGCATTCCTTGAGCATTTAATTCCTATTTCTGTAGAGTATCAGGGATGTACAGCTCATGGACAACACCTCCATCTGAATATCATGACTGGTTATAGGGTCATTTTAAAGTCATCTGTTCTCTGAGGCAACTCGAGTCCTCTGTCATCGGTAGCATGTTCACATTCTCAGTCTATCTCTATGATATATCTATGATCAATGTCAGAAGGGGGTGCATTTGGTGTTGCACTGCATGAATTATATCAGAATGGGCATCACTTAACACCATTGAAGTTACTCAGCAGTAGGACTTGAGTGTATGAGAGTCATTCAGTGCTTTATTTAGAATTCCAAAGGGGGGGAGGGGGAGGGGGATCATTATGTTACATTTTCAGAAGCACACACTAACAGTCCCAGTTGTTTCTCTTGTATTGAATGAGCACCACTGTCAATAATTGATGCTGTTATGAATTGAAAGAGTATAATTGATGGGTTTTGCTGCAAAAGAGGCCCAAAACACTCCTTTTATTATAGATGTTTTTTGGGGTTTTTTTTTTTTGGGGGGGGGGGGGGGGTGTTTAGAAGAGAGCAGTTGTTACTCTACAGCCTCCAACTCATGTTCTGTGAACTTGATGGGCTGCTGTTTAAAGAACGCTGAACCAAAATATTGCTGTACTAATGGCTGTTGTGTGATTTCAAAGCTTACTCTTTTCTATAATAGATTCATGTATCCTCAAGGGGCCTCACCAGGGTCCCCAGCCATTACTTTGATGTTTCAGGAATGTTGAAAATGCCTGTTTCCACCCACAAGTTGAGTCTCTGTGGTGGCTGCATGATGTTGAAGGCAGTAACTGCAGTGGAATGAACATGGATGAGGATACCTTGGGCAGAGAAGGAATGAATAGTTTAAGATTAAAGAGTAATATCACCAATATTGCAAGGGAAAATGGAATACCCAGGCCTGTTTTTGCAATGGACTCACCATAATTTCTATCAAAACAAATTAACTTCTATCCTACAATGGCACATGTTTAAACAACAGAGAAAAAAAAAAGAAACATCAGTGAAAGGAACAAAAACATGAAACAGACCAAACTTACCAGCAAGAGTTGGAAGGGAAGCAAAGGGAAATATTTGTAATTTACATGTGCACATGAATGCTGGTTTCCTTCAGCCTCTCCAGCATTGTGCAAAATGTTGGTATCAAAGTGATACAGATAATCTGACTCTTGTGCTACCCCATCTATGAAGAGCAGGCCACCACCTTCCCAGCAGGAGTATTCAAAAGAGAGGCCTTGTTTATACACATCTAAACGTGGAGATTCCTGTGTATGGAGCAATAAGTTTGACTTTAGTTAGCTATCCTGAATGTGAAAGGGGTGGGGACTATTGACAAGCGTGCTCACAATAGCTAAAAGCTACTGACATTGGGCAACGTGACTACAGAGAGGTACTTTTGAGTGTAAGTGGGTCTGTATACCAGAAAAAATCTTTTTGGTGTAAACGGGTCCAGAAAGCAGAAAAAAATATCTTTTGAGTGTCAACCAGAAAGAAAGATATAAAATTGCATGTAAACAGTTCTTGATTCCAGACAGAAATCTGTGGGAATGAACAAGACTGGATTACCAGAAAGGAAAAAATCAATACCAGAAATAAAAACAGAACTTTTTGGTATTAACAAGATTGGACACCAGAAAGAAAAGCAAATCTTATGGGTCTAAACAAGACTGGACACCAGAAAGAAAAGCAGATCTTTTGGGTATAAACAAGATTAGACACCAGAAAGAAAAGCAAATCTTTTGGGTATCAACAAGATTAGACACCAGAAAGAAAAGCAAATCTTTTGGGTATAAACAAGATTAGACACCAGAAAGAAAAGCAAATCTTTTGGGTAAAAACAAGATTGGACAACGGAAAGAAAAGCAAATCTTTTGGGTAAAAACAAGATTAGACACCAGAAAGAAAAGCAAATCTTTTGGGTAAAAACAAGATTAGACACCAGAAAGAAAAGCAAATCTTTTGGGTAAAAACAAGATTGGACAACGGAAAGAAAGGCAAATCTTTGGGTAAAAATAAGATTGGACAACGGAAAGAAAAGCAGATCTTTTGGGTAAAAACAAGATTGGACACCAGAAAGAAAGGCAAATCTTTTGGGTAAAAACAAGATTGGACACCAGAAAGAAAGGCAAATCTTTTGGGTATAAACCAGACTGGATACCAGAAAAAAAAATCTTTTGGGTGTAAAAAAGTCTTGTTACTAGTGAGGGGGGAGGGAGGGAGGGATTGTTATTATTATTATTGTTATTATGAATACTTATATAGTACCTATCCTCGGCTAGAGGCCAAGCCCTAAGCGCTTTACAGTTCACACTTATTTACTCATTGGGCTTCCTACCTGGGTAGTGCCAGCGGGCGTTTCATTCAGTCGTTTCCCGTGTCAGTCAGTCAATATCGTTCAATATTGTTCACTCAGTTTCCTTACTTCCTTCATTCTTTCCATTTCTCACACAGGGTGCATGCTATATGTGTAACGTGTCATCCATACCAACGTCCAAACTGGCCTTTTCTTCCGAAAGTTGGTGATGGGATGTTACATGTGTGCAAGATGTTATGCATGCATTCACACACGGAACCACGGTTTATAGTCTCATTCGAAAGACTGTATGGGAAATGGAGTCAGAACCAGTGTTTACTCCAAGGGAAAAATCGCCCTGTACCGAAACGGCCTGGCGGAGATTTGAACCCGCAACCCCAGGATTACCAACATTACGAGTCTGGCGCTCTGCCACTAAGCTATTCCAGCCCCTTATCATGCTGTACATAAGCCTTATCGGTAACGTGGGACCTTATAGTTTCACTGAGAGGCTAGGAGGAGAAAATGACCATGTTCCAATTTTTTATGCCACTGGTGAGACAAGAACGAGAATGGCATTATCATAACCACCTCTGTTTGTCTGTACATAATTCTTTCCTGAATGTATCTGTTTGTACTCTAAGTTAATTTATATTCATTTTTCACTGCTTGATAATGCTTCATGATCTCTAGATTTCCTGCTTTGGTGTTCATTATTGTGTTTCCTTGTTCTTCTTGTGTACCTCTAATGTCAAATCCACAATTTGAGTTTTGTGTTGTTATATTTAATAATCTTCAAAATGGTTTGTATGTAATACATGTGTGTTGTCTCATACGTAATGCAATTGCAATCATTGCTAACTCTGCCTCGTACGTCCTCTATGGTCGTCTGAGCTTTAACAACATGATGGGACTTATTATTAACCATTGCCTTTTTGGACTTTTTTCCCCCTTTTTTTTTCAGCATCATTCAACCTGTTTTTGTTGTGAATGACTGAATGATAGAATGGAAGGAATCATTCTTGGTCAACATTTTTTTTTAATGTAATATGCTTGTCATTATCAATTTTATTTTTGATTTTGTTCACTTATCCAAATTAAAAAAAACAAACTTCCACCCCTATAGCGTGTCATGTGAATGTCATTTTGAAACTATGCATTTATGCATCATTGCAGACTCACACATTGACAGGTGATTGTGAATTTTCTTTTATTTCTGACTGGTATGGGTAACTGTATGCAGAGAGGAATGGGAAGAATGAAGATAAGTAGCAATAATAAAACCAGTTGAAAAAAAAAGTGAAAAATAGTTGTGTGTGTATGTTCATCTGTCCATATCCCACCAAACACATGAAATGATTAAGACCTTTTTTCTTTTTTTTATGGGTCTGCATACAAAATGGTCAGATACAATTTAACAGATCTGTATTGATATTTAGGTCTTCTCTTTTTTTTTATTACTTGATTGGTAAATGACCGTGCATTAAAGATTTAAACCATTTTCCACACACTCTAGATGTTCTAACCACTTAGCAAATACAAATCATAGAATGGAAATTAACTGCTTTATCCACCTAAACAAAAACCTACAGAGACTTGACAAACTTTTTTCGCAACCATATTTCTATGTAACATGGGATGTCTTTATGTGAAATTCTAGCTACCATCTCCACATTGTCCTCTGTACTAGTGTGTTCGATAACGCGACCGTCATAATAGGAGTGAAATTTGAGCTGCTCTTCAAGTGGATAGTGAATCACAACAATACAGTGCCAACCCTATTTTTTTCCCTCCTCTCTGTATATATTTTTGTAAAATCCCATGGAAATATGCCAAGAGAAACATCCTTGTTCACATGGATTCTTTTACCTGCATTAAATGCATGCTCATGACATTACCTCAGCTTATGCAGATAGAGAAATATTAGCATGTGAAGTTATTATTGCTGTTGATGATGCCTGTTGTCTCAGTTTCAAGTAACTCCCCAGAAGTATTTCCCTGTCTCTATTTGAAGACTGAGTTCAAGCATGATAGATATCTCCTTGAAAAATATGGTGGTGATTACCGTGGCGGCCATTGAATAATCATGCGAGTTTGGGGGTCTGATGTGAGCTGAAGAGACCTGCTTAAAGGTGTTACTTCAAAAGGGACAAGTGAGCAAGCCACTACTCGGTATCACTGGTGGCTTGCTTGCTTGCTTGCTTGCTTGCCACTCTTTATGGGCTGTATCACATCCAACTTGACTAGCACCCAAACAACAGCGTATGATTTGGTGGTAAGGGGGAAAGCGGTCTATGTAAGGTTTTCTGATAAGGGGAAAGCGGTCTATGTAAGCTTAAGGTTTGGTGGCAAAGGGGAGAGCAGTCTATGTAAGGTTTGGTGGTAAAGGGGAAAGCGGTCTATGTAAGAATGTAGGATTCTGGATTCGACATTAGAAAAGTAAAATCGGAAATGAAATGAGGCAGGGAACAGTAAACAATAAACAGTAAACAAGTGGGGTATTTTTTGCTCCCACAAGAAAACCTAACACACAGTAACTTTTAGTCAAGACTGGCACAGCCTTTTAAACTTGAATAAAGTCAGACAAATACATAGACGAACAATCTAATAGTGGGGGAAAAAGCAAGCGCAGGCCAACAACTGAACTGTCTTCATAGTAATGACTCGGCAAAGATTTGGACTTAAGGAGGAGGGGGGGGGGGGGGGGGGGGGGGCTAACCCTTATGAAGGGGTGAGTGAGCATAATACATGAATTGAGATAAATACTCATGATTGTCAAACATTCCAAACATAAATCATTTAGAACATCAAGAAGTAACTGTTTCTCTAAATCTAAACGCCTTATACAAAAACAATGAGAAACTTCGAACAACTTCTGGTGAGGTTGACGACATCAGTATAGTCAATTTAAATAGAGAAGGCTGTCTATAAAATTTTGGCTGAATGCATTCGGTTCTAATGTTCTTTAGGGCTGGACAGCAAAGAACAAAATGGATTTCATTTTCTGGAGACTCTTTACAAAGCGGACACAACAAGACATTGTCATCAACAACGGTTTTGTATCTAAACTTGTGAACTGCTAATTCTGATATTCCAAACCTAAATTTGGTCATGATATATTTCAGGTGCCCGTCCATTTCTAAAGTTAGATAAGGTTTCAGATCATGAAAGCTGCAAACATTTCTATAGAAATCAAACCTCTCACTATGTTGCACATGGTCTGACCATTTTTGCCAAGTGCAATCAACCAGTCGTTGACGAAAACAATGTAAAAACTGCTTAACATTTCCAACACCTTGACTTAACCACACGAAACCAAAACCATATTCAAAAAGACAAGTACGTACTTTATTAACCCAATTGTTTTTTCCTCTAGCATCAAGACCATATAACATGTTATAAGCTTTGCGTGGTAATCTGTGGTCCTCCATATGAAGTAAATTCAGCCAATAACGAATGCATTTTACTGCTGAAACTATGTACATGGGGAATCTATTTGTATCACCATAAATCAAGTCGTTAGGCGTGTGCCTGTCCCCACACCAAGAACCTTCTTAATGCGAACAGGTGCACAGACTCACAGTATACAGCAGCGCCATCTAACCCCCATAATTCAGACCCATACTATACAATTGGTTGAACCTGACTATCAAACAACTTGAGAAATACATTAAAAGACGTATTATTGAGAACATATAATTTCTTCATAATACAAAGTAAAGCATTTTTGGCTCTGCTAGCAAGATCCTTGCACGCACCAACAAAACTAGACGTGTAGAGAAAAATATACCCAAATACTTATAAGCATTCACAACAGGCATTGAGTCATCATCATCATCTCTTGTACTTAAATAACCACCCTTACGAAATACAATGATGTTACTTTTGGACAAATTAACCCTTAGTTGGAGAGCAGCAGCTGCGCGTTGTAAACTATTCAGTTGAGTCTGTAAACCAATAACTCTAACAAGGCTTGAAAATGTTGAAACCACATCTCAGCTGAAATGTTGTTTCTAGGTTGAGTTCTTTTCGGCGATATTCTGTGAATTACAGCCCAGAAATTCTTCTGAGACTTTATAGATGTTACTAATTCATCTATTAATAACTTCTTATATTCTTTCTCTTTTCTCTTTAGTAAATGTTTATATTCACGTCTGGCTATAACGTATGCAGTTCTGTCAGCGTCCCTCAACAATCGGCGACTTATTCGCAACAATCTCCTAGTCTTTCTTTTATTAAAAGAACATTCATGGTCAAACCAGTTCTTTGAAATTCTATCATGACCATGTATACACTTTTTCATACATTCAGCACATTCCAATATACATTCGTTAAACATATTAAGAGCTAGATTTACATCAGAGTCTATTAAACTTGTGGCAATATCAAATTTTTCACACACTTTTTCAGCACATAGGGTATCACAAAACGAAGAAGCGCATTCATCACTCCAGACAATTTTTTCTATAACATCGTCATGACCTCTTTTGTTAGCGTCTGCTAGGTTTCCACAAGGGAAGCGAACATGAAGTGATACAGGGAAATGATCAGAATCTATTCGTTCTACAACCTGTAATTCAGAAGCATCACACAGAAGAACAAAAAGTTCATTTGACAATATGAAATAATCATTTACACTACTTCCAGAGTCAGAAACATATGTATAGCAACCTTTTAGGTCGCCTTCACATACACCATTTAGGATGCACAAGTTCAAAGCAGTGCACATGTTTAATAACAATTTCCCATAATTATTTAGGTTTTTATCTTGGGAGCATCGATTAATACTGAAAGATTGACTATCATGTTGTGTATCAAAAGCATGAAACCCAAAGAAATCTTGAGAGATATCAGCAGTTCTGCCATTTAAATCACCGTTCAAAATAACATAAACATCATTCATTATCAACAGGTCAGTCAGACATTCTTCCAGTGTAGCAATACCATTATCTAGATCAAAATAGACATAAAAAGGAGATCCCTCGGGGGGAATGTACGAACAGACATACAAAATGTCTCTGTCTGTTCCAAACAAGAATTTGTCAATCAGAAAATAATTAGATTTGGATAATTTACGTCAATCGATGTAACAAAGGGGATGAATTCATTTCTTATTAAACATACGACGCCTCCAGATCGTCTCCCATGATTTGTGAACTTAATCGCAGGCTTGCAAAATGTTTTATAACCAACAAACAAATCATCACTACATTCGTCAATAAATGTTTCCGTTAAGCAGACAAAGTCAAACTGACTAAGAAATGAGGCAAAATCAGAATCAACAAACTTTGACATTAAACCATTGACATTCCACGTCAAGAAAGCAAAAGGTTTATGAACAGCAGAGAAAATCGTATACTTCGTGAATTTACACGTGCAACCAGTCGGCAGCTCAGCCGAACAGGCCTGACACAACGAAAAGTGTTCATGTGTGTCAATGTCACCGGCGACCGAGAAGTCTGCCGGTGTTGTGGGACTGGCCTTCCCTTTTTCTGTGCTGGTTGCAAGGCATTTTTTATCATGTGGCCGGCCGACTCCCTATCTAGACTCCGCCAAGTTGCCGTGAGCGTCGAGAAAGTACTTTTTACTATCAATGATCAAATGATCGAAAATCATTGACGCTCTTTTCCCCTCGGCTCTGGCTTTTTTCAGATAGGGAGAGAGGCCGCGCCTGATCTCCCTCACACGAAAAGAGAAATCCTCTCCAACAAAAATTTTGCTGCCCCTCAGTTTGGCTTTAGCTTTAAGGATTCTCACCTTATCTTTGTAAGAGGAGCAGCAAGCTATGATGGGAGAGTCGGGTTTAGCATTCAGTCTGTGAACACGGTCGAACTCAACTTCCTGTACCACATCCAAACTGTCCGTAATCAGGTCACGCACTTTTCCTTCGCACTGCTCATTTGACTCATTTTGATGTCTGGGGATACCATAAAAGATAAGATTGTTGCGTTTCGACCGACATTCTAAATCATCAGTTTTTCTCTCTAACTGCTCTACCTTAGCTAAAAGTTCAGAGTTTTTCTTTGCCAGGTCCTGGTTTTCTTTTCTCAAATTTCCCACCTCCTCCCGCAGATCATCAAACCCAGTATGCATGGCAGCAAACTGATCCGAAGGGCCTTTAAGCTGTTCTCAACTGCAGTAAACTTACTGTCCAGCTTGTTTATGACGTCTGCTATGGTGGGTTGCTGAGGAGAAAGCAGAGTCGTCTGTCCTGCGTCCAGAGAAGCCCCGGTCCTGTCCGTGCTGGTCCTCCGTCCTGTCGTGGCACTCTGGCTGCCCAACCTCGACTGCCGAACGCCGGTGGGTCCAGGATTCCGCTCGACGTCTCCGCAGCGAAGTAGCAAACTGCCCCAGAACATCAGCGTGAGGAGCAAGCCTAAGGTGACACCGGCAGCTCTGGTTCGCAGGGTCAGAATGGCGACTCGCTTTGCAGTTTTCTCAGTGGCCCTTTTCAACATAAAGTTGATGTATACTGGCAAAAAGGAGCCACATGACGCCCTGAAGACTAGAGGGGCTGATGGCATGGTAACTTCAGTACTTGCTGACAGAAGTACAGGGTCCAAATCAACGTCAGTCCCTCAGCGTTGGCAAAAACAATGCCACAGTTACTTCGGCGACCCGCACGATGCAAGCCGCGGCTCACGCCCCCCCCCCCGAGAGAGAGAGAGAGAGAGAGAGAGAGAAGAGAGATCACTGGGGTTAAGTTCTTAATCAGAAAGAACACATCATCATGGATATTAATCCATCTAAATCCAGTGGGGAGTGAAGAATGGGGAGACAGAAAAACACAGGGAGAGGAAGAGAGACAGAGAGAGAGAGGGGGGGGGGGGTTATAGAGAGAGACAGAGAAGGAAAAAGGGAGAGGGGGAGAAAGAGAGAGGAAGAGAGGAAAGTAGAGAGAGAAAGAAAGGGAGAAGACAGAGAGAGAGAGAGAGAGAGAGAGTGATGGAGAGAGAGAAAGGGGGAGGGGGGGGGGGGAAGAAAAGAGATCGTAGTAGTTAGCAGCTTTCATCTGACCCCAATCTCACTGGGGCCACTGAAATCCAGGACTCGCTCTCACTAGGTCCGTAAAGAGAGAGAGAGAGAGAGAGAGAGAGAGAGAGAAGAGAGAGAGAGAGAGATGGGGGAGGAGATTGGGGAGGGGGGGAAGAAAAGTGGTCGTAGTAGTTACATGCATTCATATGGCCCCACTCTCACTGGGGCCACAAAAATCCAGGACTTGCTCTCACCAGATCCGTAAGAGAGAGGAGAGAGAGAGAGAGAGAGAGAGAGAGGAGAGAGAGGGGGAGAGGAGGAAAAATTGACGTAGTAGAAACAAGCTCTCCCGTGTCCCCACTCCCACTGGGGTCACGGAAGTTCGGGACCTGCCCTCACCAGATCCGTAAGAGAGAGTGAGAGAGAGTGAGGGAGAGAGAGGAAGAGAGGGGGGGGGGGGGGAAGAAATGTGACCGTAGTAGTAACAAGCTATCAATATACCCCACTCTCACTGGGGCCACAGAAGCCCAGGACTCGCTCTCACCGGGTCCGTCACAGAGAGAGAGAGAGAGAGAGAGAGAAGAGAGAGAGAGAGAGAGAGAGAGAGAGAGAGAGAGAGAGAGAGAAAGAGATTGGGAGGAAAAGTAAAGTGATCGTAGTAGTTGCAAGCTTTCATGTGGCTCCACTTATAATGGGGTCACGAATGTCAAGGACCTGCTCTCACCAGGTACGTAAGGGAGAGAGAGAGTGATGGAAAGAGAGAAAAAGACGGGGAGGAGAAGGGGGGGGGGGGGAAGAGAAAAGTGATCGTGGTAATAACAAGCTCATATATGGCCCCACTCTCACTGGGGCCGTGGAAGACCAGGACCTGCTCTCACCAGGTTCGTAACTTTGTAGATCATGTAATGAGAGGGAGAGAGAGAGAGAGAGGGGGGGGGGGCGCTTTGGGGGGGGGGGGGGGGAAGGAGGAAGAAGAAAGTGAAGCAGAGAGGAAAACCGAGAGAGAAAAAACAGAGAGAGGGAGAGAGAGATGTAGGGGGGGGAGGGTTGTATGGGGGGGGGGGGGGGGAAGGGTTTTTTTGGAAGTGATCGTAGTAGTTACAAGCTCTAATGAAACCCCACTCTCACTGGGGCAACAAAACTCCGGAACCTGCCATCACCCGAACTGTAACCTTGTTAATCTTGTGATGAGAGGGAAATAGGGAGAAACAGAGAGAGAAAGAGAGAGAGAGAGAAAGAGAGAGAGGGAAAAAAAATCGTAGCCCTTACAAACTGTCATAAAGCCCACCTAAAATAGGGCCACGGGAGTCCAAAACTTGTTCCAGCCAGGTCCGTAACCTTGTAGATCATGAAATAAGATGGGGGGAGGGGGGGGGGGGGGGGTTAGACAGAGAGAAAGAGAGAGAGGGAGAGGGAGAAAGAGAGGGAGAGAGAGAGAGAGAGTGAGAAATAGAGACAGACAGAAAGAGAGGCAGGGAGGAGAGAGAGAGAGAGAGAGAGAGAGAGAGAGAGAGAGAGAGAGAGAGAGAGAGAGAGAGAGAGAGAGAGAAAGGCAACCAGTCGACGAACTGACAAATCGATAGGCAAACAGAAGACAATCAACATATGCAGTAAACAGTTATGGGAGAGGATGATACCTCAGACCTCAAGGCTGTTCAGACCATTGGGATGCAAAGTCATTAGTTTTTTAATCCAAAAGTCCTCTCTTGAGAGTCTGGCTTCCAGATTTGTGGAGTGTACTTTTTCTATGGCTAAGCACCTCATATCTAGAATGTTATGGTTGGTTTGATTGAAGTGTCGAGTTACATGGGTGCCTGTGTTTTTCTGGATGTGTGTGCGGTGTAGGTAGAAACGTGTTTTGAGTGTGTTTTTTGTTTGTCCGATATATTGGCTGTTGGGGCATTTATCACAGAATAAAAGGTATATGATATTAGTGGAATCACAGGACATACGGTGACGGATTGTGAATCTTTCACTGGTTACAGAGCTGTGGAAGTGGATTGTCTCCACCAAATGGTCTTCACACACCACACACCGTGCTCTTTGGCAATGGAAACATCCAGGATGTGGATCCTGGGGAGTAGGCAGCATGGAGGGCATCAGCATAGACTGTAGAGATCTGCAGGCCCGCTCACCGAGGACTGGAGGCTTGGGGACGGCCAGACGCATCCTGGTGCTGGTGTGCAGGACAGAGCTCTGTAGCTCTGATAGCCACTGTCGGAGAGGGGGGTTGGATGGGTGGTAGTTGAGGACCATGGGGCTCCTGTCAAGAGTGTTCTGGGTTTTATAAGTAAGAGCTTGGGCTCTCGAGATAGCTGTGACTTTGTCCCTTGCTATCTTGATATCTTTTCTTCTGTGTCCACGATGTAGGAACCAAATTACCATGTTGTCACATCGCTTTACGAAAATGTTGTCATCGGAACACAGTCTTCTAAGACGTAAAAACTGACTGAACGGCATGTTACGAATAAGGTGGCGTGGGTGACAGGACGACGCGTGTAAATACGCATGTGTATCAGTGGGTTTAAGGTAAACATCTGTCTGTAGAACCCATCTTGTAGGTAAATGTTGATATCCAAGAACGGGATTTCGACAGTGGAGGACTGTAAGGTGAATTTAATGGAGTCATGAAAGTTGTTGACATATTCAGTAAATTTGTTCAGTTCAGCTGTTGTACCAATAAAGAGCAAGAAAATGTCATCAATGTAACGTTTCCATATCTGTTTTCGGATACCTACCGGACTTTGGGAAAGGAGGCGTTCTTCGAAGTAACCCATAAAAAGGTTTGCTGCAGAGGGGGCGAAAGGGGTGTCCATGGCAGTGCCGTGTATCTGTTGATTATTAGAGAGAATGTGGTTGGCAACTTGAAGGACACGTTCAGTGGGAGGAGTGTCAGGAGAATCCAATGGTGGAGGTCCATTCAGGTAGTATTTCAGGGCACCCAGTAATTCATCATGGGAATGTTGCTATACAAGGACACCACGTCTGTGGTGACCAGCTGGGTGCCAGGAGGGAACGGACCGTACTCCAGGTTCCACTGCTGGATGGTCTTTAGCATATCTGTAGTATATATGTAGTATATATGTAGTATATATACCACTGCAGATATGAATGCTTATCGCCCCCTATTTCTTTAATCTAAGACATAAGAGCAAGCTTTGTTTATAATTGTATATTTCTTGCGGTCATTGCAACACCAAGCTGCTCTGTAAGTTGCTGGAATGGTGCTCGGTTACTTATCCTTGGAATTTATTAGTTTATTGTAATTTAGTCCCTTGCGGATTCATTCCAAGAACTGGCCCTCAGCACTTGTGTCTTAAAAAGGTTATCTTTTTATATTTTCTACTTTTCACAAGAAAATGTAGCTTGTTTTGCTCTTTCATGATTTTCTTTTGCTTCTTAGGTGGCACCTTTGCGGGTTTTTTTAAAAAAAACTCAACAAACATACTACGGTATTGCACACCAGCCTTTTTCTGGGATAGCATTCTTCTTAAAGGCGAAAAGGCAGAGAAGAATGCAGGGGAGAGGTGGGAGCCCTCCTTTGAAGGATGCTGATGTGAGAGAAAGTGTCGTCGGGCGGCACAGACAACCTTCCAGCCATGTGGGTGACGACGGGTCTAGCCTGTGTCGCCGGGGAACGGCTCCTGGAGATGTGGGGCGATTGGCGAAGGAGCGCTGCCTGACTGCGACTACCGTGGCCTGGAATACCGTGCTGTTTTAAGGGGTGACAGACATGGGGGCACTCCTTACGGGGTTGGGCTGAAAAATTGCCCTCTCGGCCGCAGTCAGCGAGTGCCCGCCAAGTTTTAGGGACTCGTGCAGCGCTCCAGCGACTTTCGTCCTGCTCCCTCCTTGAGGCGGCCTCACGCGGCACACGACCATCGCCACCCGAGCATGAAGAAGGCCGCCCGGTGGTCCTGAAGACAGCCTGATGTTTGGGGGACAGCAGGCAACACACACTGACGCCCATCGTCGGTCGACCAAGAACCTGAAATTGAACCAACGTTCAAGACCAACTCCACCAAACTTGAACCAACATTCAAGAAGATGACGACCAGAATTGAGCCATTGTTCAAGAGGAACACGAGCTGTGAGAGACAAATGCGACGACAACCATTACTGCCAGGCGACAGCAGTTGCCACAAATATGCAGACCTACGTCTGCAGGAACCTTGTCCTTAAGGGCCTGAGGCCGATAGAACGTTAATCTCACCTGAATGCGAAGAAAAGTTACAACTTTCCGCGGTCACTGAGGAGAAACAATCAGGTTTCGAAATACCGTTATCTGACCAGGAGTTATATATTAGTGAGTTTCCTTCCCATAGGAGATTGTCTCCCTCTTGGAGACTATAAGCTTGCTGAAGGCTCATTTTGAGAAGCACTTATTCCCCATTGATTATTCCCCATTCACCCATCAAGCACATACTGATAGGCAGAATTATCTACCACTGCAGGTATGAATGCTTATCTCCCCGTATTTTTTCAATCTCAGACATAAGAGCAAGCTTTGTGTATAATCTAATATATAAATGGCAAATTCTGTGTGTGTGTGTGTGTGTGTGTGTGTGTGTGTGTGTGTCTGTCTGTCTGTCTGTCTGTCTGTCTGTGTCTGTGTACGCTATAGACTCAAAAACGGCTCAACCGATTGTCATGAAATTTGGCAGGTACGTCTGTTGTGACCCGAGGATGGTTTTGGGCTAATCTCTAAAAAAATAAAACCGTTAAAAACCGTTAAAAAGCTGTTATAACGGTTTCAAAGACATCCTTTTTCCTCTGCTTTTCTTCAAATAGCCGTTGTGACATTGCACAGGTACAGGACTACTCTAAAATTTGAACCGTTATTTGGCAGTTAAAAAACGTTATTCATAACAGTTAAAACCCGTTAAAAACACCAAACCCTATAAAAGAAACTGTTTCAAACCCGAGCTTCTTGAAATTTAGCAGGTACGTCTGTTGTGACCCGAGGATGGTTTTGCGCTAATCTCTAAAAAAATAAAACCGTTAAAAACCGTTAAAAAACTGTTATAACGGTTTCAAAGACATCTTTTTAAAACCCGATCTTCTGAGGTTGGCGGCCACGAGAGTCATCGGATCGCCACCAAACTTGACATAAGCCTACAGGAACATCCAGCGGTAACATAGGGTCATTAAATAGTCATTATGACCATTAAATTTGACCGTTAAAAACCGTTATTTTCAAAATTTAAGGCTGTTCTTGATGAAATTCGGTATACATGTGCAGTTTTAAATGCCGAAAAATGATATACAACTTTTACGAACCGAAATTGAAAATTGACCGTTAAAAAACGTTATTTTATAAATTTAGAGTATTCTTGAAGAAATTCGATATACATGTGCAGTTTTGAATGCTAAACAATGATATACAATTTTCAAGATCCAAAACTTAACATTGACAGTAAAAAACCGTTATTTTCTGAATTTCTAAATTTTCACCGTTCTTGATAACATTCCGTATGCACGTACAGTTTTAAGCGCTGAACAATGTTATGCAAATTTTAGAAACCAAAACTTAACATTGACCGTTAAAAACCGTTATTTTCTAAATTTACACCGCTATTGATAAAATTCGGTATGCGTATGTCCAGTAACGGTAAGTAATTTTGCAACATGGATGGGACAGGGTAGGGGATGAAAAGGGAGGAATGAGAGGGGCCAGAAAAATGATTGTACAGTGCCAAGCCTGATACACTACTTTTACATTAGACACAGACCTGTTGAAATAAACTACTTCTGCACAAAGTCTATTCCTACAAAATTAAGGGCAATCAGAAGAATGGGAATGGGAACAGTGAGTGCAGGCGGAAAATCGAGCGAGAAAAGCATCTCGACATGCTAGGGAAGATCCAGAGGAAAGGGGCCAAAGGCAGGCGGAAAACAATAGAATGTATAAGAGAGAAGAGAGAGAGAGAGAGAGAGAGAGAGAGAGAGAGACAGACAGACAGACAGACAGACAGACAGACAGACAGACAGACAGACAGAATGTGTATTTGTGTGGGGGAAGGGGGTGGGAAGATGGGGGGGGGGGGGGGGGGGGGGGGGTTAGATTGATTGTAAATCAAAACAAACAATTAATACATGTTTGCCGTCACGTGAGTATCGCAAAGAATGTTGATATCCCGGGCAACGCCGGGTGCCCCTGCTATATATAAATGGCAAATTCTGTGTGTGGTGTGTGTGTGTGTGTGTGTGTGTGTGTGTGTGTGTCTGTGTGTGTGTGTGTGTGTGTGTGTGTCTGTGTACGCTATAGACTCAAAAACGGCTCAACCGATTGTCATGAAATTTGGCAGGTACGTCTGTTGTGACCCGTGGATGGTTTTGGGCTAATCTCTAAAAAAAAATAAAACCGTTAAAAACCGTTAAAGAACTGTTATAACGGTTTCAAAGACATTTTTTTCCTCTGCTTTTCATCAAATGGCCATTGTGACATTGCACAGGTACAGGGCTGCTTCTCGAAAATTAGAACTGTTATTTGGCAGTTTTCGAAATTTTCACCCTTCTTGATAACATTCCGTATACACGTACATTTTTAAGCGCTGAACAATGTTATACAAATTTTACGAACCGAAACTTAACATTGACCGTTAAAAATCGTTATTTTCTAAATTTACACCGCTATTGATAAAATTCAGTATGCGTATGTCCAGCAACGGTAAGTAATTTTGCAACATGGATGGTTTAGCAGGTACGTCTGTTGTGACCGGGGATGTTTGGGGCTAATCTCTAAAAAAATCAAACCGTTAAAAACAGTTTAAAAAAACTGTTATAACGGTTTCAAAGACATCTTTTTCCTCTGCTTTTCATCAAATGGCCGTTATGACATTGCACAGGTACAGGGCTACTTCTCGAAAATTAGAACCGTTATTTGGCAGTTAAGAAACGTTATTTATAACAGTTAAAAACCGTTAAAAACACCAAACCCTATAAAAACGGTTTTAAAACCCGATCTTCTGAGGTTGGCGGCCACGAGAGTCATCGGATCGTCACCAAACTTGACATAAGCCTACAGGAATATCCAGCGGGTAACATAGGGTCATTAGAGTCACTATTACCATTAAATTTGACCGTTAAAAACCGTTATTTTCAAAATTTAAGGCTGTTCTTGATGAAATTCAGTATACATGTGCAGTTTTAAATGCCGAAAAATACGAACCGAAATTGAAAATTGACCGTTAAAAAACGTTATTTTATAAATTTAGAGTATTCTTGAAGAAATTCAATATACGTGTGCAGTTTTGAACGCTAAACAATGATATACAATTTTCAAGATCCGAAACTTAACATTGACAGTAAAAAACCGTTATTTTCTGAATTTCTAAATTTTCACCGTTCTTGATAACATTCCGTATGCACGTACAGTTTTAAGCTCTGAACAATGTTATGCAAATTTTATAAACCAAAACTTAACATTGACCGTTAAAAAACCGTTATTTTCTAAATTTACACCGCTATTGATAAAAGTCGGTATACGTATGTCCAGTAACAGTAAGTAATTTTGCAACATGGATGGGACAGGGTAGGGGATAAAAAGGGAGGAATGAGAGGGGCCAGAAAAATGATTGTAAAGTGCAAAGCCTGATACACAATTTTTACATTAGACACAGACCTGTTGAAATAAACTACTTCTGCACAAAGTCTATTCCTACAAAATTAAGGACAATCAGAAGAATGGGAATGGGAACAGTGAGTGCAGGCGGAAAATCGAGCGAGAAAAGCATCTCGACATGCTAGGGAAGATCCAGAGAAAAGGGGCCAGAGGCAGGCGGGAAACAATAGAATGTATAAGAGAGAGAGAGAGAGAGAGAGAGAGACAGACAGACAGACAGACAGACAGACAGACAGACAGACACACAGACAGACACACAGACACACAGACGGACAGACAGAATATGTATTTGTGTGGGGGAAGGGGGTGGGAAGATATGTGTGTGTGTGTGTGTGTGTGTGTGTGTGTGTGTGTGGGGCAACGCAGGGTGCCCCTGCTAGTCTAATATATAAATGGCAAATTCTGTGTGTGTGTGTGTGTGTGTGTGTGTGAGTGTGTGTGTGTGTGTGTGTGTGTGTGTGTGTGTGTGTGTGTGTGTGTGTACGCTATAGACTCAAAAACGGCTCAACCGATTGTCATGAAATTTGGCAGGTACGTCTGTTGTGACCCGTGGATGGTTTGGGGCTAATCTCTAAAAAAAAATAAAACCGTTAAAAACCGTTAAAAAAAACTGTTTATAACGGTTTCAAAGACATCCTTTTTCCTCTGCTTTTCTTCAAATAGCCGTTGTGACATTGCACAGGTACAGGACTACTTCTCTAAAATTAGAACCGTTATTTGGCAGTTAAAAAAAAAAAAAAAAAGTTAAAAACCGTTAAAAACACCAAACCCTTATAAAAGAAACTGTTTAACACCCGATCTTGTTGAAATTTAGCAGGTACGTCTGTTGTGTCCCGTGGATGGTTTAGGGCTAATCTCTGGAAAAAAAAAAAAAAAAAAAAAAAAACGTTAAAAACCGTTAAAAAACTGTTATAACGGTTTCAAAGACATTTTTTTCCTCTGCTTTTCATCAAATGGCCATTGTGACATTGCACAGGTACAGGGCTGCTTCTCGAAAATTAGAACCGTTATTTGGCAGTTAAGAAACGTTATTTTATAAATTTAGAGTATTCTTGAAGAAATTCGATATACACGTGCAGTTGTGAATGCTAAACAATGATATACAATTTTCAAGATCCGAAACTTAACATTGATCGTTAGAAACCGTATTCTGAATTTCGAAATTTTCACCCTTCTTGATAACATTCTGTATGCACGTACAGTTTTAAACGCTGAACAATGTTATACAAATTTTACGAACCAAAACTTAACATTGACCGTTAAAAATCGTTATTTTCTAAATTTACACCGCTATTGATAAAATTGAGTATGCGTATGTCCAGCAACGGTAAGTAATTTTGCAACATGGATGGTTTAGCAGGTACGTCTGTTGTGACCCGAGGATGTTTGGGGCTAATCTCTAAAAAAATAAAACCGTTAAAAACCGTTAAAAAGAACTGTTATAACGGTTTCAAAGACATCTTTTTCCTCTGCTTTTCATCAAATGGCCGTTGTGACATTGCACAGGTACAGGGTTACTTCTCGAAAATTAGAACCGTTATTTGGCAGTTAAGAAACGTTATTTATAACAGTTAAAAACCGTTAAAAACACCAAACCCTATAAAAAACGGTTTAAAACCCGATCTTCTGAGGTTGGCGGGTTTGGGTCCGATAGTCCGACACTTCACGATTCCGACGTTTCGATAGTTCGACAAATCACGATTCCGACGTTTCGACAATCCAACAAATTTTGTCGGACCAACGAAACTTGTTTTGTAATGTTTTATTTTGTGCCAATAGTTCGACACATCACGATTTTATCGAAACGAGTTGGAATTGTCCGAATCGTGGGATGGTCGGACTATCGCTACTTTTTCTTACAGTGTCGGATTTTCGAAACATCTGAACGTGGGGTGTCGGACTACCGATGTGTCGGACTATCGAAACGTCGGACTACCGGGCCCAGCCCAGGTTGGCGGCCACGAGAGTCATCGGATCGCCACCAAACTTGACATAAGCCTACAGGAATATCCAGCGGGTAACATAGGGTCATTAGAGTCACTATGACCATTAAATTTGACCGTTAAAAAACCGTTATTTTCAAAATTTAAGGCTGTTCTTGAAGAAATTCGGTATACATGTGCAGTTTTAAATGCCGAAAAATACGAACCGAAATTGAAAATTGACCGTTAAAAAACGTTATTTTATAAATTTAGAGTATTCTTGAAGAAATTCCATATACATGTGCAGTTTTGAACGCTAAACAATGATTTACAATTTTCAAGATCCGAAACTTAACATTGACAGTAAAAAAACCGTTATTTTCTGAATTTCTAAATTTTCACCGTTCTTGATAACATTCCGTACAGTTTTAAGCTCTGAACAATGTTATGCAAATTTTATAAACCAAAACTTAACATTGACCGTTAAAAACCGTTATTTTCTAAATTTACACCGCTATTGATAAAATTCGGTATGCGTATGTCCAGTAACGGTAAGTAATTTTGCAACATGGATGGGACAGGGTAGGGGGATGAAAAGGGAGGAATGAGAGGGGCCAGAAAAATGATTGTACAGTGCAAAGCCTGATACACAATTTTTACATTAGACACAGACCTGTTGAAATAAACTACTTCTGCACAAAGTCTATTCCTACAAAATTAAGGGCAATCAGAAGAATGGGAATGGGAACAGTGAGTGCAGGCGGAAAATCGAGCGAGAAAAGCATCTCGACATGCTAGGGAAGATCCAGAGGAAAGGGGCCAGAGGCAGGCGGGAAACAATAGAATGTATAAGAGAGAGAGAGAGAGAGAGAGAGAGAGAGAGGAGAGAGAGAGAGAGAGAGAATGTGTATTTGTGTGGGGGGAGGGGGGTGGGAAGATGTTGTTGGGGGGCGGGGGGGGGGGGGGGGGGGGGATTGATTGTAAATCAAAATAATTAATACATGTTTGCCGTCACGTGAGTATCGCAAACAATATTGATGTCCCGGGCAACGCCGGGTGCCCCTGCTAGTCTAATATATAAATGGCAAATTCAATTCTGTGTGTGTGTGTGTGTGTGTGTGTGTGGTGTGTGTGTGTGTGTCTGTGTGTGTGTGTGTGTGTGTGTGTGTCTGTGTACGCTATAGACTCAAAAACGGCTCAACCGATTGTCATGAAATTTGGCAGGTACGTCTGTTGTGACCCGTGGATGGTTATCGGTTAATCTCTAAAAAAAAAATAAAACCGTTAAAAAAAACTGTTATAACGGTTTCAAAGACATTTTTTTCCTCTGCTTTTCATCAAATGGCCATTGTGACATTGCACAGGTACAGGGCTGCTTCTCGAAAATTAGAACCGTTATTTGGCAGTTAAGAAACTTTATTTTATAAATTTAGAGTATTCTTGAAGAAATTCGATATACATGTGCAGTTGTGAATGCTAAGCAATGATATACAATTTTCAAGATCCGAAACTTAACATTGATCGTTAGAAACCGTTTTCTGAATTTCGAAATTTTCACCCTTCTTGATAACATTCCGTATGCACGTACAGTTTTAAGCGCTGAACAATGTTATACAAATTTTACGAACCGAAACTTAACATTGACCGTTAAAAATCGTTATTTTCTAAATTTACACCGCTATTGATAAAATTCAGTATGCGTATGTCCAGCAACGGTAAGTAATTTTGCAACATGGATGGTTTAGCAGGTACGTCTGTTGTGACCCGGGGATGTTTGGGGCTAATCTCTAAAAAAAATAAAACCGTTAAAAACCGTTAAAAAAAAACTTATAACGGTTTCAAAGACATTTTTTTCCTCTGCTTTTCATCAAATGGCCGTTGTGACATTGCACAGGTACAGGGCTACTTCTCGAAAATTAGAACCGTTATTTGGCAGTTAAGAAACGTTATTTATAACAGTTAAAAACCGTTAAAAACACCAAACCCTACAAAAACGGTTTAAAACCCGATCTTCTGAGGTTGGAGGCCATCGAGAGTCATCGGATCGCCACCAAACTTGACATTAGCCTACAGGAAAAATCCAGCGGGTAACATAGGTCATTAGAGTCACTATTACCATTAAATTTGACCGTTAAAAACCGTTATTTTCAAAATTTAAGGCTGTTCTTGATGAAATTCGGTATACATGTGCAGTTTTAAATGCCGAAAAAATACGAACTTTCGACAATTGAAAATTGACCGTTAAAAAACGTTATTTTATAAATTTAGAGTATTCTTGAAGAAATTCGATATACATGTGCAGTTTTGAACGCTAAACAATGATATACAATTTTCAAGATCCGAAACTTAACATTACAGTTAAAACCGTTATTTTCTGAATTTCTAAATTTTCACTGTTCTTGATAACATTCCGTACAGTTTATTGAACTGTTATGCAAATTTTATAAACCAAAACTTAACATTGACCGTTAAAAACCGTTATT
Source organism: Conus canariensis (assembly GCA_033310375.1). Classification (NCBI taxonomy): domain Eukaryota; kingdom Metazoa; phylum Mollusca; class Gastropoda; order Neogastropoda; family Conidae; genus Conus; species Conus canariensis. The sequence continues at coordinate 11,068,103 of CM065740.1, read as the reverse complement.
TTCTAAATTTACACCGCTATTGATAAAATTCGGTATGCGTATGTCCATAACGTAAGTAAATTTTGCAACATGGATGGGACAGGGTAGGGGGATGAAAAGGGAGGAATGAGAGGGGCCAGAAAATGATTGTACAGTGCAAAGCCTGATACACAATTTTTACATTAGACACAGACCTGTTGAAATAAACTACTTCTGCACAAAGTCTATTCCTACAAAATTAAGGGCAATCAGAAGAATGGGAATGGGAACAGTGAGTGCAGGCGGAAAATCGAGCGAGAAAAGCATCTCGACATGCTAGGGAAGATCCAGAGGAAAGGGGCCAGAGGCAGGCGGGAAACAATAGAATGTATAAGAGAGAGAGAGAGAGAGAGAGAGAGAGAGAGAGAGAGAGAGAGAGAGAGAGAGAGAAGTGTAGGTGAAAGGGGCAGAAGGGGGGGAGATGTTGTGTGTGGGGGGGGGAGGGGGGATTGATGTATCAAAAATTAACATGTGCCGTCAGTGGTATCGCAAAGATGTTGATATCGGGCAACGCGGGTGCCCTGTAGTAAATATAATGCAATTTGTGTGTGTGTGTGGTGGTGTGTGTGGTGTGGGGGTGGGTGGTGGTACGCATAGACTAAACGGTCAAACGATGTCATGAATTTGGCAGGTACGTCTGTTGTGACCGTGATGGTTGGGCTAATCTCTAAAAAATAAACCGTTATAAAACCGTTAAAAACTTATAACGTTTCAAAGACATACCTTTTTCTCTGCTTTTTTCAAATGCGTTGTGACTTGCACAGTACAGGTACTTCTCAATTAGACCGTATTGCAGTAAAAAAAAAAACTAGTTAAAAACCGTAAAAACCAAACCTTATAAAGAACGTTAACACCGATCTTGTTGAAATTTGCAGGTACGTCTGTTGTGCCTGAAGATGGTTTTGGGCTAATCTCTGAAAAAAAAAAAAAAAAAAACCGTTAAAAACCGTTAAAAAACTGTTATAACGGTTTCAAAGACTTTTTTTTCCTCTGCTTTTCATCAAATGGCCATTGTGACATTGCACAGGTACAGGGGAACCGTATGCAGTTGAGTTTTTAAAAGAGTATTGAGAATTCGTTACTGGTTGGGCTAACATGTTAATAAACGAAAAACAGACGTTAAAAACCGTTTTGAATGAAATTCACCCTGATACTTCCGTATAGTAAGTTTAAGTAAACAATGTTATCAAATTTAAACACTACTCGAATCGTATTTCTGAAATTCACGCTATGAACATGGTATGACGTATGCCAGAAGATTGCACGGGGCGGGACCGAGGATGTTTGGGGCTAATCTCTAAAAAAAATAAAAAAACCTTTAAAAACCGTTAAAAAACTGTTATAACGGTTTCAAAGACATTTTTTCCTCTGCTTTTCATCAAACGGAATTGCGGTCAGGGACCCGAGAATAAACGATTGGCGTAAAGTTATTTATACATATAAATATGTTTGTCTTGAGGTTGCGGGTTTGGTCGATAGTCCGACACTTACGTTCGACGTTCGAAGTCGCTACGATTCGATTTCGAAAAAATTTTGACCACGAACGTTATATTTTGTGCAAGTTAGAAATCGATTTATTTATAACAGTTGATTAATGATAGACATCGCACTTTTTACTTACAGTCATTATCGAACATCTGAACGTGGTGTATACGATGTGACGGATTGAAACACCGGACCCGAGGTTGGCGGCCACGAGAGTCATCGGATCGCCACCAAACTTGACATTAGCCTACAGGAATATCCAGCGGGTAACATAGGGTCATTAGAGTCACTATGACCATTAAATTTGACCGTTAAAAACCGTTATTTTCAAAATTTAAGGCTGTTCTTGATGAAATTCGGTATACATGTGCAGTTTTAAATGCCAAAAAATACGAACCGAAATTGAAAATTGACCGTTAAAAAACGTTATTTTATAAATTTAGAGTATTCTTGAAGAAATTCATATACATGTGCAGTTTTGAACGCTAAACAATGATATACAATTTTCAAGATCCGAAACTTAACATTGACAGTAAAAAACCGTTATTTTCTGAATTTCTAAATTTTCACCGTTCTTGATAACATTCCGTACAGTTATTAAGCTCTGAACAATGTTATGCAAATTTTATAAACCAAAACTTAACATTGACCGTTTAAAAACCGTTATTTTCTAAATTTACACCGCTATTGATAAAATTCGGTATGCGTATGTCCATTAAGAGTAAGTAATTTTGCAACATGGATGGGACAGGGTAGGGGGGTGAAAAGGGAGGAATGAGAGGGGCCAGAAAAATGATTGTACAGTGCAAAGCCTGATACACAATTTTTACATTAGACACAGACCTGTTGAAATAAACTACTTCTGCACAAAGTCTATTCCTACAAAATTAAGGGCAATCAGAAGAATGGGAATGGGAACAGTGAGTGCAGGCGGAAAATCGAGCGAGAAAAGCATCTCGACATGCTAGGGAAGATCCAGAGGAAAGGGGCCAGAGGCAGGCGGGAAACAATAGAATGTATAAGAGAGAGAGAGAGAGAGAGAGAGAGAGAGAGGAGAGAGAGACAGACAGACAGGACAGCAGACAGACAGACAGACAGACAGACAGACAGACAGACAGACAGAATGTGCATTTGTGTGGGGGAAGGGCGTAGGAAGATGTGGTGTGTGTGTGTGTGTGGTGGGGGGGGGGGGGGGGGGGGGGGGGGGATGGTGATTGTAAATCAAAACATTAATTACATGTTTGCCGTCACGTGAGTATCGCAAAGAATGTTGATATCCCGGGTAACCTCGGGTGCCCCTGCAACGGTTTTAACGGTTTTTTTTAAACGGTTTTATTTTTTTTTTTTAGAGATTACCCCAAAACCATCCTTTTTTTTTTTTATATAGATTAGCCAAAAACCATCGGGTGCCCCGGGGAACGCCGGGTGCACCTAATATATAAATGGCAAATTCTGTGTGTGTGTGTGTGTGTAGTGGTGTTTGTGTGTTGTTGTGTGTTGTCTGTGTGTGTCTGTGTACGCTATAGACTCAATAACGGCTCAACCGATTGTCATGAAATTTGGCAGGTATGTCTGTTGTGACCCGTGGATGGTTTGGGGCTAATCTCTAAAAAAAATAAAACCGTTAAAAAACCGTCATAAAACTGTTTATAACGGTTTCAAAGACATCCTTTTTCCTCTGCTTTTCTTCAAATAAACCGTTGTGGACATTGCACAGGTACAGGACTACTTCTCTAAAATTAGAACCGTTATTTGGCAGTTAAAAAAAAAAAAAAAAAACAGTTAAAAAACCGTTAAAAACACCAAACCCTTATAAAAGAAACTGTTTAACACCCGATCTTGTTGAAATTTAGCAGGTACGTCTGTTGTGACCCGAGGATGGTTTTGGGCTAATCTCTAAAAAAAAATAATAAAACCGTTAAAAAACCGTTAAAAAAAACTGTTATAACGGTTTCAAAGACATTTTTTTCCTCTGCTTTTCATCAAATGGCCATTGTGACATTGCACAGATACAGGACTGCTTCTCGAAAACTTAGAACCGTTATTTGGCAGTTAAGAAACTTTATTTTATAAATTTAGAGTATTCTTGAAGAAATTCAATATACATGTGCAGTTGTGAATGCTAAACAATGATATACAATTTTCAAGATCCGAAACTTAACATTGATCGTTAGAAACCGTTTTCTGAATTTCGAAATTTTCACCCTTCTTGATAACATTCCGTATGCACGTACAGTTTTTTAATCGCTGAACAATGTTATACAAAGTTTACGAACCAAAACTTAACATTGACCGTTAAAAATCGTTATTTTCTAAATTTACACCGCTATTGATAAAATTGAGTATGCGTATGTCCAGCAACGGTAAGTAATTTTGCAACATGGATGGGTACGTCTGTTGTGACCCGAGGATGTTTGGGGCTAATCTCTAAAAAAATAAAACCGTTAAAAACCGTTAAAAAAACTGTTATATCGGTTTCAAAGACATCTTTTTCCTCTGCTTTTCATCAAATGGCCGTTGTGACATTGCACAGTCGAAAATTAGAACCGTTATTTGGCAGTTAAGAAACGTTATTTATAACAGTTAGAAACCGTTAAAAACACCAAACCCTATAAAAACGGTTTAAAACCCGATCTTCTGAGGTTGGCGGCCACGAGAGTCATCGGATCGCCACCAAACTTGACATAAGCCTACAGGAATATCCAGCGGGTAACATAGGGTCATTAGAGTCACTATGACCATTAAATTTGACCGTTAAAAAACCGTTATTTTCAAAATTTAAGGCTGTTCTTGATGAAATTCGGTATACATGTGCAGTTTTAAATACCGAAAAATGATATACAACTTTTACGAACCGAAATTGAAAATTGACCGTTAAAAAACGTTATTTTATAAATTTAGAGTATTCTTGAAGAAATTCGACATGCATGTGCAGTTTTGAACGCTACGCAATGGTATACAATTTTCAAGATCCGAAACTTAACATTGACAGTAAAAAAAACGTTATTTTCTGAATTTCTAAATTTTCACCGTTCTTGATAACATTCCGTACAGTTATAAGCTCTGAACAATGTTATGCAAATTTTATAAACCAAAACTTAACATTGACCATTAAAAACCGTTATTTTCTAAATTTACACCGCTATTGATAAAATTCGGTATGCGTATGTCCAGTAACAGTAAGTAATTTTGCAACATGGATGGGACCAGGGTAGGGGGATGAAAAGGGAGGAATGAGAGGGGCCAGAAAAATGATTGTACAGTGCAAAGCCTGATTTTTACATTAGACACAGACCTGTTGAAATAAACTACTTCTGCACAAAGTCTATTCCTACAAAATTAAGGGCAATCAGAAGAATGGGAATGGGAACAGTGAGTGCAGGCGGAAAATCGAGCGAGAAAAGCATCTCGACATGCTAGGGAAGAGGAAAGTGGCCAGAGGCAGGCGGAAAACAATAGAATGTATAAGAGAGAGACAGAGAGAGAGAGAGAGAAGACAGACAGACAGACAGACAGACAGACAGACAGACAGACAGACAGACAGAATGTGTATTTGTGTGGGGGAAGGGGGTGGGAAAGATGTGTGTGTGTGGGGGGGGGGGGGGGGGGGGGGGGGGGGTTGGGGGAGTGGGGGGGATTGATTGTAAATCACAACAATTAATACATGTTTGCCGTCACGTGAGTATCGCAGTTGATATCCCGGGCAACGCCGGGTGCCCTGCTAGTCTAATATATAAATGGCAAATTTCTGTGTGTGTGTGTGTGTGTGTGTGTGTGTGTGTGTGTGTGTGTGTGTGTGTGTGTGTACGCTATAGACTCAAAAACGGCTCAACCGATTGTCATAAATTTGGCAGGTATGTCTGTTGTGACCCGTGGATGGTTTGGGGCTAATCTCTAAAAAAAATAAAACCGTTAAAAACCGTTAAAAAAACTGTTATAACGGTTTCAAAGACAACCTTTTTCCTCTGCTTTTCTTCAAATAACCGTTGTGACATTGCACAGGTACAGGACTACTTCTCGAAAATTAGAACCGTTATTTGGCAGTTAAAAAAAAAAAAAAGTTAAAAACCGTTAAAAACACCAAACCCTTATAAAAGAAACTGTTTAACACCCGATCTTGTTGAAATTTAGCAGGTACGTCTGTTGTGACCCGAGGATGGTTTTGGGCTAATCTCTAAAAAAAAATAATAAAACCGTTAAAAACCGTTAAAAAAAACTGTTATAACGGTTTCAAAGACATTTTTTTCCTCTGCTTTTCATCAAATGGCCATTGTGACATTGCACAGGTACAGGACTGCTTCTCGAAAATTAGAACCGTTATTTGGCAGTTAAGTAACGATATTTTATAAAATTTAGAGTATTCTTGAAGAAATTCGATATACATGTGCAGTTGTGAACGCTAAACAATATATACAATTTTCAAGATCCGAAACTTAACATTGATCGTTAGAAACCGTTATTTTCTGAATTTCAAAATTTTCACCCTTCTTGATAACATTCCGTATGCACGTACAGTTTTTTAATCCTGAACAATGTTATACAAATTTTACGAACCAAAACTTAACATTGACCGTTAAAAATCGTTATTTTCTAAATTTACACCGCTATTGATAAAATTCCGTATGCGTATGTAAAGCAACGGTAAGTAATTTTGCAACATGGGATGGTTTAGCAGGTACGTCTGTTGTGAACCGAGGATGTTTGGGGCTATCTCTAAAAAAAATAAAACCGTTAAAAACCGTTTAAAAAAAACTGTTATATCGGTTTCAAAGACATTTTTTCCTCTGCTTTTCATCAAATGGCCGTTGTGACATTGCACAGGTACAGGGCTACTTCTCGAAAATTAGAACCGTTATTTGGCAGCAAAGCGAGAGGACTGCAGGCGGAAATCGAAACAAATCTTAAATAAATGTTAGCGAACCGCCCAGAGAACGTGGACAAACGAGTCACAAGACGAAACACAACTAGTTTCGACCTCTTAGGTCTTCATCAGGTCTTCATCACCCTTCTTGATAACATTCCGTACAGTTTTAAGCTCTGAACAATGTTATGCAAATTTTATAAACCAAAACTTAACATTGACCATTAAAAACCGTTATTTTCTAAATTTACACCGCTATTGATAAAATTCGGTATGCGTATGTCCAGTAAGAGTAAGTAATTTTGCAGCATGGATGGGACAGGGTAGAGGATGAAAAGGGAGGAATGAGAGGGGCCAGAAAAATGATTGTACAGTGCAAAGCCTGATACACTATTTTTACATTAGACACAGACCAGACTTCTGCACAAAGTCTATTCCTACAAAATTAAGGGCAATCAGAAGAATGGGAATGGGAACAGTGAGTGCAGGCGGAAAATCGAGCGAGAAAAGCATCTCGACATGCTAGGGAAGATCCAGAGGAAAGGGGCCAGAGGCAGGCGGGAAACAAGAGAATGTATAAGAGAGAGACAGAGACAGAGAGAGAGAGAGAGAGAGAGAGAGAGAGAGACAGACAGACAGACAGACAGACAGACAGACAGACAGACAGACAGAATGTGTATTTGTGTGGGGGAAGGGGGTGGGAAGATGTGTGGGGGGGGGGGGGGGGGGGGGGGGGGGGAATTGATTGTAAATCAAAACAATTAATACATGTTTGCCGTCACGTGAGTATCGCAAAGAATGTTAATATCCCGGGTAACGCCGGGTGCCCCTGCAACGGTTTTAACGGTTTTTAACGGTTTTTTTTTTTTTTTTTTTTTAGGGATTTGCCCAAAACCATCCTTTTTTTTTTAGAGATTAGCCCAAAACCATCGGGTGCCCGGGCAAGGCCGGGTGCACCTAATATATAAATGGCAAATTCTGTGTGTGTGTGTGTGTGTGTGTGTGTGTGTGTGTGTGTGTGTGTGTGTGTGTGTGTCGCTATAGACTCAAAAACGGCTCAACCGATTGTCATGAAATTTGGCAGGTACGTCTGTTGTGACCCGTGGATGGTTTGGGGCTAATCTCTAAAAAAAATAAAACCGTTAAAAACCGTCAAAAAACTGTTATAACGGTTTCAAAGACATCCTTTTTCCTCTGCTTTTCTTCAAATAGCCGTTGTGACATTGCACAGGTACAGGACTACTTCTCGAAAATTAGAACCGTTATTTGGCAGTTAAAAAAAAAAAAAAAGTTAAAAACAGTTGAAAACACCATACCCTTATAAAAGAAACTGTTTAACACCCGATCTTGTTGAAATTTAGCAGGTACGTCTGTTGTGGCCCGAGGATGGTTTGGGGCTAATCTCTAAAAAAAAACCAAAAAAAAAACAACCGTTAAAAACCGTTAAAAAAAACTGTTATAACGGTTTCAAAGACATTTTTTTCCTCTGCTTTTCATCAAATGGCCATTGTGACATTGCACAGGTACAGGGCTGCTTCTCGAAAATTAGAACCGTTATTTGGCAGTAAGAAACGTTATTTTATAAATTTAGAGTATTCTTGAAGAAATTCGATATACATGTGCAGTTGTGAACGCTAAACAATGTATACAATTTTCAAGATCCGAAACTTAACATTGATCGTTAGAAACCGTTATTTTCTGAATTTCAAAATTTTCACCCTTCATGATAACATTTCGTATGCACGTACAGTTTTAAGCGCTGAACAATGTTATACAAATTTTACGAACCAAAACTTAACATTGACCGTTAAAAATCGTTATTTTCTAAATTTACACCCCTATTGATAAAATTCGGTAAGCGTATGTAAAGCAACGGTAATTTTGCAACATTAATGGTTTAGCAGGTACGTCTGTTGTGAACCGAGGATGTTTGGGGCCAATCTCTAAAAAAAAATAAAACCGTTAAAAACCGTCAAAAAAAACCTGTTATATCGGTTTCAAAGACATCTTTTTCCTCTGCTTTTCATCAAATGGCCGTTGTGACATTGCACAGGTACCCAGGGCTACTTCTCGAAAATTAGAACCGTTATTTGGCACAGTTAAAAACCGTCAAAAATACCAAACCCTATAAAAACTGTTTAAAACCCGATCTTCTGAGGTTGGCGGCCACGAGAGTCAACGGATCGCCACCAAACTTGACATAAGCCTACAGGAATATCCAGCGGGTAACATAGGGTCATTAGAGTCACTATGACCATTAAATTTGACCGTTAAAAACCGTTATTTTCAAAATTTAAGGCTGTTCTTGAAGAAATTCGGTATACATGTGCAGTTTTAAATGCCGAAAAATAATATACAACTTTCACGAACCGAAATTGAAAATTGACCGTTAAGAAACGGTATTTTATAAATTTAAAACCGTTTAAAACCTTTAAACTGTTAAAAAATTGTTATAACGGTTTCAAAGACATCTTTTTCCTCTGCTTTTCATCAAATGGCCGTTGTTACATGTACAGGTACAGGGCTACTTCTCGAAAATTAGAACCGTTATTTGGCAGTTAAGAAACGTTATTTATAACAGTTAAAAACCGTTAAAAACACCAAACCCTATAAAAACTGTTTAAAACCCGATCTTCTGAGGTTGGCGGCCACGAGAGTCAACGGATCGCCACCAAACTTGACATAAGCCTACAGGAACATCCAGCGGGTAACATAAGGTCATTAAATAGTCATTATGACCATTAAATTAGACCGTTTAAAACCATTATTTTCAAAATTTAGGCTGTTCTTGATGAAATTCGGTATACATGTGCAGTTTTAAATGCCGAAAAATGATATACAACTTTTACGAACCGAAATTGAAAATTGACCTTTAAAAAACGTTATTTTATAAATTTATAGTATTCTTAAAGAAATTCGATATACATGTGCAGTTGTGAACGCTAAACAATGATATACAATTTTCAAGATCCGAAACTTAACATTGATCGTTAGAAACCGTTATTTTCTGAATTTCGAAATTTTCACCCTTCTTGATGACATTCCGTATGCACGTACAGTTTTAAGCGTTGAACAATGTTATACAAATTTTACGAAGTGCAGGCGGAAAATCGAGCGAGAAAAGCATCTCGACGTGCTAGGGAAGAGCCAGAGGCAGATGGAAAACAATAGAATGTATAAGAGAGAGAGAGAGAGGAGAGAGAGAGAGGAGAGAGAGAAAAGGAGAGAGAGAGAGAGTGTGTGGTTATTTGTGTGTGTGGGCAGGGGGGGGGAGATGTTGGGGGGGGGGGGGGGGGGGATTGATTGTTAATCAAAACAATTAATAAATGTTTGCCGTCACGTGAGTATCGCAAACAATGTTGATATCCCGGGCAACGCCGGGTGCCCCTGCTAGTCTAATATATAAATGGCAAATTCTGTGTGTGTGTGTGTGTGTGTGTGTGTGTGTGTGTGTGTGTGTGTGTGTGTGTGTGTGTGTGTGTACGCGATAGACTCAAAAACAGCTCATCCGATTGTAATGAAATTTGGCAGGTACATCTGTTGTAACCCGAGGATGGTTTTGGGCTAATCTCTAACAAAAATAAAACCGTTAAAAACCGTTATCTTTTTATATTTTCTACTTTTCACGAGAAAATGTAGCTTGGTTTGCTCTTTCTTGATTTTCTTTTGCTTCTTAGGTGGCACCTTTGGTTGGTTTTTTGAAAACTCAACAAACATACTACGGTATTGCACACCAGCCTTTTCTGGGATAGCATTCTTCTTAAAACTGAAAAGGCAGAGGAGTCAAATTACCACTTTCCGCGGTCACTGAGGAGAAACAATCAGGTTTCGAAATATCGGTATCTGACCAGGAGTTATATTGTTAGTGGGTTTCCTCCCCATTGGAGATTGTCTCTTTCTTGGAGACTATAAGCTTGCTGAAGGCTCATTTTGAGAAGCATTTATTTTATTTTTCCCCATTCACCCACTCAAGCACATACTGCTAGTTAGGCAGAATGATCTACCCCTGCAGATATAAATGCTTATCTCCCCCTATTTCTTCAATCTAAGACATAAGAGCAAGCTTTGTTTATAATTGAATATTTCTTGCAGTCATTGCAACACCAAGCTGCTCTGTAAGTTGCTGGAATGGTGCTCGGTACTTATCCTTGGAATTTATTAGTTTATTGTAATTTAGTCCCTTGCGGATCCATTCCAAGAACTGGCCCTCAGCACTTGTGTCTTAAGAGGTTATCTTTTTTATATATTATATAAAGTTTAATATATAAAGGTTTATTGGTCCAGTCGTTGACTAGCTCGGTCTAATTTATCCATGAGATTCATATTTAATTTTAGTTATTGTTTCATGTCTTTCCCAGTTTCAATGACAAATCGAACTGAACGTCAAGTCCATCGGATGGGGACTATCAGCGAGTCGGACGCGTGTGCCTTCCTGGCCCCCTGCACACGTTAAAGAACCCACGGCAGTTAAAAATCGAAAAGAGCAGGGGAGTTCCCCGCTGCCCTGGCAAAATTGATGTAGATCGAAGACAGCCGCCTGGTATTTCTTACCAAGCCACAAAAATTGTCACTTACTGTTATTGTGTGCCATCGTGTACCGGTGGAAATGGAGGACACGTATAAACATCGCATGCATCCTATGTGAGAAACTGGAGGAATAAATGAGATAAATGAAAATGAGTGACTGATATTTGAATGGTACGGGAAACGACTGAATGAGCGCCAGTAGGCTGCTCTTCGGCCGGCTCTACCTGGGTAGGCAGCCCATTGAGTGAGTGAGTTAGTGTGCATATTGTAAAGCGCTTAGAGCTTGGTCTGTGACCGAGGATAGGCGCTAAATAAATACCCATATATATATATATATATATATATATATATATATATAATAATAATAAAATTCCAAGGATAAGTACCGAGCACCATTCCAGCAACTTACAGACCAGCTTGGTGTTGCAATGACTGCAAGAAATATTCAATTATAAACAAATTTAGTCCCTTGCGGATTCATTCCAAGAACTGGCCCTCAGCACTTGTGTCTTAAAGAGGTTATCTTTTTATATTTTCTACTTTTCAGAAGAAAATGTAGCTTGTTTTGTTCTTTCATGATTTTCTTTTGCTTCTTAGGTGGCACCTTTGGTTGGTTTTTGAAAACTCAACAAACATACTACGGTATTGCACACCAGCCTTTTCTGGGATAGCATTCTTCTTAAAACTGAAAAGGCAGAGGAGTCAAATTACCACTTTCCGCGGTCACTGAGGAGAAACAATCAGGTTTCGAAATATCGGTATCTGACCAGGAGTTATATTGTTAGTGGGTTTCCTCCCCATTGGAGATTGTCTCTTTCTTGGAGACTATAAGCTTGCTGAAGGCTCATTTTGAGAAGCATTTATTTTATTTTTCCCCATTCACCCACTCAAGCACATACTGCTAGTTAGGCAGAATGATCTACCCCTGCAGATATGAATGTTTATCTCCCCCTATTTCTTCAATCTAAGACATAAGAGCAAGCTTTGTTTATAATTGAATATTTCTTGCAGTCATTGCAACACCAAGCTGCTCTGTAAGTTGCTGGAATGGTGCTCGGTACTTATCCTTGGAATTTATTAGTTTATTGTAATTTAGTCCCTTGCGGATCCATTCCAAGAACTGGCCCTCAGCACTTGTGTCTTAAGAGGTTATCTTTTTATATTTTATATATATATATATATATAAAGGTTTATTGGTCCAGTCGTAGACTAGCTCGGTCTAATTTATCCATGAGATTCATATTTAATTTTAGTTATTGCTTCATGTCTTTCCCAGTTTCAATGACAAATCGAACTGAACGTCAATCCATCGGATGGGGACTATCAGCGAGTCGGACGCGTGTGCCTTCCTGGCCCCCTGCACACGTTAAAGAACCCACGGCAGTTAAAAATCGAAAAGAGCAGGGGAGTTCCCCGCTGCCCTGGCAAAATTGATGTAGATCGAAGACAGCCGCCTGGTATTTCTTACCAAGCCACAAAAATTGTCACTTACTGTTATTGTGTGCCATCGTGTACCGGTGGAAATGGAGGACACGTATAAACATCGCATGCATCCTATGTGAGAAACTGGAGGAATAAATGAGATAAATGAAAATGAGTGACTGATATTTGAATGGTACGGGAAACGACTGAATGAGCGCCAGTAGGCTGCTCTTCGGCCGGCTCTACCTGGGTAGGCAGCCCATTGAGTGAGTGAGTTAGTGTGCTTATTGTAAAGCGCTTAGAGCTTGGTCTGTGACCGAGGATAGGCGCTAAATAAATACCCAATATATATATATATATATATATATATATAATATAATAAATAAATTCCAAGGATAAGTACCGAGCACCATTCCAGCAACTTACAGACCAGCTTGGTGTTGCAATGACTGCAAGAAATATTCAATTATAAACAAATTTAGTCCCTTGCGGATTCATTCCAAGAACTGGCCCTCAGCACTTGTGTCTTAGGAGGTTATCTTTTTATATTTTCTACTTTTCAGAAGAAAATGTAGCTTGTTTTGTTCTTTCATGATTTTCTTTTGCTTCTTAGGTGGCACCTTTGGTTGGTTTTTTGAAAACTCAACAAACATACTACGGTATTGCACACCAGCCTTTTCTGGGATAGCATTCTTCTTAAAACTGAAAAGGCAGAGGAGTCAAATTACCACTTTCCGCGGTCACTGAGGAGAAACAATCAGGTTTCGAAATATCGGTATCTGACCAGGTGTTATATGTTAGTGGGTTTCCTCCCCATTGGAGATCGTCTCCACTTGGAGACTATAAGCTTGCTGAAGGCTCATTTTGAGAAGCATTTATTTTATTTTTCCCCGTTCACCCACTCAAGCACATACTGTTAGTTAGGCAGAATGATCTACCACCGCAGATATGAATGCTTATCTCCCCCTATTTCTTCAATCTAAGACATAAGAGCAAGCTTTGTTTATAATTGAATATTATATATTATATATATATTATATTGTCTAATTTATCCATCAAATTCATTTTTAATTTTAGTTATTGTTTCATGTTTGTCTATGAGGTTTAAATACATTAATAGTGGGTGCACGTTTGATGTTAGTTGTTAATTCTTTCCAAAATATGGTTACTCTGTTAGAAAATGTAAATTTTCTCAAAAGAGTCTGGAATATTGTTTAAATATCTTATTTTCACTGTTTCTTGTTATATATTTGTCTGAGGCATGCTTTATCAACATCATCAATACCATTAAATATCTTATATGTTTGAATCAAGTCCCCTGTTATTGCTTTAAGTGTTGGAAGTTGTAAATATTTTAATCTTTCCTGGTATTAGCAATCCTTTATATTATGGATCATCTTTGTTGCTCTTCTTGAATCTGTTCTACAGCTACTGATTGTCTCTTTAGCATTGGGAACCATACAGTATTGCCATATTCAAGAGCAGGTCTAACTAATGTTTGATACATTTTTTTTTTTTTAAGTGTCCCTTTCTATAAATGTAAAGGTTCTTATTATTCCAATCATTCTGTCGGCCTTGTTAATACTAATCGCAATATGTTTCTCAAAAAGCGAATTTTTGTCGAAAGTCACACCTTAGTCTTTCTCTTCCTCACATTTGGATACTTTTACTTCCTTGTCCCCAGTTTTCATTATAAAATCATTCTGTGGGTTTGATTTTCCAATATGAAGTACTTTACATTTTTCTGCATTAAGATATACGTTCCAAGTATCAGACCACTGTACTAATGTTTCAATATCCTTTTGTAATTCCTTATACAATTTCGGAGAGTTATAAAGTTTTGTATCGTCTGCAAAATTTTTACATGTACTCTTTAATACAACAGGGAGATCATTTATAAACACCGTGAATAAATACTGCCTTGTGGTATTTGCTTTTGATGAAGGTAAACCCAGGAGCTCCGTTTCACTTCTTCCTTGTTCTTTCCTTTTTTATGCTTTCTTCCATAACCTCTCTTTTTTTTTTAATTGGTGTGTTTTACTTAAAAAATAAATCATCGTCTCTCTAAAAAAAAAAAAAAGCCCAGTTGACAGGGTCCCGAACTTCTTGACCGCAAGACAGGAAGTTAACTGCGAGCCTGTTCCGTCACTGGTAGTTGCGGCATGCGCATGGAGTCGACAGGTCACACGCTGTTGAGTTGGTGTGGTTCAAACGTTGATCTTCGTTTCTTGTTTCACAGTATATCGGTTCAGTAAGATTCACTCACATAGTAATCATGGCGGATTCAAGTTTAGACGATTTCTTCGCCAAAAAGGATAAAAGCAAGAAGAAAACCAAATCGAAAATGATGCCAGGCGATGTTCTGGCTAAATCGGAGGAGCCAAAGAAAGTGAAAAAGAAGAAAGAGAAGGAACAGCCAGGAGGACTTGGGTTGAATATCACAGAGGATACATCCAAAAAGACGGTAGTATTTTTTCAAAGTATGTCCAATACGAGAACTCATGATTAAATAAGATCCTTATTCAGAGAGATTATACATTCTGGTTACGGACTCGTTTTTCTTTTTCCTTTTTTTTTAAGCATTGAAGTCGAATAGTTGTCAACAGCGAATTTCAACTGAATATTCCCATCTTGATCGCAATAGTCCATATGTCGTGGTCTGTAGAATTGACGCTAAAAGTACAGAACAAAAACACTTTTTAAACCCTATTAGTTCATTGTATTATACTTTCCTTTATTTATTTTCATTTATCTATTATTTTCATATTTATCCCATATTTCATACACTATACAAGTAATATCAAATTCTGAAGTCACTGGAATTGTGTGCGTGTGTGTGTGTGTGTGTGTTTATATATATATATATATATATATATATATATATATATATACGGCACTTGGCATAAACCATGCAATATCAAGCTTCCTATGTTTGCAGGAAGATATCCTTTCTTCTTCTGCTTGTTCATATTACTATGAAGAACAATAGTAATGCCAGGCCTTGGCATACAACCAACAGAATTTGAGGAACCTGGTAAACAGTTCTTCAGAGCAGTATCGCATTGGCTTTCTACAAAAGTATGGGAGAAGAAGAGAGCAGTTGCAAGAATACCGTAATTTTTAGTTTTATCCAGCAACATTGAAATTTTCCACAATGGCAGATTTTTTTATTTTATTTTTTTCACTGTCAGAGTCACCAGAAGCATTTTGCAGTATTGTGTGTGTGACTTTCAAGTATCTCAGAGCTTGCCTGTCGCAGCAAGTGACAAGACAAACCATGAAAACTGGCTAGTAGTAGTACTTTGAAGAACTTCTAGAGTGCTGAACAGCTGTGTGATTGGGGTGGAAAGATCCTGACCTATTTCCGCTTTCCAAATGCAAAGTTCAGTACAAAGTTGCAGACTTTCCTTTGATGTGTCATTTTTATTCATAGGAATGGTACTGATTTAGTGGAGATAATCATAAATCCTCTTTACAACAATTCCATTTCCTGAGAACTTTATCACTATCACTGTATTATGTGCCACTGCCAGTCTAGGTATGTAGAGTTCTCGTCTTCTGGGAATTCCCAGTTTTAGTATGTCATTGCAGCACTTGGCATTGACCATACTATTCCACACCCCATCACTCTCTCTCTCCCTCTCTCTCTCTCTCTCTCTCTCTCTCTCTCTCTCTCTCTCTCTCTCGTGTTTGAATTGGACTTGTGAATATGAAACATCATCCATTATTGAAACAGATGGTCTTGTTAGTTTTCTGTGAAGCTTAGTTTTATTCCTTAAATCTGGAATGTTTTTTTGTTTGCTTGTTTTCTGGATGTTTCACTATGTATGGGTATCCAAAACTGAAGTGACTACTTCCTTCATCCTATTTAAACTATTAAATAAAGAAAGGGATAAAATTAAAACTGTGGAGCAAAAAAAAAAAAAAAAGATATCAAAGCTTCAAGTAGATCTAGAATGTGTGTGTGTGTGTGTGTGTGTGTGTGTGTGTGTGTGTGTGTGTGTGTGTGTGTGAGAGAGAGAGAGACATAGTTGAATGGAGCCCCGTTTGCTTTTTTGTGTGAATCTGCTGAAAGTAATGACTATTTGTTGCAATGATGTTGTATTCTGCTGTCATTATGTGTTTGACATAAATGATAATCCTGTGATTCTAACAGAGTAGAAGAATATTATGGGTGATTCAATGGAGATACAGGGAAATCATACATGTACAGCAAAAGAGACGACTGACAGGTGACACTGTAACCAATTTACAGAATCATGACTACGTTTATCACCATCGTCACTGATCGTGGTGACTTTTTATTGTTGTCTGCTACTGTCTTTTGCTTGTCTATTAGTATTACTCTCCATCCGTCCCACTTTAGGGGAGACACTGCTTTATAAGACATTGGGTCATCAGTGTCCTTGAAAATCATTTAAAAGGTTTTGAATTTTTAGGGCCTCTCGAAGTGTTGGGTTCAGTGCTTATATACTATAGTGTCTCAAAGTGCATGAAGTTGAAAGTATTCAAAGATGATTTGATAGAGAAATATGTTGGTGACCCAAAAAAAAAAAAAATTAAAATACCTAAGATTTTCAAAAACATCAACTTCTTTTTGCAACTGCTGAAAGTGTTCATTTTCTTATTGTCTGCTACAGAACTGGATCCAGTTTTTCATGGAACTTTATTTGGAAAATCAGTATCTGGACAGTCAGATATCTTCTTAACTTAAATTTCAACAACAACATGTTCTGCATGGATAATTGAAGCCTAACAGAGAAATATTACTTGATCACCAGGGTATAAGTAACTGGTGTGTCCTGTTGTGTTTACTGCAAGAAAAGAAAAAAGAACGGTCATGTTTTCACCATTTACTACATTTCCCTTAACTGAATTAAAATAATAACATTTTTTATTTGCTCTCTGTTTCTTTCAAACTTTCTCTTGAGTCTATCTTCAACATTCTGAAGTATATATCCACTTCATATAGATTTACGTATATCATTTAAAAAACCAAAAATGAATCAGTAGATCACCATTTTCATGCTGACCAAACAAAGTGCTTACATGCTGCTTGTGTTTTATGCAGAGAACATGCTTTGCCATAGAAATCATGAGAAAAACCAGAGGGGCAAGTGAAAAGGGAAAGATGATAGCATGAGTGGTCTACAGGGAAGCTTACCCCTCAGTCGCTGTCAGTGTCACACATACAAAAAAAAAAAAAATTGATATTGATTGCCCAACAGACTAGTGTAGGGAGAATTTCCACTTGTCTGCCAGAAGATTTATTTGTCGTGGACAATTGGATGGGTATGTATTTTGAGCCCTAAGGATAGGTGTGCAGAAAATGCTGTGTGAAATGGAAGAAGTGGTGTGAACATACAGTGAGTTAGAATTCAGGACTCTCCTTGTTAATAAAAGCCATTTCAAAATCAATTGGAGACAGTGTCTGAAGATCGGAACTTTGTGGTATAAAAGGACGCAGCAGGTCACCATTTTTAGAGCAGATGATTTTTAGCTCCTTTCAGTTCTCTTCAGACTGATGATCTCTCATGCAGATGAGTGCCCTTGTGGCAGTGGTTTACAGACACCAGCCCATATTCTCTAGTCCTGTCTGACCTGTGACACCCTACAGCAGGAAACATGGCCCAGCGCAGTGGACCTGAGGTGTGTGGGACCAGTGACATCACTAAGGCTGGCGGCACATTTAATCCACAACGCCAGATTACTCATTTTGCATGTCTGGTAACGCAGAAAAAAATGGTTTCATGAGATAGATTTAAGGTGCCATTTTGTCAGCTTTTTTACTCAAGCATGCCTGCATAAAGTCGTATTTTTAATATTGTTTGGCTGCAACAAAAGTCATGGATTTGGTGCCATAAAACAGGCTAATTTTACTTCTATAGTATAGGACACAGAATTTGTTCTGTCACTTAGGTGAAGTGAAGGTATGAAGCAGTCGCATTATGTAGAAGAGCTTATATTTTAGAACACTTAACAGTCCTTGAATTTACTTTCATGAAAAGTCCTTGAATCGTTTGCTTGGAAGCCAGTATAAAGCATGTCAGGCAAATGTTTAACAATCTTTACTAGCATTCCTTATTTCACTTCCCACTTCCCAATTTATATCAGTAAAGTCCTGTAACAATCAACTAACAAGCAGTCAGATTTTATGAATTAATCATTTAGTGTGTTTTTCATTCGATTTGTTTGGAGAAGTGTACATTTCTCTTGAGTGTTTGTTTTAATCAAACGCCAATTACACTTTAATTGACTGAAAAGTTCAGTGAAACTTATGCCGTGCTATGCAAGCAGATGACCAGTTCAAGTTGTTTGATTGAAAAAATTGAATGTGGCAGCTGGTGTAGAGGCTGTCTTTAGCTTTTTGTCTCAAGTGCTGCCTGTAAAAATATTGTCAGCACATACGGGAGGGGAGGGAATGTGTAAGATGAAGGACATTGTTAGAAGATTATTTCTGTATTCAGATATATTTTAAGTTCAGCGACAAATTCTTAAAATTGACAGCTTGTGATTGTCATGTTCCAAGTTTGGACGCTAAACACCATATGTTCATGAAAAAAAGTTTCCCATGTTCCCTTGAAGACTTTGAAATAGGGAGACGCCTGACTCCAGATGCACGAGGCCCCTAGTCGAGTTGTATCCAAATCTCAGAAAGTCAGAGGTTGGAATAACCAAACTGCTCAAGGGTTTGAAACTGAATAAGCTGTGGAGTCCTGATTATATAACCTGCAGGATATCCTGTCAGCACAGGTACAGTTCCATGAGACGGGAAGATCACTAATGTTACTCTAGTTTATGAGAAAGACAAGTGCTAAAGACCAGAAAAGTAATGCTCTTCTGCCTCACCAGTGTGCAATGTAAACTAATGATGATGTTGTTAGAACAATAATTGCATTCACTGTGGCTGTGAAGAGCAGCACAATTTTTGAAAAGGCAAGTCCTGCATAAGCCAGCTGCTGTTCAGACTAGCAAAGGAGCTTCCTGCAAGGTAGAGAAAGGAAAGCAGATTGATGCCTTGGGGATGGATTTTTTTAAGTTTAAGGCATTCAGTACACTAAACAATCTACCTTTCAATCCTGATCCATATACTTCATCAAGTGCTACAGAATCATAGGACTGGACAGGCATGCTAACCAAAAACAGCTAAGGTTATTCTCCGTGAAGTTTTTATTCTTGAAAATATATTTTGAAAAAAAAAAAAAAAAAAGACAAAATTTCGTGAAATCATATGTGTAAACTTTGATAATGTGTCTATGTCTGTGTTTATGTTATGTAGGTAACTTTAAGATGATGATTCCATTATGATCTATGAAGAAGGAAGTTCAAAATTATGTGAAGGTAAAAAAAGAAAGAAACAAACAAACAAAAGTGTAAGCATTGTGTTGATGTTCATGTATTACGGATTTCACTAGTAAATCATACATTTATTAGGTACTCCTGGGTCATGCGAGAATAAAATTGTGGAAAACTTGCTGCACTGCAACCCGTCTTTCAGTAAAGATAATTGTGAAAAAGTTGTAAGCAACCAGTAAGTATTTAATAAAAAGATTTAAATCATCTAGTTTATTTATGACATTTGTTATCGTACAATCCAGGAAGACGATGAATGGGAAGACTTTGCTGAACAGAAGGAAGTGGATTACACAGGACTTCGGATCCAGACATTGCAAGTAAAGTAAGTGTCTATAATATGACAGAGAAATAAACCAGTTGGTAAAAACAGGCAGGTGAAGAGAGATTGTGCATGTGTATATCTTCCATTCTTTGACCATTTGGAATTTAGTAAGAGATGAATTTGATACTTTTTTTTCTTCTTTTTTTTGTTGCAAGCATTTTGATGAAAGTTTTCAAAGCTAGGTACTTCATTTCCTTGGCCTGAACAATTCTGCAGAGCTGCAACAAGGAAAGGGAGGCTGTTCCCATGGTTCCCATTAACACACATTTGTCCTTTGCTGACTCACTATGACAGACCTGCCTATCCTATGATTTTTTAGCATATTTTACGAAATTTGAATAGAAAATATCGAGGATTGACTGCCGAGACCTAGTATCTCGACATTTTGGTGATTTTGACATTTTGGTATCAAAAGATCCAGGACATGATACTCCTTCATTTCAATGCAATTCTTTTGAAATACGATCAGTATTTATCAAGTCATTGATTAGAACCGTAAACAATTTTAGATGAACAACAAGGAACAGTGACTGCCAAGTATCTATTTATGCTATTATTGGTTTTTCAAGAATCTGCCATTCTCACTAAAACGCTGACAGCCAAAACCAAGTATCTCAAGAAGCGATGAAGCCGCGGTCAGTAAGTCAGGCACAGCAACTGTTTACATGACAGCAGAGGGCTCTCCAGTCAAAATACTTGGTTACGGCTACCCACTTCTTTTTTCGCCTTGTCTTGCTACTAGCAAAACAGATTGAGTTGCGATCCCTTTTCTCTGCTGCCGACTCATAGGATATGTGTGGCTGTCAAAAATGTTGTTTCCGCATGTATGCTCATATTTTACAAAATAAAATGAAGAAAACAGACTTTTTAGATATCAATGCTGAATACACATACTTGAGATTACTATATATACTAAGTGTGGAGCAGTTTTTTTTTTAAAAGAAAACTTCATTTCCAATGTTATGACAAGCCTTTAAAACTTTCAGAAGCGTTTTCTGTGAAAGAGTGAAAAAACGAGATACTAGGTTTCGGCAGTCAACCCTCGATATGATAATATGTCGAGTAGGACAAAAATACAAAAATCGCAACATAGGCTACAAAAAAAAGTACTATTTTCCTGTTAGAAGACACGAGTTATTGTCCCTAGTTCCAGTTTGCGCGTGCTCGCTTACACCATGGTCGGTCATCTTTCATAGTGAGCCACTGACTAAGAGAATGCTGCCACCAGCGAAATGACGCGTTCATGAGAGTGATGAAGAGCTAGATGTTGAAAAGGTTGCCAAAACAAGGTCTGAGCAAGCTTTCCTGAATGCATACCACGCAAACTTGGAAGTGCTTAGTCCCAAGCTCAAAAAGTGCGAAACGGGTTTTAGTTGTGCTCATGGAGGGCGTAACGACTGCATAAAGCATGTTTCGTCAAAATCGCAGTAAAAAAAAAAAAATTTGAAATGGTGAAAGGAACACCTTCAATTGTACAAGCATTGAAAAAGGCTGAGGCGAAGTCTAGTGGGGGACCTGGAGCAGCAGGCGACAAACGCTGAGATGATGATCATGATGTGTAGGCTGGTGGCTGATGCGAATCTGTCCCTGTCAACACCGATCGCCTTGTTCCTATTCAAGAAGATGTTTCCTGACACTAGTGGCAGCAAAATCTCTCAAGGTGTGTCTGTCACTTAAACTTCTACTGTTAATTATCTCCACTCCCCTGTCCACATCCCGTTCCCCCAAAACGGGGGTGGGGGGGGGGGGGCGGATGGAGTGGCAGCACAAAGAGAAGAAAAAGATGGACAATGAAAACTGTATGAAGGGTATACATGTGTGTGACTGTCACTCTGTGTGTGTGTGTGTGCGTGTGTATGTGTGTGTGTGTGTGGGGGGGGGGGGGGGGGGGTGAAAGGGAGGAGGGCATTATAGTATTGTTAGTATTTTATTTTTTTAATGAGATGGTCAACTAGATACATGCAGTCACACTTGTGTGAGTAGTGCACTTGTGCTAGTTGGTGTGAGTGTTTTAGTTTGAGTACAGCGCAGTGAGTTGGCTGCAAGAATTGCGCGATATAAGATCCATGTTAAAGTTTAAGGTAAGAAAAATTCTCTTTTTTGTCATGGAGTACTAAAATTTACTCCATTGAATACTAACGGTTCGATTTTGAGGTAGACAGGTCTGCTATGATGATCAGGGGTATATGCTTTTTTCATGAACAGGAGTTCAGTGGAATGCACTGAAATTCAGACCTAGACTAGCACAGTTGCGGTTTCCAGTTAAATTCCAGTTAAATTCAGAAAATCTGATCACATACACATAACTGTTCAGTTATCAAGTCAATGAAAATTATTTTCCAGTACAGTTAAATTGCCAACAGAATATGCAGTAGTTACATCAAAGACTCAAACACATCATATTTAATTTTAAGCTCAGAATTATTCTTTTCTACTCTGCAGATCAAAGTTTTATGTCAGTATCTTGTCATCCGAGTCAGTAAAACACCAATAGCAAAGAGTAATCACAAACTCTAAGTAAAAATGTTTCATATGTTGAAATCCTAGTATAAGCCTTAACACTTTAATATTATGTATTTACACTTACCTCAATTCACTGCATTGTATCTTACATTCATCATACTACTAATCATAGTATATCATTTTGTACAATTTTCATGTTTGTTGTTCGTGATGTGTAGAGATGTATTTGTTAAAAATTTATGTTTTGTATCATGTATTAATTAAGTAAGCATTACTGTTAAGTTTATTCTATGTATTTGTTTGTGTTCTGACTTGATTTAACTAGTGCTGCAGCCTGCTTCAGTCTTTAGGGGTGGGAATTCATCAGGTTTTTCTCCCCTGAAATTCTGGCCCCTCCCCCTTATCAGAAAGGGGAGTCTTAGTTTGAAGGTAATTCTGCACAAAAAGGAAACTGTTCCTGGAATTAAAAAAAAGAAGATCTTTATAGAGAGGAGGTCATAATTGAGAAAGTATTTAATGGGAGGTGTTTTTAAAAGAAAAAATCTGTTACTGGTTATACACAAACTCTTTTGTCTTTGTATCAAAATCAATATTAATGTAATGTGTGATTTTCTTGCACAGTTCAGGTACCTTGCTAAATTTTGAGTAATACATGAACTAGGTAGTGCTGTTTCCTAATTTATGAATTAAGCAAAAATAGTCTCTGATTCGGCTTCATTCCATTTATAATCCATGTAATCTTCAGTATGAATGCTGATCAAGAGAGAGTGAAGTGGTACAACAAGAGCAACAATGTCAACATTCCTTGAAGAGTGTTGACCAACCAGAAGTTGGTGCAGTAGGGTTAAAACAAAATAAGAAAAAAAAAAAAGAACAGTGGTCTTTAATAAAAAGATTTTCAAACTTTTAGCTCCTGAAGAAGAAATTTATCTGGTTTGCAATGAAGATGACATGGATTATTAACAGAAAGAACAGGGTATTTCATGCGTTCACTCACTCACTCACTCTCTCTCTCCCTTGATCGGATGGTCGTGGGGGAGACATGATGGACGTCTTGCAGGCCAGAGAGTGCCAGCCAGGTCTGTCTTCTGCCGCTCTGATCAGGGAGGGGCTGTCCATTCGGGTCCACTCTTTGATGTTATCCATCCAGTTCTTTGCTGGTCGTCCGCGTCTGCTGCCACCTTCCAATGTTCCTTGCAGCACTGTCTTGGGTACGCTGTTGTGGCGAGTGACGTGACCAAACCATGTCAACTTCCTCCTTTTCACAAGCGCTAGGAGGGGTTCCTGCGGGCCTGCCCGTGATGTTGTTTGGGCACAAACGAAGTCGTTGGTCTTGTGGTCTTTCCAGGAGATCCCTAGCATGCGCTGTAGCACTTGGTCTCAAACGTTTGGACTCTACTGGTCGTCTCAGCTGTCATGGTCCAGCTCTCGCAGCCATAGAGAAGGATGGACAGAACCAGGGCTTTGTATAGTGTGATCTTTGTTGGGAAGCTGATGTCTTTGCTGCTCCAGATCTTATCAAGTTTTGCCATGGTGGATGTTGCGATGGCGAGCCTGGTCTTGATTTCGATGGTGGAGCGTCCGTCCTTGGTGAGTGCGGCGCCGAGGTATTTAAAAGCGTCCACCTCTTCGAGCTGTTGGCCGTTCATGGTGATCTGTGCAGCGGTGTTGTTTGCGCTGTTGACCATGACTTTACTCTTTTCGCAGCTGACCTCCATGCCATATGCCTTTGGTGTGTCTGCCAGTCTGTTGGTGAGACCTTGCAGTTCGCTGTTGCTGCCCCCCATCAGGTCGATGTCATCGGTGAAACGTAGGTTGTTGATCGTTCACCCACCGATGGAGATTGTGGACTCAAAATCATGTAGAATCTCTCTCATGATGTTTTCCAGATAGAGATTGAACAGCACCGGAGAGAGTAGGCATCCTTGACGGACACCGACCATTGTCTTGAAGTACTTTCCGATGTTGTTGAGGAGGACCGCACTACTGGCAGAGTTGTACAGGGACTGGATGGTTTGAATTAGTCCCTCCTCGATGCCAAAGCCTCTCAAAACATGCCACAGTCCTTCGTGCCACACTCTGTCGAAGGCTTTTTTGAAGTCTATGAAGTTGTGGTATAGTTCTTTTTGGTGTTGGAGGTGTTTTTCCATCATAATGCGGCAGTTCATAATCTGTTCAACTGTGCTTCGGCCTGCCCTGAATCCGGCTTGTTCTTCTGCCAAGTGTTCTTCAGCTTCGCCTTTGAGTCTGTTGAGAATGACTCTTAGCATGATCTTGCTGGTGTGGCTGATCAGGCTGATTGTCCTGTAGTTGTTACACTTTCGAAGGTTTCCTTTTTTGGGGAGGGGGATGATGAGTGATTTTGTCCACTCATCAGGCCATTGTTTGGTCTCCCAGATCTTCTGACAGAGTGATGTTACCACAGTGACCAGGTCATTTCCCCCGTGCTTGAGGAGCTCTGCTGGGATGTTGTCTGCTCCGGGTGACTTGCCCGCTGGAAGGCTGCGGATGGCCTCCTCTACTTCTTCCCTCATGATGGGCAGTGGAGAGGGTTCCTTGGGTGGTCTTGTTTCCCTTTTAAGCACGCTGGTGTCTGGCTGTATGGGATAGTTGTATAGTTCGTCGCAGTACTCTGTCCATCTGGCCAGCACTGCGGAGCTCTCAGTCAAAAGGGTTCCGTCTTTGTCCTCGATTACTGTTGATTTGTTCTGCTGGGTCTTTGTGAGCGTCTTCAGCGCCTCGTACGCTTTCTAGCTATTCCCTTGCTCCGTGCTTTTCTCAATGGCTTCGCACTGTTCACTTATCCACTTCTCCCTGGCTTCTTTCATCTTGCTTCTCACGAGCTTGTTTGTTTTGCGGTACTGCTTGGCTCCCTCTGGACTGCTGTGCTTTGTCTTTTTCTGCTCACGTCTTTTGTCGCAGAGATCCAGGATATCGTTGGTTACCCAGGGACGTTTTTTCTTCCTCTGGTGGCCCAATACCTCTGTCGCTGTTTCCAGGACTGCCTCGTTATAGTTGGAGGTGAGGTCATTAATGTCAGTGTCCAGGAGGCTGAGTGCTGCGAATCGTCCACCGAGTTGAGCTTGGAAGATCTCGGCAACTGCTGGGTCTTGTAATTTTTCCAGGTCGAACTTGATTCGTGGGTTTGCAGATTGGTGTTTCTTTTTAAGCTTTATCTTCATTGTGAGCAGCACAAGGTCGTGGTCGCTGCCTACGTCAGCACCAGGGTATGTTCTTGTCTTGGCCCCGTTGATGCTTGACTTGAAGCGCCGAGGGGTCAGGATAAAGTCTATTTGGTTGTGTGTTTCCCCATTTGGCGCGTGCCAAGTTGTTCTGCGGGAAATCTTGTGTGGGTAGAGGGTGTTGGCGATGGTAAGCCGTTGGCTGCTCGCAAACTCCAGCAGGCGGAGTCCCCTGTCATTGGTTTCGCCTGTTCCGTACTGGCCGACTGTTCCTGCCCAGACCTCATAGGCGTCCGGTCCGATCTTTGCATTGAAGTCACCCTGTATAATGGTGATGTCTTTCTTGGGCGCTTCCTTTATGACTTTTTCCACATGTTCGTAGAATTCTTCAACCTCCTGGTCGTCATGATCGTTTGTTGGAGCATACACTTGGATGGTGGTGATGTTCTTGGGTTTGGCTGACACGCGAATGGAGATGATCCTGCTCGAAATGGGTGTGCAGCTTAGTATGCATCCAGTGACTTCTTTGCGTACGATGAAGCCTATGCCGTGTTCATGTTTTGTGTCCTCTCCGCTGTGCCAAATCTTATGGCCGTCTTCTGTGGTTGTCTCTCCAAATCCTGTCCATCTCATCTCAGCGAGTCCAATAATGTCCCACTGGTAGTGTTGTAGTTCATGTTCTAATTCTTTCACTTTGCCGCAAGCGTGTAGTGTGCGGACATTCCATGTGCCGATGATGGTCTTCTCGGATGCTAACTTGAAGGTTTCCTTGGTTTCCTTGGCTCTAGTAGCTGACTTGTCACTTCCATCCTGGAGCACAACAGTGGAAAGCGTGGTCGTTGGTGTTCCGGGCCCCGACCGATCCGGCATGCTGTATCTTTTGGCTGTGTCCTTCATGTCTTTTCTGGGGGCTTAGGTTATTCCTTGGTGACGCCAATCTCCTCTCCAAGTCTCCTGTTTATTTATCGAGGTTTTCTCCTCTAGATCCGCCGTGTTTAGCCTGGGGGCTCACGCTACCCAGTTTCTAGTGCCACCTCGGAGAGGATGTGGTTACGGACCACGCACGGACGGTCTTGGGGTGAGAAAAAGCTATGCTAGTCCAGAGGGATTACACCACAATGGAAACCCCGCTGAGGCCCCAAGAAGGACCCTAGACTATGGTGGCGCAAGGGGAGCACCCTATTGGTGACTCCCCTGCCCACACCACCAGCGCACATCTTCCCCCTGAATGCCCCATCCTCGTTGAGAACAGAGCCTCCTTGACACCATGCATTAGGCAGTGATATTACCAAGTTCATGTAGATTGCAAAATTTTGTGCAGAACATGAAATATGCTGGAACTTGGATTATGCGTAACGTTAGTAAAAACTGCAACTTCTCTTACTTGCTTGGTGGGTAAATTAGCAAAAGCCTTTGCGTGTCTGGCACATGTCATGGTTCCATATAAGGTGTAACTGGAGGCAGTTGAAGCCCTAATTTTGAAATTTGAAGCACATTGTGTTTCAGACAGGGGGTCTTAATGATGTACAGTGTTTTGCTTGCAGTTGTAGGGCATCTGCTTAACACCAGTTTTTGTCAGATTTAACAGTTGAGTTGTTTTTGCACTTGCACATAAACAAAATTCTCATTTGCATTGTTGTGAGTCAGTGTGCATGTCAGATTCTTTTGTCAAAGTGTTTGCATAATGCATTGACATTAATTATTTGAATTAAACATAACAGTTATTAACGCAGATCTAATTTGTGAAAGAAAATCACCCTAAATCAAGTTAATGAGTTTGACCTGTGGTCTGAACAGTTTTAAGGAACAATGCATGGATTAATATGGGTATGTCTGAAGTCTGAATTCAGACAGTTTGATGAAGATTCAAGCAGGCCTCAGTCAGAAGACTGAACACTGTTGATATTTGATGTGATATTTGAGCTGTTAACTTACATAAGTCACCATGAAAAGATTTCAGAGGTTTATGGCTCCACATCTGTCAGTACTACAACTAGCTTCAGGAATCTACCAGCCTCAGACAGTTCTTTACTTCAACCCAGCAGGCATGCCCACTCTACTTTTTTGATAGTTTACATTCTTTTTCCCACCAAGCATTTCGTTGGAATGGTAAAATGTGGAAAGAAGGATATTTGGGAAAAGTTGCGTTCTCATATTGATTGAATGGAAGGAAGTGCAACTGGTCAGGAATAACTGTACTGTGCATTGCTATAATCATTCAAGGGCAGTTCATTCCCCTCTCCTTCCTCTTCCGTCTTCATCTTTTTCTAACACTGTTTAAGTGGAATGCCAGCATGTAGCATATCCTAGTATAAATTGTCAATGGTTGTCTTATATTGTACTGTGATTTCCAGGTTATAGGCTCTTATTCTTTTTTTACAACAGGTACCCATGCATCTGCCGCATTGGCAGCAGCCTGCTTTTATATATTTTCTGCAACCAAACCAATGTTTGTTTGTTTTTGTCAGTCTGCAGTTTTACATTCAACTTGGTCACCAACTTTTAGGGTCAGCAACCCAACTGACAGATACAGATTTATAGCTCCGCCAAGTGAGATTTGTGTATATATATGTTGATTGCCAAAGTTCTGACAATACAGCGAAATTTAAAGACATTATTTACATGTTTGATCTGGTACAGTCTGTGACTGAACCCACACATGTGCATGGTCATATTGTAGACCTTGTGTTATGTTTTAGCCATGATAACATTGTGCTGTCCACTTATGTATGCCATGATCTCACGTCTGATCATGTATCTATCCTATGTGAACTAAATGTTGAAAAACTTTTAAGCACCGCACTACCAAATGTATTAGCTCCATCCATAAGATGGATAACTCAATATTCAAATCTGAATTAGACTGTATGACAACATCTGATATGTCTCTAACTTATCTGAACTTTTCCCTGTGCAACTTGCTTGACAGACACGCCCCCCTCCATCAGCTTTCACTTTTGGAAGACAGAGCCATGCTTTGATACAGTCGCCCACAACTGTTCGGATTAAAACGTAAATGTCGCCAGGCAGAAAGGTCTCACTGTTCATAGGCAGATGTACAACTTTATTAAATGGAACATTGCAGACTTAGTTCAAAAAGCTAAGACTAGTTTCTTTTCAACACAGATCTCAGCCAGCAAGACGTGTAGGGAACCCTACAGCAGCATGAACCAAATTCTGGGCAAAACAAAGACTGCTGCATTTCCCACCATGTAGATCCCTCAATACTACCTGATATCATGTTGAATTTTTTCCGAGAAAAAATAGTTACTATCCATAACACATTATCTCCTCTAGTCCTTTGTCCAAGTTTGAACCAGTTACCACTCAGTTTGCAAAAGAGATTCTCCAGAAAACTGCAAAAAAAAAGCATGTGAACTTGATCCTATCCTGACTTCTCTCCTTTATGAAAATCTTGATTCCCTACTACCTGTTATCACAAATATTTTCAATAAGTCTCTCATGAGTGGTTCAGTCCCAGATGACTTCAAAACTGCCATTGTGAAGCCTCTTTTGAAAAAATCATCACTCGATCCAAGTGAATTGAAAAACTTCTGACCAATCGCCAATCTCCCTTTCTTGTGGAAAATTATAGAGAAATTGGTCCTTCATCAATTATCCCAACATCTTCTTATGAATAACCTTCTCAATCTTAGTTTCCACCAGTCAGCCTACCATGCTGGACATAGCACAGAAACTACTCTCATCCGAATCTTGAATGACATTCTGACATCTCTTGATGACGGCAAAGTATCTATTCTTCTTCTCCTCGACCTGTCTGCAGCTTTCGACACAATTGATCATGAAATACTCCTTTCAGGTCTGACCACAAACTTCAGCATATGTGACATGGCAATAAATTGGTTTAGATAGTATCTGTCAAACAGACATCAGTTTGTCCTTATGTAGTTATTGATGAGAAACAGTCTTCTAAAATGTCATCAAACTTTTGTGTTTCCCAGGGATCTATGCTAGGTCAATTGCTTTTCATAATGTACACAATGCCCCTCACAGAGATCATTAACAGCCATTCATTAAATAATGTTCGCCAATGACACTCAGCTTGAGCATTCTTACACGCTAGATAACTATGACAGTCTCGTAAGAAATCTTCAGGATTGTGTCTCTGATATCAAACAGTGCATGTCTAATCATAAGCTGAAATTAAATGATGATAAAACAGAAGGTATCTGGTTTATAAAACACTGTCAAGCTCAAGACCCATGCCTTCATCCGTCAATAGTCCTAGGCTCCACTGACATCTCATTTATGCCATTTGTTCCTGACCTAGGCTTCTATCTCGATTCTGATCTCACCCTGAAACATCACATAGCAAAAATCTGCCAAGCATCCTTTCTTGAACTCTGTCGCATCAGCTCTGTCAGACCTTTCCTTGCAGAACAGGTTACGAAGATGTTGGTGTCTTCCTGCATCCTGCCAAGATTAGATCATTGTAACATTCTTCTCTTTGGTGTACTCCAGCCACTACAGTGTGTTCAAATTCAGCTGCTCACCTTATCTGCAAGGTGCCAAAACAACATCATACATCATATCTCTTGAAGAAATTACACTGGCTCAAAATCGAGCTCAGAATTCAGTGTAAGTCTGCGTGTCTGTGTTATAAGGTTATCACAGGTGAAGCGCATACCTGTCTCTCTGATCGCTTTGAAATATATATTCCTACATGTCCCCTCCGTTCTTCCTCTGATGACTGAAATTTTCCAATTCCCTCCCACAACCAAAAGCACAGTTCTAAAGTATTCTTATTTTCTGCTGCAGTACTCTGGAATTCACTACCTTTCTGTCTACATCATGCCCCTTCCTTCCCAACTTTCAAGTCTGCACTTAAAACATATCTGTTCAAACACCAATAGCAGAATACTACCTGAAGTATTACTAAAGTACTACATCAGTACATGTCACTTGCACACTTTGCTTGTGTATGATAATAGTATGAATGAGCTGCTCACCGTGTTACATAGTGTGTTTATGTATGCAACATTATGTCCCAGTGCGTGTGTGTGTGTGTGTGTGTGTGCATGTGCGCATGCTGTGTGTTTGTGTGTCGTGTGTATTTTTTTTAGATGTTGAATTGTTAAAACTTGTAAAGCGCCCTATAGCCTACGTTGTTAGGATGGGCAGTGACACTACAGAAAGTGTCTTTTTTTTTTTTCCCCCAGAGAAACACGCTTTATTCAGCTAACAGGAGAAATACATATGCACATAAAGAGGACAGTGCACAGAGATTTTCACACATACATTAAACTGATAATACATAAATATTTCTAGCTATTGTGAAAAATAGAACAAAAAACACAAGCACGTATAAACATATACCTACACATGGACCCATGTGAAAGTGTCATTATTATTATTATTATTAAAGTTTGTGTGGAGTGTGTTCCTAAAATGAATTTTATTTCTTTGCACAAGTTTCCATAAAGGACCTCTTTAACTTCATCACTATTTTCATTTCCAAAATAATCTGCTGTTTTTGTGATATTTGACAATTGATGTGATACTACTGCTATTGTTGCTGAACAAAACTACTACGAGCACTGTCTTTCTTTTTCTTTTTTTTTTGTTGTTGTTGTAAAACCCTCCAATCAAATTCATTTTAATTCTTACCCCAGGCAGCATCGGGTAAAAATGTGGCTGAATCAGCACTGGTTCCTGTGAAGTAGATCAGTAATAGATGCTAAAACACGTGACTTGTTCTTCAAATTCTTCAGAATACACAAACTTTGTTGACATAGTGTTGCGCTGCTCTCTTTATTTATCAGTTTGTATTGCTGTTTTCTTGCAGCTTACGTACAGGTTGCAGCTAATTTTGTTTTGTTTCGTTTTAAATACATTTTTGGCATGTGCAGCTTTATGCCAGTGCACTAATAGCCAGGGAGTGACAGTAATTGTATGTATCTGGCATTTTTCTGTTTTCTTCCACCTGCAGGGTGGGGTCTGCTTGTTAAACAGTGTTGTCAAGTTATGACATCAGCAGAAATTGATGATACAGTACATATTTTCAGGGAGGAGGAAGAAAAAGAAGCTGCAGAGTCGGAAGGGGAAGGAGAGGGTGGAGAGAGGGAGGAGGGGCGTGACACTGTGTCTGGACCCTGGAACACTTCCGGTGCCCCACCGCCTGCTCCATCAGGTAGATTCATGCATAAAAGTTTGTTTCCAGATTGCAAAAGAAGTTTTTAATTAATCTTTAACCAGCTTGTCCATCAGATGCACTGATTCTTGATATTTCGCTGCATCAGGTTTTAGTTGTCACTCTGAAAATATTCTTAATATCATGACTTTTGAAGCAAATCTCATGCTTTTTTTTTCCGCTAAGGTAAAACAAATAAAAATGATTGTGGTTTATATTTGCTCTGCATGTTTCTTGTTCCAGTGTCTTGTAAGGTCTAGTATTCCTGCCGTACTATCGCCTGAATTGGAGTAGAAAATAAATGTCAGTGCTGAATCTTCATGTGGCAGTTTTACTACCTTGGCACCTCTCTTTGATTGAAGAAAATTATTTAGACCTGATTATACAAAAGATTAAGAAAATGTAATTGATCTTAGGAGGAAACCATGCATTATATTAATAAGGTCTTTTGATTCAAGGGATGAGAGTCGAGCAAGTGTGTTAGTATGAATATTAAGGGACAATTATTGACAATAAGTGAAATTTTGCTGCTATTGGTAATCTAATTCTTACATCAGTTTAGAATTTAGTGTCTAGAGAAAAGTTTCAGAAACCTTGATGTCACTGGAGCAGTACTGCTGAGACTTTACAAGTGTTTTATTTAGTAAAGTGGAACTTCTTCATGCATTTGTCGGTATGGCAGTTTGAATGTTAAAATCAGGAAACTATGGAACAAAATAGTTAGTGTTTCAGTAAGAAGATTGTGGGAATGGAAGTATGAGGATGGTGTGAATGTGCTGTACGGATGGCGAGTAGAAAGGTGTGAGTGATTTCAAGTGACAACAGTAAATAGTATGTGGTTTTACCCACAGGAATATGGTACTAGACTCTCAGATTCAAGACTCTTAGAAACTGGATTTCTTTTATCCCACATTTCGATTTCTATGTTGAACAAGTGAGTGTGTGCATGCTCATCTGTGGGTATGTGGACAGTTTAATTAAGATATAAAGTATTTGTAATAGGCTAGCTGTTTTGAACTCGTGTCACATTGTGTGAGTTGGTATTGGAATTCTTAGTGTGGATGCCCATGCTTGTTTGTGCAGAAGCATAGATATTTACTGGGCGCTTGTATGTATACAAGCATGTACATATATATGAGAGGTGTAGGTGTATTATTTAATTACACTCGTGGCTCTTCAGGAAACTAAAATTCAAAGCCAGAAGACCTTCACTCTTTCTGGCTTTAATGTTCTTTCCAAACCTGCACAACCATCCTCATTGGGACTGTCGGGCGGTGTTGCCCTTCTTTTACATAAAACTTTGCTGTTTAGTCCTGTCGCTCTGACTACCCCCCTTCAGGCTGTAGCTGCGAGAGTCACTCTCCATAAAACCATAACAATTTGTTCACTTTATCTGCCACCTTCTGTCCCGGTTTGTCGTCAGGACCTTGTTGGTCTGATCGGAGAACTTCCTCGACCTTTTTTGTTGTTGGGTGACTTTAATGGTCACAATCCTCTTTAGGGTAGTGTCAGTTCGTCATCCAGAGGTCTGCTTCTTGAGGATGTCCTTTCAGACTTTGATTTGTGTTGTCTGAACGATGGAGCTCCAACTTACCTCCACTCTTCCACAGGTTCACTTTCATGTTTAGATTTGTCGATTTGTGACCCCTCGCTGGTCCTGGACTATGAGTGGTCTGTCCATGACGATCTACACGGAAGTGACCATTTCCCTGTTCTTTTAAAACCCTTATTAACTGAAAACATCACTGTCTCACAACATCTTAATTATAAGAAGGCCAACTGGAATCTTTTTGCCACCAATATTTTGAAAGAATTCCAGGACACTGATTTTCTTCAGAGTCCAGACCCAGCTGAATCTCTGACTAACACTGTGATAAAGTGTGCTAAAACCTGTATTCCAATGTCTTCCAATAAACTCCAAATGCCCAAAACACCCTGGTTTAATTTAGACTGCCAACAAATTTCAAAAGTTCGCAAACGGGCTCAGCGTCGGGTATACCAACGACCTTCAGGTCCCAACGCTCGAGCCCATCAGAAACTCCGCGCCAAATCGAGACACACTTTCAAAATCAGTAAACGTCAGTCTTGGAGAAACTTCTGCTCCGGGCTGACATCAAAAACTTCAAAGAAAAAAGTCTGGAACATCATCAGAAAAATCAAAGGGAAAAACACCAACCCCTCCATTCATCACTTGAAACTTGCCGATGCTCTGGTCACTGACAAACAAGCTGTTGCCAATCTGTTGGCTTCCACCATCCAACAGAACTCCTCATCTTCAAATAAATCTGCAGCCTTTTTAAAAAACAAACATCTCAGAGAGAAATCTTTATACAATTTCACATCAGACAACTCTGAAGCCTACAATCTCCCTTTTTCAATCAATGAACTGAAAACAGCTTTACAAACCTGCACTGATTCTGCCCCTGGTCTGGATGATATTCATTATCAGGTTTTGAAACATTTTCCAGAAAACTGTCTCCAGACCCTTCTTAAAGTATACAACCATATCTGGACCACAGGGTGCTTTCCGCCCTCCTGGAGGAAAGCCCTGATCATTCCAATTCCAAAGCCTGGAAAGGACCGTACTAACCCTTCGAACTATCGTCCGATAGCTCTAACTAGCTGCCTCTGTAAGTTGATGGAGAAGATGGTCAACTCCCGTCTGATGTGGAAGCTGGAAACCGATGGCCTTTTGGCCAGGCAACAGTGCGGTTTCCGGAAATACCACTCGACAGTCGACCATCTAATCCGTCTGGAAACCACCATCCGCAATGCCTTTGTCAATAAACAGCATGTGGTCGCTATCTTTTTCGACCTCGAAAAAGCACATGGAAATCAGGAATCCTTATGGACCTGCACAAACTTGGTTTTCGTGGTCACCTGCCTCTGTTTATCCAAAACTTTCTGGCCGATCGACAGTTCCAGGTGCGTGTTGGCACCACACTTTCTGACATCCATGGGCAGGAGTTGGGTGTACCTCAGGGGAGCATCCTTTCTCCTGCCCTTTTCAGCATTAAAATTAATGACATTGTCAAATCGGTAAGCCGGGGCACCGAGTCCTCTCTGTTCGTTGACGACTTCACGCTGTACGGAGTTGGAGCTTCTTACCCCAGCGTACAGCGTCGACTCCAACTTTGTGTCAACAAGATCCAGCAGTGGGCCGAGGAAAACGGGTTTACATTCTCACGTACCAAAACTCAGTCAATCCATTTTCACAATTTTCGTCAATTTTTTGGTGATCCTGAAATTCGTCTGGACAAGTCCACCATTCCAGCTGTAAAAGAAGCCAAATTCCTTGGAGTTATTTTTGATCAAAAACTCAACTTTCTCAGCCACATTAAAAATCTCAAAACTTCTTGCCAGAAAGCTCTAAATATTCTGCGGGTCGTAGCGCACACTGACTGGGGCGCTGATAAGAAAACTTTGCTGCATCTCTACAGAGCCCTGGTCCGTTCCAAACTGGACTATGGTTGTGCTGTGTACAGCTCTGCAAGACCCTCTTATCTGAAACTCTTGGATCCTATTCACCATCAAGGGCTTCGTCTCTGTCTTGGAGCATTCCGCACCACCCCTGTGTACAGCCTGTACGCAGAGGCAGGTGAACCCTCACTGTCCAACCGCAGGCTGAAAATGTCTCTAAATTACTATATCAGACTGTTCTCAGAACCGCAGAATCCTGCCTATGACTGTGTCTTTGACCCCCAGTTTCAAAGCAAATTCGAAACGAACCCTAACTGTATTCCGCCGTTTGGTCTTCGTATGCAGCCTCACGTGCGGAATGCAGGTCTAGACCTAGGAGTTGTGTCGGATTTTTCCAAGTTTCCAGATCAGCCTCCGTGGACCTTTTTCACACCAGAGATTTGTTTTGATCTTGCAGCTTTTCGTAAAGAGTCTACCAGCTCTCTGGCATACAAGGCCTTGTATGCTGACCTCTGTTCAAAATTCCCGTCTTATCAAAAAATTTTCACTGACGGTTCCAAGTCTGAGGATGGAGTGGCCTGTGCAGCCTATTGCCCTGGTGCTCCTTCTCAGATACTGTTAAAGCATATACCTCCAGATGCTTCTGTCTATTCTGCTGAAATTACTGCTCTGGTTCTGGCATTAAAGATAATTTCACTTTCTAAGAAGAGGGACTTTCTGGTTCTGTCAGATTCACTGTCATCTTTGGAGGCCATAGCTGGCCGCAACCTTCAGCATCCAGAACTTTAAAATTTTTTTGAGCTTTTTAGCAAGTTGAAAGCGGATGGTTACAACATTATTCTGGCTTGGGTTCCTGGTCATGTTGGCATCGGAGGGAATGAAATGGTTGATCGTTTAGCCAAGAATGCCACAAGAGAGAAACTGTCCAACATTTATATCCCTTGCTCAGATCTGAAACCCAAAATTAACGATTATGTGAGAGACCTCTGGCAGGAGGATTGGAACACACAGACGGATAACAAACTCTTTCAGATCCGTCCAAACCTTAATGAGTTCCTCCCATCTACGTCTGGTGGCCGTAAAGAAGAAACAGTTCTGTGCCGGCTGCACACCGGCCATTCGTATTTTACCCATTCGTACCTTTTAAAGAATGAGGAAGCTCCGTGGTGCATTCCATGTCATGTGCCACTCACAATGAAACATATTCTTTTAGAGTGTTGGGACTTGCACGATGTGAGACACAAACATTTTACAGCAGAGTCCATGAAAATCCTGTTCAGGGATGTTCCGCCTGACGTGATCTTTGAGTTTTTGAGAGAGATTAACATTTTTCATCTGATTTAAGATTTTACGGATGAAAGATTTTTAACGAAGTTTCTGGTGCGTTTCTAGAAGATGTCTTTTAAAGAGATGTGTGAAAGGTGTTTTTTTTTTTTGTTTTTTTTTTTTGTTTTTTTTTTTTTTAATGACTTGTGAGTTGATTTTAACGTGGTGACAGTCCTGATGTGGCCCCTTGCGGTCGGCTGGGCTATAAGCAACATTATCTTATCTTATTTAATTACACATGCTTACCATGGCTCACTAATGCAATAAGCGACAGTGGTTTGCTATCACTGCCTTGTACACAAATAAAGTCCATACAGACAAGAACCCGGAAGGGGCCTCGTGCCTTGCGCATGCCCAGATCATTCCTTTTTTTTTGGTAGCCATATTCCCTGCAAGCCTCATGCACTCCGAGCAGCTAAGTATTTTTTACTTTTTCTCACAATTGATTGATTGTTGTTGCTGATTTTGTTGTTCTTGCATATGCTTTTGCTTAAGGGAGAAACATAAGTGAAGCATTTGGGTGGCAAAGCCAGGGTTCAGAAGATTTCATCTGTTGATCTCTCCAACTCGCAGGCTGGTGCTTTTTCTAGTGTACCGAAGCCCTCCTCTTCATCGCTCGCTCTCCCTTCTTGTTCTCTTACTTTCCGGGGGTCTCCTCAACTCAGCTGCGTTTCTGTTGAGGCGACGGCAAGCCTGTCCTCACCCCACTCACATTCTCACAGTGATTGACTCAGCTGCGGTTCTGTCGATCTCGTTCCTGCATTCTGTGTACAGCTCAGCCAAGGCTCTGCTGCACACATCTCGGTCGCCATGGCGGAGTCATGGATGCAGGTTTCCTTTTCTTCAGGGGATAAAGGGTCGGGCAAGGCACAGTCTGAAGGCTTGGCCCCTTCTTCACCCTCTCGACCGATTTCAGGCCCGTTCCTACCAGCGTGGCTGACGGCCAAACCAAGGGAGACACACACCCTTTTCGGTTGTCTGACACTCAGTCAGCCCCGGTTGTCTCCCTTCCTCCCCCCCTTGCCTGGCTTAGCCCAGGCTCCTACTTCTGTCTCCTATGCAGGACAGAGTGCCTGGTTTCCTTGGCACATGCAGGCAACACGCAGGTGGCTTGCCCCTCAGGGTACCCCTATGCTGGATTGGGCCAACAGGCGCAGCTTCAGCCCCCTCGGGCCAGCAGGCACAGCCTCAGCCCCCACCCCCTGCAGTAGGGCAGGCACAGCTTCAGCCCCCCCTCGGGCCAGCAGACACAGCCTCATCCCCCCTCGGGCCAACAGGCATGACCTCAGCCCCCCTTTGCGATAGGGCAGGCACAGCCGCAGCCCCCCTCGGGCCAACAGGCATGACCTCAGCCCCCCTTTGCGGTAGGGCAGGCACAGCCTCAGCCCCCCTCGGGCCAACAGGCATGACCTCAGCCCCCCTTTGCGGTAGGGCAGGCACAGCCTCAGCCCCCCTCGGGCCAACAGGCATGACCTCAGCCCCCCTTTGCGATAGGGCAGGCACAGCCTCAGCCCCTGTCTGTGATAGGGCAGGCACAGCCTCAGCCTCCCTCTGCGGTAGGGCAGACACAGCCTCAGCCCCCCTCGGGCCAGCAGGCATAGCTTCAACCCCCCTCTGCAGTAGGGCAGAACTCTCAGCCCTGGGCGCCATGGGCCCCTCACATGGCTCAATGGCTCTCCGCCATGGGACTTCCCCAGCCTCCTGCCCTGGGGTTTCCCTGGTGGCCTAGCTTTATGCCCGGCGCTCCAGCAGCGAAGGCCTCTCCTTTGCCTCTCTGTGGTCCCCAAAGCTTCTGGGGGTTGGAGACCCGTTCTGGATCTCTCGCCCCTAAACAGGTTCCTCCGAGACTTCCACTTTCAGATGGAAACCCCATGGCAATCCGAGATACTATGCACCCAGGCGACTGGGCAGTATCCATCAACCTGAAGGATACATACTTCCACCTCCTGATCCACCCAAGGGGCAGGAAGTATCTCCAGTTCATTTGGATGGACCGGATCTTCCAGTTCAGGGCCCTTCCCTTCAGTCTGGCCCCAGCCCCATGGGTGTTCACAAAGGTCGCCCGGGAACTTTGCATGCACGTTCAGGAGAGGGGAATCCGCCTCAAGGTCTGTCTCGACAGTTGGCTTCTCCTGGCCTCCTCCAGCACTCTGTGCTCCCAACAAGCTCTCCAGGTTCTAAACCTCTGTCGAGACTTGGGGTTTGTTCATGACAGGGAGAAGTCAGACCTAACCCAGCGGCAGCAATTCCAGTTCCTGGGCATGTCTTTCGACACAACGAGGTGGTTGGTATCTCCAACCCCCGAGCGTCTAGTACACCTTCAGGTCCTCTTAGCCCACCTCCTGTCTGGATCAGGCACCGGCCAGGAAGTTGGCGTCCCTTGTGGGATTGATGGAATTGTTGGACCCCTTGTACCTCTTGGTCGGCTCCACAAACGCCAGTTCCAATGTCAGTTTCGGAAGCGTTTTTCCAAGACGTCACAGTCTTGGAACCTTCTGGTTCCTCTCAGACATTGGTTCCGAACCTCAGTGATCCAATGGCACTCCCAGTCCTGGTTATCCCAGGGAGTCCCCATCACGCCTCCCTGTCCTCAGGAGTACTTATTCACAGACGCATCCACCTCCGGGTGGGGGGCCCACGTGGGCTCTCGGATGGCGGCCGGACAGTGGCCAAAGGAGATGAGTTCCTGCCAAATCAACCTGCTAGAGCTGGAGGCGGTTTTTCAAGCCCCAGGGAGTTTCTTCCCTTTCTGACAGGAAACGCGTTCTCCTCAACACGGACAACACAGTTGTGACTTGTTACGTCAACAAGTGTGTGTGTGTGTGGGGGGGGGGGGGGGGGGGGTTACGCTCACTCTCCTTGTCCCTGAGGGCGGAACAACTTCTCCTCTGGTGTGAGGATCAGTCCATCCGGATCTCGGCCAAGCACGTTCCAGGGAAAATAAACATTCTAGCGGACTCCCTCAGCAGGTTGCACATGATCCTTCCCTTGGAATGGACTCTTGTCCATTCGATCCTGGAACCAGTCTAGGCTGCGTGGTTCAAACCACAAGTAGACATGTTTGCCACCAGGTTCATCCGCCGCCTCCAGTTATGTGTATCTCCAGTTCTGGATCCGGAGGCTCTGGCAGTGGACGCTCTATACATCCCATGGTCAGGCCTAATAAGCTATGCCTTCCCGCCCTTTCCAATCCTGGGAAAAGTTCTACGGAAAGTGAAGGAAGACGGGCCACACCGGCCCAAGCATGATTTCTGGATCTGCTACACCTGTCCCATGAGCTTCCGATAAAGCTCACCCAGACAACAAGGTACCTGCTCCAGCCATGGTCAGGCATTCCACATGGCAATCCAGACATGCTAAACCTTCATGCCTGGCTACTGTGCGGGACGCACTGTCTACACAAGCCACTTCCCCCACAGTAATTGGCCTTCTGGAGCAAGCTCACAGGTCGGGCACACAGGGGGTATACAGTGTCCACTGGAACGGCTGGCTTTCTTGGTGCTTCTCCCATGCGGTGTCGCCTCACTCCCCCTCTCGCTTTGAGTTAGTGAACTACCTCACCTTTCTTTCATCTGAGAAAAAAACTTACAGGTCCTCTGTGAGGGTTCACAGGGCTGCTATCTGCACCACCATCTGCCAGTTAGGCGGCCTTTCGTTTGCGGACGACCCACTCCGGTGGGATCTCGTCAGGGGAGCCACTCTGCAAGAGGCTCGAACCCCCTGCCGTACCCCAGCGTGGGACCTGTTTGTAGTCTTCTCCCTGAGTCTCCGTCCTTATGAGCCCATCAGGGAATGTTCTCTGAAGTTCCTCTCCTTCAAGGCAGCCTTTCTGGTCACACACACACACACACACACACACACACACACACACACACACACACACACACACACATATGAAGTAACACCACAAGAAAAACCACTTTAATTGTATGTTAACCATAAAGTTTGATAAAATTGATATCAAAACATCGCTCAGACATCTCTTTGAAAAACAAGAAGGGTAAATATGGGCTCATTGATGACTATTTCTTTGCTACAGACTTTAAAGCGGTCCTTAGAAGTCTAACATATGATCGCTTTTTTTTTTCATACGAACTAATGTAGTCATCTACATGTCATTTATTCCACAACTTTATTGATACATATTAACATATTTTTTTTAATAATCAAATGAACACACATAATTTGAATTACCTTGTCAGACTTTGATAGTGAAGGAAAAAAAAACCCATGCCTTTTCATAGCTACTAATGCTTGCATTGATAGTGATGCCGAAACATAAATGCTTGCAGATTTTCATGCGCTGTTTTTCTCAAACATTCTTTACAGACACATTATTATGGATCCTGTAACACGTTTTCATTTCGAAGTACTAATGGTTCTCTGTAACATATAATAGGCTCAGAGCCAAAGTGGTGTTTGTCACACAATCACATTCACATGCCTCACAATTTACCCAAAACATCAGTATGAGTATAACTTGTGTAGGGTATGATTACTTCACAGGGGTATAGAGACGTAAAAGTGTCAATGTTTATTGGGAATAGAGTGTATTTTATAGATAACCTGAGAATTATCTTTGGGAGGTAAAATATGAAGATGCAAAGAAGTTCAGAGGTAAGAATTCGGACTGTATATAAGGGCCTAGAAATATGTTTGTGTGGCATTCCTTGAATGTTTTAAATGGCTGCTTTGGTCTCCGTCCATTTGTCTGCTTCTTGAATGAACCCTACATTATACATCTTTTCCACAAGGTTTGCTGCAATACCTTTGGGGCGATGTGTTGACGCTCTCACCCATACATTTTCTTTCAGTTGCGGCTGCCGCTCCATCTCCTGAACCAGAAGAGAAGAAAGAGAATACGGCCCCCAAAAAGTATGTCCCTCCTGCTCAACGACAGGCGGCCATTACAGCAGCAGCCAATCCTATCAGTCGTCGCAGCAACAAGAAAGCTCCCAACATCCAGAGCGAAGTGGACTTTCCCACCTTGGGTGGAGCGCCAGCCGTATCAGCTGGTTCTGCATGGTAAGATAATGTTTATGGTTTTTTGTTGGTAAACTTTTTGACTGTGTCTTTCTGCCCTTATCTGCCATTACAGGTTATCTCCAAATTTAAAAAAGGTGTTTTTTTTTCATTTTCTATACATTTATTATTTATTTATTAATTTTCAATGTCATGATTTTCATATCTTCCAAAAGTTTGTTTTTCAGTTTATTAAAAATCAGTTATGACATATCCTCTTAACAGCAAGTCCACACATGTAACCATACGTGTACATGCATAAGCACACCCAGTCATATACATAGCTGCATACTCCCACATGCTGGGGCATACACACAAGATTCAAGTTCCAATTTTGATTAATCCTTTGACCCTAATAAGGGTTGGAGGGAAAGAGTTCAATAATGCTTAACCAGCATCACATGAATCAAAAAGAAAAGGAAAGGCTCACATATGTACACAGATTTGTTAGAGAAAAGAAAAGCGGTGTTGTGTATCACATTCAATGTGAGGAGTGCAGTGAGGACTATATTGGAGAAACTGGTCGGCCTTTGAAAACAAGGCTAAATGAACACACTACCAAAACTTCTTCTGCATATTATGAATATCTAACAACAACAACCCACCATACCAACAAGTTTCAAGCCACCATAATTGCAGCTGAAGCACAGTTCACAAAAAGGAAAGTGAAAGAAGCAATAGAAATCGGGGAGAGAAAACCAACCTTGAACAGAAACTGTGGCTATGACCTGCCCCCTATTTACAAGTGTGTGCTGTACACCAATCACTCCACCAGAGATGACAACTCAGAGGACACCAACATCCACCACAACTACCAGCCAGAGTCAGTCTGGGCTGATGAAGACCAGCAGTAGCTGGCCGAAAATTTCCTTCAGGTAAATTTCATTAGACTGTGAGTCAGAACACACAGAAACATGAATAACACGGAGTCGGAAAGTGTCTTTGCTCAGATTTGTTAGGGATGTGAGAATGCATATCTGTCAAAAACCTATAACATGGAAATCGAAAAAGTAAATGAGCAAACAGTACACAAAAAATGATATAATTTCAGTGAAGTGGATCAAATTTGCTGATTTTTGTCGATGACTTTTACCAGCAGACAAGAAACTGCAAAGATTTAATGTTGATTTTGGGGTGGACATACTCCTTGAAGATCTGAGTTTTTATGTGGGTTTTTTTTTTTTTTTGTTGTTGTTGTTGTTGACATTCAAAGATAAATGGAGTTCATCTCCAAGAGCACACCTCTCACAATTTTGACAAATACAGTTTTCACATGGAGTTCTGTTTCATCTGCTGAACT
Source organism: Conus canariensis (assembly GCA_033310375.1). NCBI lineage: Eukaryota > Metazoa > Mollusca > Gastropoda > Neogastropoda > Conidae > Conus > Conus canariensis. The sequence continues at coordinate 11,025,248 of CM065740.1, read as the reverse complement.
CAGTTTCAGGTTTATGTCATCTGTACTGGACCTTAATTAACAGGAAGATGAACATATCTGGTAGCCACATTATGTAATGTCCTTGCTCACAACATTTCCTAAAAGTTTCTTAACAAAATACATTTAATGCTTGGCTCTAACTCAGTTTCCCAGTTATAATGATCATAAAGAGCTAACGTCACATTTTTACAAGAACAGAGTTGTGACTCCTGGAGAAAGTCAAAACTGAAACTCAGTCCATAGTGAATGAGACACGTTGTTAAATTGTAGGCCATAAAAAATGGAGTGTAATGTAGAAGAAGAAATCTTAAATAAATGTTAGCGAACCGCCCAGAGAAATGTGGACAAACGAGTCACAAGACAAAACACAACGCGTTTCGACCTCATAGGTCTTCTTCAGGTGAGACACAAACAAATAAAATAACGAAAATTCACTTAGCTTTGATCGCTTCAGATCGCTTCAGAGTTCAGCGCAAGGAAGAAGGCGTTGAATGTAGAAGAATAGTTTGAATCACTTGAGATCAACATGCACCAAAAGTGTATCATCCTGCTATTAACCAATACAGAAACAAGAAATAAACCAGTGTCCCCATACAACATGGTAGTCATGCAGTGAAAACAAACTTTCAGCTCCTCAAGTTCCACAATCATGCAGTAAAACAGGAAGTTAAATGTTTCATATAATTCCAAAACAATTCTTACAGGTACATCTTGATGTCTGGCAGCTTGAATCGCAGCAAAGATTGCCTTTTGTGCTTTCTCTTGCAGTTTTTTGCTTTCCTTTGTAAATGTTTCCATTTTTAGAAAACTCATGTTCAAGGTATTAGAAAGAACAAACAGTTTCAAATATTTTGTTGAAATTGTTTCAGAAATGGAATACTACAACTTTAGTGTTACTGTCATTTACTACAAGCTTTCATAAGTTTCAGAAATGGAATACTACAACTTTAGTGTTACTGTCATTTACTACAAGCTTTCATAATCTACATAATTAAGTCATGCATTCAAAGCGCTCCTTAAACCAGGTTTTGTGTTTGAAAATGAAATAGTATCAATCACATATAATAAAATTACAGGTGGACAGAATTTCTTAAATTCATGCTGTCAATATTTAGTCCCAAATCTAAGCTTAGATTAAATGTAATCAGCCAAACAGTGGTCTAAATCATTAATAGAAATAAAAACAGGTAGACAAATTTTTCCTTGTTGCACTCCATGACAGCTTCTGATTTACAACACACACACACACACACACACACACACACACTTGCATGCTCACATGGTCACACTCTCGCACACAAGCAACTGTAGAAACACAGACAGTGTTAGTTGGTGGATGTGTGTGTTGGTTATCTGCTCAGTCATGTCCTTGAGACCCTCTTCTCCATTGCACTGTTGTTTCATTGCTTTGCAGATGTGGCATAGTACATACACACTAGCCTGCAGCAGTGACACCTTGATGAAACTGAAGCTGCGATTAGCCTGTGAAGGATGGTCTAACATATTTGTTCCTCCGTGGGTAATTCAGGAAAGCTTGAAAGTTCAGATGGTGTCTGCTGAAACGGAAGTGGCTGCCATTTGCAGAGAGCTTCTATTTGATCAAAAACATTTTTAGAACACTGTTTCAGTTCTTGTCAAGCATGTTGAGTGACCAGGACTTTACATTTATCATGACTGCGCAAGATTTATGTGGGAGCACATGCAACACTGAATCAGTGAAGATGGATCAGAAAGCAATGTAGCCTGTGTGTGTGTTTGCTATTGCTTCTTATTTCAGTGACATTGTATCATGACCTAGAAGTGGGCAATTGGTATCAATGTCACAGATTGAATCTGAATTTTTGGAAAGCAGGTGTTGACCGTAATTATCAATAAAAACATTATCTGAGCAGAGAACAAACACATGTACAGCAAACAATTTCCGCTACAAGATTTTCATACATACTTGGTGCCTGGGCTTGCCATATTTTTCTGATTTTTTTTTTTTTTAGATTAACATAGTGCCCCATTTTTACATGTTGGTGCTGAACTATCAAAAAGCAAATAGAATAAAAAGAAAAACATTGGTAGGTAATATGTATGCTATGTAAGAGAAAATGATTGCAGTTGAGATGTTAAAAATAGTGAATGAAAAGTGAAATAGAAATAGAAAGATGTTTTCGAGCTGTGCATTTGATACATTATCATCACCATCTGTTTATGCCTCTACTGTAAAAGCTTAATCTCTTGTCATCACTCAGGCTTACTCTCTTCTCATCGCCCATTTAAAACATATCAGAGTCATTACCATTGTCTATTGCACAGTTCATCATGAGAAAGCTAATCAAAATATTGCATTTCTCCACCATCCCTGTGCATGTGTCCTGTCTTCAGCGCCTCATACGTTTTTTGCACTCACCAACCTCTCCTACAGCAGGAAATGGGGGAGGGGAGTCTTGCACCTTGTGCATTCATAAATGGTGCCCCATGAACAATCTGGTCAAGGACAAATGACATGCAGTGATGACATGGCGTGTGAAGTCTAATGTGCTTGCAATGAGAACCAGTTTTCCAGTCTGCAGGAATGAAAGCAGGGTTTTGTATAGCCCACTTTTTTTTTGTCTCTACCATTAATGAGGTAAGATTACATCAAGTCCGCAATATCGCTTGCCATGATGAAGGAGATATGTAGCTTACGATACTAGAGAGAGGAGGTCAGCAAGATGAAGTGCAGGTTCACTGAATCAAAAACCAAACTGTCAGAGTGAATGAGCATTTACCCTTGACACATGGAACCACTGAGCATTAAGAAAAAAGGAAAGCAGATGGGGAAAGAGCTTATGACAACCTCAGTGTTCAGCTACATCTATTTTCTTTATTTATCATTGAGTTGTCTGCCTCACACCATTTCTTTAACAGGCCCATGCATGCATCATCTCAGGCCTGAAAAGGCTGTTTTGTTGAAGACAGGTCAAACCAGTTTGCTTGTACATATGCAACTCTCCTTGCTGCCAGTATCCACACAAAGAACAGCATCCATACAAAAAGAAGTCTTTGTTTTTGTCTCAAAATTAATGGGTTTTGTTTGAGTTCTGTTATTAATAGTTTTTATTTTTAATTTTGTGATTGTTGTTCAGTGTGATTCAAACTGAAAATGCTCAGTTTATTTTACAGGGGCAGCAAAAAGTATGAAGACAGTGGCGCCAGTGATATAGAATCGAACCCTGGTCAGCGACGAGGGGTCAACTTGTCACTGGAAAACAAATTTGCAGCTCTGCAGGATTGAGCCATGGGACTGGGATTGAAGTGCCAGTGTCAAGCACTTCAATGTCAGAGATGCTCCTTCCTCTTCCCTTTACAGCCAGCCATACTTTTCAGTCTTTTTTTTAATTTTCTGAATATCATTTTTTTCCGTTTTGGATCTTTGGGTTGTTAGGGGCTTTGTTTTGGGAATTGTCAGTTTTTTATTACTGGTTAGAGATGTCCATACATTTCTGATATTCATTTTTTAATTTCTGATATTCACTTTTTAACTTCTGATATTTTTTTTGTTTCATTTATGATGATGACATCCTTCAGCAACGTTTCTGCGTTTTTTTCCTGTCTAAATCATTGTCTACATGTCAAGTATGAGCTGGTTGTGTATGGAACTAAGCATGCTGGTATTCCAGACATGGTGTGTCCATGCAGGTTGACAAGAGAACAGGTGAAAGCGATTTTAATTGAGATAGCAGTTAATTAAATGATGTCATGTTTGGAGAGTATGAATAGGTAGATTATTTGAAACTAGGTAAAGATGCCTGACACTACTTCAGCTTAAGTCCTGCTCTGTGTGTGTGTGTGTGTGCGCGCGCGTGCTTGCGTGTGTTTGCGTGTGTGTAGATCAGTTCTGTGGCTTAGAAGAACATCTGTCAGGACTGGCATTGCCTGATTTAAAATCAGTCGTCTGAGATGTGTGATACAGTCAAAGCCTGCTGTGTTGAAATCAGTCGTAATGAAAATCTGGTGCGTAGCTGTCAGTTGTGCAGATTTTTTCAGGATGTTCCATATTATATGAATCGTTCCTGAAATCCCAGTTTTGGTGGGGAAAACTTTTGAAAAAAAAAAAAGGTTTTGTACCGGTCATTTTTGGAATGGGATGGTAACGTGTCAAATAGAATCGAACTACTCCAAGTAATGTTTTATGAAACCTGATGACAAATTGCAATAGGTGCAATTCGTGAACCCCATATTAATGAATTTAAGCAGTTGAGGTTGATAACGCCTTCAATTAAAAGGCAAAATTCCCTCATTGCCGTCTGATTCAGAACTTTTAACCCAGAAGGGTTGGCAGCTGTACAACTATTTGCTTCACCAGCCATATTGCTTCTCTGTGTCACCAGCTTCAGTCAGTCATGTCAAATTGATTTCAACTTGTATCTCAATTTTAATATGATTTTGGGACTGTGTTGCCCACCAGCCCTGTCTAGTCTCTCTCTCCCTCTCCCTCTCTCTCTCTCTCTCTCTTTTTTCTCTGTATATATGTGTATCAGTAATTTTTTTCCCTCTGGCCTCAGACTATCTTTAGGACCTGCTACAGAAATATCAAGATTGCCACATTTTTTTCCAGGGACCAGTGGATCCTCATACAGACTCTAGCTATGGATTTATTGTGAAGTTGGAGAAAGTGGACAATGGCTGTCAAAGGGATTTTTCTTTTTTAATGTCAGGATTCACTGTTGCATGAACACCAGTCTTGTTCTTCTACCCGATCCCAATGTCAAAGAGATCATGGAGATGGCCAGCTCTCCATGCTGGTCTGGGCCTGCTACTCCCAGATGCACTCAGACCATGATTGGCCTTGCTTCAACCCCAGTGGACTCTTCCTTCTGGGTTGTCTCCCTTCTTTAGAGGACTGATCGATTCATTAAACCAGTCCCTAGCAGAGTAGGACATTTTCCTGTTCATGAGTTAGGATTTCATGATAATCTTCTACCTTGGATGGATTCTCTTGATTGAAGTCAGGGTTCCTCTTCTTCCTCCTTGGTTTCCATACACCACCGTCTGTGCAGATGCGAGCTCCTCCGGAATGTATTTGTATCCTTGATTTCAAGAAGGCAGAAGGATTAAGTCCTCTTAGGAGACGGAGGATGACTTGAACATTGTGGAGGTCTGGGCAGTCTTTCAGGCCATCAGAACATGGTCTCAGAGTTTGAAGAGAATGTCTGTTTAGAGGATTCAGCTATGGCTGCCTTGTCAATCAGGATGTCTCTGAAAACGGTTTGGGAATAACGGAGCAGAAACTGATTTGCTCTGTTCTCTCCCAAATTTTGTGGGGATATCTTGATCAACTAGGGTGAAATTCTCATGTCTGGACAGGTAGGTATTCTAAAATTATACTTTTAGCAATGTTCTTTTGGGGGATGGTGGTGGGGTAGTTGGAAGTGAAATGGTGGGGAATGTTATGGGAGAAAAGTTTCTACACTGTTCAACAATGAAAACCGTTTGTTTATGTTCAATGAAGAAAAGAGTGAAGAGCGCAGATGTAGTTTCAGAAATCCTGTAAAGATAGAGTGTGTGGTGAAGTCATGGGAACTGGCTATACAAGGACTCATCTTACTTCAGAAACATCTGTGAACTTGCCTTTTGTGGTGAACATGCATGTATCTTGGTTGGTGATCATGGTTACACCAGTTGTTCCCCTTTGTTTTCATGTAGCGATTGCTGGCATTACCTTGGAAAGTGTCTCTTCTCTTCATATCTGAGTGTGTTGCAGAAAATGAAGTTTGATTTTTGTGTACACCATGTATGTGAAAACAAAAAGGCAAGCACAGAAAGGTAACCATTGATTTTTTTCCATGGGAGGTCTGTTTTTAAAACTTTTGTCTGTTTTTGCATAGACACCTTGGGAATAAGGCTGGAAACTGATGCCAATGACCCTTTCCCCAGCTGCCAATTCTCATCTTTGTTCCCCTCTTCTTTCGGAAGTTCTGGTGCTTGCTTTTATGATGAATCATTTGATGACAGTTCCAGGGATTATGAATCTTTGTGTTTCCTGCTTTAAATTTGTCAGTTGAGTGAACAAATGAGTGGATAATATAATTAAAAAAACTTGCTACAGAGATGCACATCTATGCTCAGCTCGTTTGGCTGTGGATATTTTGAGTCTTGTATGTTCTGACCATTTTGAAGTTCTGGGATTCTCCGCTGTGTTATTGAATGTCTCTGCTGTTTTTGTTATTCTTGCATCAGGATTGTTATAGCTATGTGGAGGAGATTAAAAACTTGTGGTGTGAATTTAACCGCTTTACTGTACATAATGGGTTTGGTGGTCTGTGAGAGACTGTAGTCTCCATGGATGGGATTGGGCATGTGGGACAGGATCTCTTTTTTCAGCTGAGTCAGTTAGGCATGGACCACAGCACAAAGTATAGTTACTGTCTTTCCTTTTGGAAGTCTCTGATCCACTTGCTTTCATCGAGTCCACAGTGAAAGGTTTACTTTCTGGCCAGCAGAATCTCCCAGGCCAGATTGTTCCAGTGGCTTATCATGCCTTACTTCCTGGAGATGCAAATCATCCTGTATTTTTCCAGGATTATCCATCTAACCAAAAAATCTGGAATCCCTAGTTTGCTGAGAAAGACATCCCTGATGTCAAAAAAGTATCTGGTTAAATTTGTTTTGATAATGAACCTGTGGTATGACATGTTTATAAGTAAAATGCATTGTTCATGCCTGAAATGACACATTCTGGAAGATGGCATGTTCTCTAAGATTGAACAGTTTGGCAAAGCAGTGAATGCTTTGAGACAAACTCAGGATTACTCCACTCCGCATGGTGGGTGTTCAGTTTGTACACCTGAAGGTTGTTAACCATGCTTTACCAGTGCTGGCATTTTACTGTTGATCCATTTCCACATACATGCTGTACTAGTAATACAGTTTGAGAGTACCTTTTGCTTGCATACTGTAACAGAGATACAGGATTCCAAAGCAATAGGTGATGCAGTTCATGTTCACCTAAAAGTGAAACATGTTTTCATATATATATATATATATGAAAAGAGACAAAGCACAAATGAGAAAACTTCTCTTGGAAATGGAAGCTCTAAGCTTTGCATATATACCATTACCTGACTTTAGCAAACATTATTGCAGAATGAATGCACAGACACAACATATATGTGAGGTCTTAAAAATGTTACACTGAACACAAATATTAGGATGAAAATACAGATAATATCTTAGTGTGTTTGGTTTGCAAGTAGGTCTTGCAGTGAGGCAGGAAGGGGAAAACATGGTGAATAATGAATATAGTATTTAATCTCATTGAGAACCCAAATCACAGAACTTTGTGCCAGTGCTTCTACCCTGAAGCTCCACATCTTTGTTGCTTGCATTGATGGGTGGTGGAATTCTCAAGAAAAAAAAAAAGAAGTAAATGTCTGTTCAAAATTGTCGGACAAGGAGCTGATTTAGTTTTGGTCAGAGATACTCAGAGAGATAATTTATCTAGAAAATGGAAAGATGTCTTCAAAAGTAATTCAATCCCATGACTGCCTGCATACGTTTATCTTGTATCAGTCTCTGTATCACCTCTCTACAGAAGGAAATACGTTTCTCAAATTTCTCATTTTGTAAAAGATTTTTTTCAGCAAACTAAAAGATGGGAGTGCCCTTCAGTCAGACAGCCGATTCATTGACATCAATTATACATGACTAGCTACACCCAACTGCAGCAGAATGCAATCCTGTTGGCTAGTTAGTACCAGACACCCTTGTCAGTCAAGGCTAAAGATTGGATATGAGCCAGTGGCTGAGTTTTTTTACATTCACACTTTCAAAGTGGGCATTTCCAATGCTTTTTCAGGTGGAGTTAAGTCTAACTGACTGGTGAATCACATGTTCAGTGGCTGGTGTGTGTGTGTGTGTGTTTTATCTGTATTTAGCATGAGCAGAGAGGGCTTGAAGTTTGGTGACCCACATGGATGGGATATGGCACAAGCATGTCATTCACCTAGTGGCCATATGGAAGGTAGAATAATGAAAGTGCATTAGTTTTTGTCTTACTTCTGTCTACAAAATGTGTGGCTTGACTTGTTTTTTCACTGTCCAGAGCAGTTCTCAAAGTAAAGGGGTCGAATAGAAATTTAGTTTTGCTCCAGAGTACAGGAAACCAAAAGGCTCAATAACTCTTCGGCAGTCAACAAGTTCATGCTGATTTGTTGTGTGTGCATCTTCTTGAACAGTTTCTTTATTGTCGGGCTTCTCACAGTGACTTAACTTGGTAAGAAGCAAGTTCTGATGAGATGCTCCCACTTGGTACACCTGTCTTGAACTCTTGATTATATCGGTAAATGAAACAAGGAGTGCATATACTGTCATGTTCCTGTGTGCATTGATGTGGAAGTGCGACTTGTATTCCTGACTTGTTTGCAGCATTATGGGGGGAAGAAATACAAAGATAACACAAAAAGGAGAGGATGAGGAGATGGGGGTGGGGTGGGGAGACCAACAATCATATGGGTAAGTAATAGTGGTGATGATGGGAAGAGGGGGTGGCAGACTCCAGTTCTTCTTGCAACAGCTTCCAATTCCATGTGCAGGTAAGATGATGGTAAAGAGAAGTCAGTAAATGTGGACGCTTTATTATTCATCAGTTGTTAAGTGAGTCTTTGGGGACTAAGGATGATACAGCAACTTTTTCTTAATGGAAGAAGGTTTTTTTTGTTTGTTTTTTTGGAGCTGGGGTGTTAATTTTGTTTTGTGTGTGTGTGTGTGTCTTGTTAATCATCATCATGGTTCCATCTCATCTCCTCCCTTCACCTTCCTGTCCCCATGATCCTTTTTTTTCTTTTTAAATGAAGAATTTGTGTGTGGGTGTGTGTATACAATTTGTTATTTGAATACACAGGATGTCTATATCGCTGGGTCACTGTTTGTCACTAGTATTGCCAGGAAATTCCATGTTATGTGTGGTGAAGTACTTTTCCCATATCATCAATATGCCTCTGTGCTGAATGCGAGGACTTTGTTCCCTTTGGATAGCGGGGCATACGCACACAGGCTTGTGCTCTGTCAATGCAGAGTTATGATGTGATCAGCTCAGAACCTGCCTCATACAAATGATACAGCCCATCACAGCCCAAACACTTATAATGCCTCTTCTGATTGATTGGATATGATTTGATGTGTAAGAGAACAGCGGCATTATCTCTTTCCAGCTGTTGTAGCTTGGTTGCGTTGTCCTCGGGGATGGATTGCTGTTTGCCTCATTAGCGTTAGGCAATTTGTTTCCGTTGGTGTCATTTTCTCTCTGTTCTTTTCGTTTGTTGTGCCTTTTGATGCCATTTTCTCACTGTTCTTGGTGGGTTTTTTTCTGCGTTCAGGTGACTAGCAAAGCGTTAGACAACTTGTGGTATTATCGGTTTTGAAAATGTTTTACCCCTTTAAGTGTGTGTCAGATTTTTTTTTTAGTCTTTTTTCTTTTAAATTATAGAAAATCAAATGAGTTTCCTTCAGCAGGTTGTGTTGACTCTTTCGAGTGCGTTTTGGGCAAAAAAGTATTCATTTTCCCTCTTCAGGTTCCACTGAGAACAATCAGACTCAATGCAAATGCCTTTATTTTTCTTTTAATGTCAGTATGACATTAAATTAGAATGTATTACAGGTGTGATGTGTGTGTTAGTTTTGAAGTTCATGGATGTATTCAGTGTGTATTTTTGGAAGTTTGCATGTATATGCTTATAGAAATGTGTGATTGTCAAAGAGAATGCAAGATAGCAAAACAGTATACACACCTTGCCTTCTTTATTATAAATAACCGTATGCTGTGTTTGGATGGGTACCATAGAGCGCTGATTGACTCATGTTCTTGTGTGGACAGATTTTTTATTGTGATGGACATGTTGTGCAGACCTCACATTACCTGTGTGCCAGAAAGCATTGGCTGCATGTTGCAGGTGATAGAGACTATGATATGAAGGTAAGTGCTCTTCTCTGTCCCAAAGATCTTCATAAAGCACTTGACGGTGGCTTAGGTGGTTGTAAACCTTCGTTTACTCACTTCCAGTCTTCAGCACTTTCACTTGGGTGCCAAATGAGATTTTGGAAGTAAAGTCAAATGTGGTGCAGGCAGGCAAATGGAGGAAAAATAAGATGTTGGGAACAAGATGAATAAAGAGTGTGCTCAACAGAGAGCTGAGGGAAACAGAGCCTGCATTCAAAGGACTGAAAACATTTTGCCATCCTCCTTCCCAGCCCACAAAGATCATAGCAGTGTCATTGGTACAGCACTTTTTTTTTTGTCAAGTGCATGTGTTTTATGTTTGTTTGTTTTTTGTTCCCTGTAGCATTCAGTGTGCATATGCATTACACACATGAACAGTGTCTGTGTTCATGACTATGGTACACACAGTCACAGCTGGTAGTGTCAAAGGTTGTTGTAAGGAAAGCCTGTTATACTGAGGGGATTTTGTTTGGTCTGTCACATTCTTTTGTGTCGTGAGCTCTGGTTGAAATGAAGGTGACTATTATACAGCTAGTCTCTTACTTCCCATAATTTTGGTACAGCTAACCTCTCACTTTCTTCAACTTGGATATAACTAACCTGGAAGCATTCGCAGACCATACTAGACAATGCATCATGTATAGAGTTTACTAACTTGTTCTGTGTGAGGCTAGTTCAGTTTGACATCACATGATTTTCATGATGATCTCATCTAAACTCGGACATTGGTTACTATGACAGTGTGCACAGGTTTATAAGGACATGACATGTGGGGTGTATGCATGGAGCCATGTGTTTTCTGTGCCTGCCACACCAGGCCTGTGACCAGTTTGTCAGTGCAACAGCAGTGATCTGAGACCGATAAATTCCAAGCTGTATGTGTACATGAGAAAGTATTGCTGTAAGGATGTATTTGTGTATGGCTGGCAAGGAAATCACCCCAGACTGCTCCCAGTTGTAGCTGAGTGTGGTGTAGTGGATACAGGTGGATGACTTGCTGGAAAGCTTGGAGATGGGAGGGCACACAAAGCCAGTAAGACTGTGCGCTTAGCCGAGCGGTGAAAGTATGAACAGGAAAACATGGCACCTGCGGTGATTGTGTAGCTGTGAGAGAAGTCTGTTAAGAGCGTCGGTGCTGTCCACATGGGTTGTGCAGCAGTGTTGGTTGTTGGTCTTCCACATCATAACCTTATCTCTTGTTCCCAGCCCTTCTTTTGTGAATGTTCTGGCTGAAATATGTACAGTTGAGTGAATGTTTGAGGCCACCTTTCAGAGGAAGCACACTTCAAGGGGAAACTGTGTAAAATTCTGATGTTTTGCCTTAGGTTGTACATCTGATGGGGTAGAGAGAGCTTTGAGCGATCACAAAATGTTTTCCAGATTAGTGAACATACACTGCTTTTCTATTTCTCTCACAGTTTGCACTCTCACACATATCAGGTTCTATAGTACAACTGCCTTAGGGTCTTCACAAAGTGACAGAATAGCCCTTAAAGGGATTATGTGTGTGTGTATACGTACATGTGTGTGTGCATGCACGTGCATGCATTATAATAGAACTATTGAATGATGAATTGTTAAGCAGATATACTTTTTGGATAAAGTAAATGTTTGAAGATAATTTTTCCCTCTTTCCTCTACAAGTGTTTGTGTGTGGGTCTGTTGCTTGCTCTCTTTCTCTCTTGTATACACACACACACACACACACATGTTCATACATCGCATATATGCAGAGAAAGCAAGTGAGCAGATTGTACTGTTGCAGTGTAGTTGGATTTTTTTTCAAGCACACACATGCATTTCCCATGGTTATCTGCCTTGTCTGTTAATTTATTAACTTCCATTTTCTGAAATTGATGTCTGTTTGGTGACTTTGATGGTTTGTTTTGATGCTTTTCTTGATTTGATATCCAATGCAATTAGCAGAGTTACATTGCAGTTAGATTATTTGAATGACAGCTTAAAGTAGGACAAAACCGTTGAGATCAAGTTAAAGCAACCACAGTTTGCATTGACAAAAATTTATTTTTTTAGATCAGCTCAACAAGCAAGCAAACAAAAAGCTGGAACACATACTTTCTTCACAGCTAATTTTATTAAACATCCTCAGATTATGCAGGGAACAGTTAATCAGAAAGAATGACATAAAGACACGAGTCTTTTTGCTTCTGAGGAAATACTACATATGTGGATCTGTTTAAGCTGTCTCTTCTTCTTTTTCTCTTCTTCTGCGTACGCAGGCTGATACTCCTGTGGACATTCCCTGTATAGACAGGCAAGGGTTAATCCTATCTGCCCAACAAAGGGAGTGGAGTTTTGTGTGTATGACATGTTTTTTATCCCGCCATTAAGGCAGCCATACGCCATGACTCCTGCAAGTTCTCTCCCAGTAACTGCCACTTTTCTATCGCATTACTCATTTTCACACTGCCTTTTTTTTTGTTTAAGTTTTTATCTTTCTTTACAGCTGTCAACCACCAGCGGAAATCATCACATCTAAAAAAAAATATAATTGCTATTAATGGAATAGTTTTCTGAAAACAAATCTGAAGAAATGTTTTTACCAAGAAAAAAGTTATTTGAGAAATTTTAATGTTGTGTAGTTATTGTTAAAAAAAAAAGAAGTGAAAAACTCAAAAACTGTTGAGAGTTAAGTAATATTGTTGTTATTATCTTTTTCCTGTTACGGGTGGGGCCATAATTTCCCTCTGTCTTGACAGCCATGAAAAGTCCCTGCATGGTTCACTGGCTGGCAGGGCTATGAAAATAAATGTATACTTGAAATCAAACACATTGTCCAGAGTCAATCTGCAGCGTCTATTTGCCCATGTGGCTTTTTAATGTAATTTTTTAGGCATTCAAATTTTTTCATTTTTATGATTTTTTCAAAACGCGGGAGTGAGAAGTGGAGGGGAATGTCTGTTGCTTTCAGTACATCCCAGTTTCATCCGATTCACAGAGATCAGTGGTATAGATAGCATGACATGAATTGCTTTTGTTCTTTGTTTCTCAGGATATGATTTATTTTTTTTTAATGATCCGACCTGTTCAGGATGGTGTTTTTTTTTTTTGCTCCCCCTCTTTTTTTTTTTTTTTTTTTTGCTCCCCCGCCGTCACCATTCTAGTGTGACAGCCTTGAAGTAGACTTTTGGCCAGGACAACTTCATGAGTGCCATGTGTGTGTGTGTATATTCGTATGTGTATGTATAAATGGGGTATGTGCATAGTGCACTTAGGAGCTCGGTTTTATGTCTCATTTGAAAGACTCATTCTCGTACTTTACTAAGGTCTAGTTGTTTGTTAAAGGAGGTGAGAAAGGAAAGGCCTCGTGGAAGATTTAAAACTACCAACTCTGGATTTTCTCACATCCTTTCATTACCCACAAAGCCACTTTCTGCCCGATACTTGTTTGGACAAGTACTTCGTCCTTTTCATCAATATTCAGTGCTATTTGTTCCCTGGTCAGAAATTTAAAAAAAAAAAAAAAACAGCTTAAAATCAAATGTTGACATTTGCAGCTTTGAATCAGAAGGAAGGAATAGAGAACACATCTGAAACAAAATCTGTGTGTGTTGAAATCCTCTTTTATTTTTTTGTTGAAGGATTTATGTATTTTCAATTTTCTTTGACTGCTGCAGGTTATGTAAAGTTGAAGATTTGACTGAAACGATCCCTCTGTGTTTGATGAAGTAAGACCAGTGGTGTCTTTCAGTCAGTCTGACGTTTGGCAACAAAATATGACAGACTTTCCCTCATCAGTCAGATAAATCAACACTGGCGACATAGTCATTGTGGCGCTCACACCATTTTTAAGCCTGTGTGGATGCATGCCTGTGTTTAAAGCGCATGGTTATTTTCCCCATGCAATGTGTACAATGGGGTTAAAAAATCTGTGTAACATTGTCACTAAGACCAGCTGATGTGGAGGGTGATTGTACATGGGACAAATGACTGCAAGTGCAACATCAAAATAAAAGTTTTCTTCTTCACAGTATGGTCTGTGCCAACTAGTGGGCTTCAGGCCCTGTGGGAGGTGTGGAGTGAAGTGTGGGAGTGGATTCGGCTGTGCTGTTGCTCAAATTGACAATGCTAGTGCTGAATGATATGTGTGGGGATGACAATGAGTATGAGAGTAGTTGGAAGTAGATTGCACTGAAAGTGTGTTCATGTTCAGGATTCCTACTGTTCAGCAATTTGCGGATTTCAGAAAAATGTGTAAAGTCAGAAACAAAAAAGTAGAATAAAAAAGAAAAACAAAACAACTGCTACAAAGAGAACAGGGAGCTGTGGAGGAGAACAGTTTGGCGTGGGAATCTGTAGAGTATTGATCCTGTTTCCTGGGTATGTTGGCTCTGATTGTCAGGGTAAGTTTTTGCAAGAGGGGGTAGTTGCCATTTTGTCTGTCTAGTTGAAGACTAAGTAATGTCGCGCTCATATGCTGTGTGCCAGCCAGACGCTGCAAAAGTCAACAATTAACAAAAGCTATACAGAAAAATGGTCCTGGTCATGCTTGGGCAAAAAAAAGGAACAGAACATTACTCAGTTATAGGATTTGTGTCAGATTGTATGTACCAATGAAAGTGTCAGAATTTTTGAGGGAAGGGGCGAGTTGAGGGTGAAGGAGCCACGCCCCAGGCCCTCCTGAGATTTGAGGGATTTTTATTGTTTTTTAGTGAGAGCCCTAAATAACAAAGTACGATTTTTTTTTTTCTTAAGTGAGCAGCTTTTCAAGGAAATTTTTTGAATGATTTTTTTCCCCCAGTACGGTGAATGACTGTGTCAGTAACTGAAATTGTAATCAAGGGTGGTACTTCACTCACCTTCGAAAATATCGTTTTACTCTCAGCATTAAAGAGTTGGTTTTATTTTCTTCCTCAAGTGAAGAAGAAAATTCCATTCTCAACTTCAAAAAGTTTGTACTTCCTTTCCTCTTACAAAAGACGCCATTCTTGTAGTCAGGACAGAAGATGGCTACAGTGACAGGTTTGAAGTTGTCACTGGGGTAAGGCAAGGTTGTATCCTCTCCCCTCTCCTCTTTGCACTTGCTATTGACTGGGTTTTGAAACACACAACTCGAGGAAAGGGAATCAAGTGGACAGAAGGAAACGGCCTTTCAGATCTGGATTTTGCCCATGACATTGCCGCTCTTGCAAGCACCACTCAAGATCTGCAGGTACTTGTACACAATATCAGATAGTTTGCAGGCAGCATTGGCCTCATTATCAGTGCCAAAAAGACTAAGAACATGCTTATCGGTAAACACCAAGGGCCAACAGATGTTCTCATCGACCAAAAACAAGCAGAAGTAGAGAACTTCACATACCTAGGCAGCTCCATCAACAACAACAATGACCTCAACCATGAACTGAAGTGTCATATTGGGAAGGCAACATCAGCATTCAATCAGCTGAACAAAATACCGAACAGCAAGAAATTCTCCCTTGGAATCAAACTGAAATTTCATAACTCCAGTTTGATTTCAATGCCGTTATATGGCTGTGAAACCTGGCAACTGAAGACCACCCAGTAGAAGAAACTCGACGCTTTTGATACTAAGTGCCTACATTGTTCATCTGATCAAAGATTTTACGGAAGAAAGATTTTTAACGAAGTTTCTGGTACGCTTTTAGATGTATTTTAAAGAGATGTATGACAAGTTTTTTTGTTTTGTTTTTTTTGATGACTTGGGAGTTGATTTTAATGTGGTGACAGCCCTGATATGGCCCTTTGCGGTCAGCTCGGCTATAAGCAAAATTACCTTACCTTACCAGCCTACGTAAGACAGTGGAGAGAGACCTCAGACTCGTTGACAGAGGATGGAGTGACACTAGCAAAACTGGCTGAGGACGGTGCACAGTGGAGTGCCTTGACTGCCTCATGCATCGCAAGACGTGGGAGCATCTAAGTAAGTAAGTAAATTCAAGAACCTGCTACTCACTTCTCTGTTTTAAAAAGCTTACAGTCACCTCACAGCTTTAAAAAGCTAGTATTCTCCTCTCGTTTAAAAAAAAAACAAAAAAAAACTGGTATCCTCCCTAATCTACGAAATCCTGGTATTGTTATCTTTAAAAAGCTTTCCATTCAAATTTTCTTTTAAAGTGGTATTCTCAGCTCTACTTTTAAAAGCTCATTTTCTCCTCTCAGCTGTATAAAGCTGATATTCTCTCAACTTCAAAAAGCTTGAACTCTTCTGAACTTCAAAAAGCTGGTATTCTCCTCTCAACTTCAAAAAGCTGGTATTCTCCTCTCAACTTCAAAAAGCTGGTATTCTCCTCTCGACTTCAAAAAGCTGGTATTCTTCTCTTGACTTCAAAAAGCTGGTATTCTTCTCTCGACTTCAAAAAGCTGGAACTCTTCTCTCAACTTCAAAAAGCTGGCATTTACTTCAAAAAGCTGGTATTCTCTCAACTTCAAAAAGCTGGTATTCTCCTCTCAGCTTCAAAAAGCTGGCATTCTCCTCTCGACTTCAAAAAGCTGGTATTCTTCTCTCAACTTCAAAAAGCTGGTATTCTTCTCTGAGCTTCAAAAAGCTGGTATTTTTCTCTCGACTTCAAAAAGCTGGTATTCTTCTCTCGACTTCAAAAAGCTGGTATTCTTCTCTCGACTTCAAAAAGCTGGTATTCTCCTCTCGACTTCAAAAAGCTGGCATTCTCCTCTCGACTTCAAAAAGCTGGTATTCTCCTCTCAACTTCAAAAAGCTGGTATTCTTCTCTCAACTTCAAAAAGCTGGAACTCTTCTCTCAACTTCAAAAAGCTGGAACTCTCCTCTCAACTTCAAAAAGCTGGTATTCTTCTCTCGACTTCAAAAAGCTGGAACTCTTCTCAACTGTAAGGAAACTGGAATTCTCTCAGCTTCAGAAAATTCATAATGTCCATCCAATTTTGAAAAGCTGGTACTTCCCTTTTATCTGTCAGTTTTAAAAAGCTGGTATTCTCCTTTTACCTTTAAAGAGCTGGTGCTGTCCTCGCAGCTTCAGAAAGCTGGTATTCTGTTTCAATTTTAAAAGTTTGTATTCTTCTCTCAACTTTAGAAGGCTGATACTCTCCTCCCACCTTCAAAAAGGTAACATTTTCTTCTCAACTCTAAAAACCAGTTATTCGCCTTTCAGCTTCAACTGGTGCTCTCCTGTCTATTTCAAAATGGTGGAATTCTCCTCTCATCTTGAAAAAAACCTGGTACTCTTTCTTTCAACTTTCAAAAAGCTCCTACTCTTCAGTTCTAAAAAGCTGGAATCTCCTCTCTTCTCCATAAAGGTGGTCATGTGATACTATGCTCTTGACTCTAAATGGTGGTACTCTCCTCTCATCTTTAAAAAGGTGGTACTCTCCTCTCATCTTTAAAAAGGTGGTACTCTCCTCTCATCTTTGAAAAGGTGGTATTCTTCTCTCAGAAACCTGGTACTCTCTCCAGACTTCAAAAACTGGTACTCTCTTCTCATCGTCAGAAATGTGGTATACTTCTCTCAGCTTAAAAATCTGGTACTTTCTTCTCATCTCCAAAACTAGAATTCTCTCAATGTCAGAAAGCTGTTTTCTTCCTCTCAACTTAAAGCTTGTACTCTCCTCTCAAAGTAAAGGAAGCTGGTAGTCTTCTCTCATGTTAAAAAAGCTGATACTGTCTCAGGTTTCAAGAGCTTGTACGGAATACGGAAACCAAGTTCTGAAAGCCGTTTTACTCCTTGGCTTAAAAAAGGTGGCTTTTTTCCTCACAAAGCAAAAGACAGTATCATGTGAGTTCAGACAGGTACCCTTCTCAGCTAAATAAAGCTGGTGCTCCTTTTAGCTGTTAAGATCTGATACTCCACCTCAAATTCAAAGAGCTGTGAACCTTCCAGGTGTTGGGGTTTCTTTGTGCCAGGTAGCAGTGGCTTTCTTTCAATTTGTTCCAGTGACCACAGTGGTGGTGTTCAAGGTACTACAGTGCCCCTGTACCAAGTTCCCAGTACAAGACTAGCCTTAGTTATCAGACTAATCTGTGCCACTGGCTGTGTTCTGATACCAAACTGGCCTTGTTCCACTTACCAGTTTGGTCATGTTTCAGATAGCAGAGTGACCTTGCTCAAAGACATCACAGTGGCCTTATTGCAGGTACTAGACTAGTTTTGTTACTGGTACCAGACTCACTTGTTCCACGTATTAAAGTGGCTTTCTTCCAAGCTTCAGAGTGGTCTTGTTCAAGATATGGAGTGGCCTTGTTCTAGGAACTAGTATAGATAGACTGCTTGTAATGAGTTCAACTAGCTCGGAAACCACATAAATTAACCACTACCAGTTCACACGGAAAATTTACGGGAAAAATGCTTCTGCACCCTCTTCTCTCACTGAAGTGTATGTGTGTACGTCTGAGAGAGAGTGTATGTATGTGCGTGCTTGTGTATGTGTGGGTCCATCACCAAATTATTTGTTCTGCATATCTTATTCATAAGTCTTTGTTGGTGGGGTTCTACCTGACTGCTTCTTGGTCTAAATTGATGTCCAGATTAAAGACTCAATTAATGCACTGCTCGTTTATCAAAAATCTTGGTGATGGCATGAAATAAACAAGTTGATTTTTTTTCTTTAAGTGAAAATCTCATCAGTAACACTAAATCAAATATACCAAATTAAAAGAGAGTGAGAAAGAAAGGGAAAGACATATCCCAACGCACACATTGTCCTCAAAATATTTACTTGCCACTCTGACCATGCTTCATTTTACATACCACTGGTAACAGAGAAAATGATGAAAAATTAGTATTTGTTTATAACTTAGAGCAACATCAACAACAACAAAAAAGAAGAAAAGATGCATTATCCTAGAGCAAAAAAAAAGGATGAAGATTTTTTAGAGCAAAAAAAAAAAAGACAAAGATGACGATCTTGGTTCTGGTTACTCTCAACTCAATGACTAAGGACCTAAACCAACCAACGGCAGCAACAACATGATGGTGGAATGTATAGTAAGGCACAATAGTTGTGACATTCAAGCGATGATAAAGGGCATTTGAGACAGCGCATATATCCTTCAACCTCAAAGGGATCCACCCTTTATATCTGAATCTGCACCAAAATTTGATCTTTACTATGCTTCCCGATTCACAAGAGCTAGACCGACAAGAAAAACTTTATATATCTGGGACTATTAGAAGTATTCTAATGAAATTTGAACTATCTTTTAGAAATGCAATTACTTCTATGTCAGTATATTTTGGCATCTGTGCATAAAAAAGTGAAAGAACTAGTTATTTGTACTATATGCTTTCAGTGCAGTGGGTCCTGGTAGACCCATACTTTACAGAGTGGTGACAGAACTCTGCAGTGCATTGAGAATGGGTTCAGAGAAACTTGGACTGTCTTTCAAAGTGTAAACTCTTGAGGACGTGTTCAAGAGTATGGGTCAGCCAGGACCTGCAACATCTGAATTAGGATAAGCACTGTGAAAACACACAGTAAAGCCTATGTAAAATGCATGGGTACCTGGGGGCCTGCACTGCCTGGACTGTAGAGTCAAAAGGGACGTTTGGTAAAGGTAAATGGGTTTGCCCTTGGACCGCATTCCATCTTTCCATCATTACAATTTGTCACATAGTTTTTAGGTAACCATGCCGACAGGCAGATGAACCAACCAACAGACAGCGAAAAGGTGAAAACATAACCATCTTGGCAGAGATATTCCATTCCATTTGAAAAGGTGAAAACATAACCATCTCAGCAGAGATATTCCATTCCATTTGAAAAGGTGAAAACATAACCATCTCGGCAGAGATATTCTATTCCATTTGAAAAGGTGAAAACATAACCATCTCCGCAGAGATATTCCAGGAACTGAAGCAAAAACAAATAAGCAAATCAGGACATGATTAAGTCAACAGATGATTCATTATACTTACAGAAAAAAGAAAAGAACAACCTCACACACACACAAAAACCTCCTGAAAGACAATTTGCAACAGAAATATGCAGACACTAAACACATTCACAGCATAGATGCAGAGCAGGTTGGAATCGGCATGAAAAAAAAATCAATAAAATGCTATCAAAGGACATCCAGTGTCCAGTGGAATGGTTTTCAAGACAGGTGAACCCTGAACAGGAAAGACTATGGAGAACAACTCAAGAAAACCCACAAACAAAAAGACCCACAAAAAAGACCTGAGCAAATTTGGAGCATTCTTCTGCACAGCAGTAACAAGTTGGAATAGCTCAGTTGGTACAGCACTGGATTCCAGATCCTGGGGTGGCATGTTCCAATCACCGCTGTGTCCATTTCAGTACAGAGTAAACGCCCAGTCTGTCTCCACTTCACAAAAAATGAGACTACAAACCAAGCTTCCTTGTGTGAATGCATGCATAACATCTTGCACACACATACAATCCTATCATTAACTTTCAAAAGAGAAGGCCAGTCTGGCCATTGATGTGGATGACACGCTACACACAGCATGCACCGAAAGAATGAAAATATGAATGAAAAGAGTGACTGGGGAAATGACTGAAGGTAGTGCCAGCAGGCAGCTCTTCAGTGGGCTCTACCCAGGTAGGCAGCCCATTGTGCAAACGACAGCGTGCATTGTAAAGCGCTGAGAGCTTGGTCTCTAACTGAGGTGCTTTACAAGTATTCTCAATAATGATAATGATGATGATAATAATAAGCTGCAGTTGATTCATCAAAGAATGCACAGAGGCAAGAAAGAGCCTTGAGTCTGCAAACTGCAGACTGTACTAAACAAAAATATTAACACAGATTGCTCTATTGTGAATCCTGTCACAATCATATATCCCCACCAACAAATAAGATTGCCCATTACATTGGTTCACAAAAAGGACATGTAGTTACAATCTGTTCACAAATGGATGTGGGGAAATGCCACATTTGCTGACCACCAGATCCCACTATTCTTGCACTACTGATGTGACACATGCAAGTGGCTCCATTGACTTTATGTCTGTGCAATGTAGAAGGCACTACATCATCATCAGCGGCCCACAAGTGATGTAGGGGCACTGGATGCACTATGTCTGGCACCTCAAACCAAGATGTTTGTTAAAGAGTCCACGACACACAAAGCAGAGTTTAGAACAGCTCAGAACTGTGATCTGTTGGCTTTTTCCCTGTGTGGGTCTACTTCTTTTCTGCTTCTTGACATAATGTGCATTTTCACTAACACCAACCAAATTACAAATATGGTCAATGAGTTTTATATGATCTAAATGCAAAGCGATGAACAGTAAGCATCACAGATGCAACTGAACCATGTTCTTTTTTATCATACAACATAAACTGAATAAAGGGAATGCAAGATGGAGGCTTTTGCTCAGCATGCATGTGTGTGTGTGATATACTGACCTCGGTAGAATCTAGAATGTCATGTGAGTCAGGGAGCTGGGAGACAGTAATACCGTACAGATTATGAAACTCATGTGTGTCTGGATTTTAGCAGTCCACTTGTATGGGCCAAGACACTTGAAAGTGTATTGAAACTTTATCTATTAGTCTCTATATTTGCGCACTGCTAAGCATGCACAGGTAAAGACATTATCAACAATAAATAATTCTCTCTGCCCGAGGCCATGGTCATAATCCACATCAATCTTTTTGGCAGTAATTCAAAAGTTATTCTTCAGACTTTTTTATGCTTCAGTTGAGAAGAATTGGAACTTTAAAACATGACTGTCATCAAAAAGCAAACTGTGCCTTAAAGTTAATTAAATTTAGAATGGAACGCACAAATGGGGAGAGAGACATTCATATACACACATGTTCGCATGCGCACACACAAACACACACATAATACAGCAAACTCTGCACATGACGCATTTCGAATGGATGAATAAGCAAAATTCCTAAAATTTTTCAAAAATGTACACATCAATGTACACATCTATCATTGTTCAAAGCTTCAACACCTAATTTAGGGCTGTGAGAGAGAAAGACAGGACTTGCTCCCTGCTATAGAGAGAGGAGGGAGGGGGGAGAATGACTGGTTAGAATAAAACCGAAGAACAAATCATTGTGGCCACACCCTTAATGCGCGGCTTTCATGGTGACTACAGCTGTGGTTTCCTCTCCACATCTATGAAGTTGAATTGGTTCTGTCAGGGTCACTGGTATGGGCCAATTCATGGGCATTGCTGTTGAACGGACATAGTGCCACTCTCCACAGAGAGGACTCACTCATGCCGGCTCTGCTATTTAACAGTTATTGTCGTTGGTATGGGGCTTAGTAGGTGGTGTCCTGCATATTTCAGATCACAACAGGCACCACTGGACACCACTGATGTGACACGGCAGCAGTGCAGTGTCTCCTATGGTGGGTTGTCTCATGACGAGTTGACATTGACAGTTCCTTGTAGACTGCTGGTGCCAGGGCTGTGGAGGGATGGACCCGGCTGTGGCTGTGGATGGAATGAGCGGCATGGGCATAATTCCATTGAAGTGGCATGGAAGATGCGAGAGACAACAAAAAAGAAGTAAAAAATGAAAATGATAAAGCAGCCACAAAAGCACTCAACACACAGAACAAGAAAGAACAAAGTAAGAACCAAACACTTCCACAAAATCAATAAATATAATGAACATAGTTGTTGAAAAGTTCAATTTTATAAACCACAAAATCAATAAATATAATGAACATAGTTGTTGAAAAGTTCAATTTTATAAACTATTTCCTAAGCAGTAGTGGCAAAACAGAATCCTTTTCTCTTAAAGGTAAAGAAACTACAAAGGTGACAAAGTATGTGTGCCACACAAAGCAGCTAACAACTATTCATTCTACCCATCCTTCCCTGCCTCCTTCTTGATCTTGCAGCCCCTCCCCTACCCCTTTACATCTTTCCACAAACATCATTTATAAAGTGAAAACAAAATTTATGTCTAGATAAGGAGATCATATAAGTTTTTCTATCAGTCACAATAAACTGCTATACCAGCGATGATAAACGTACCATTTAGCTATTGTTGTGATAAAGGAATGTAGCTTCTGTTAGACCAGTCTTTGAGTCTTTCATCGTTATAACCCAGCCAACCACAAATGGCCTCCTCAGGGCTGTAAAGACACAGGGAGGAAAGGTTACATCTTGAAAACACACACACACACACACACACACACACACACACACACACACATATAGAGAACAAATACTGAAGTTATCCACAAATGACAGAAACCAATGATACGGTCACATCCATTCAAGACTAGAGAGAAAAAGAATGTAAAAAAAAAATGAATGAAAACGTTTCCTTGTAACAAAATTTATGGGCAAACAGACATTGCAGGACGGGCAGCTAGTGTTCCTCCCTGACAGTGTGTACAACCTTCACCTTCTACTGCCACATCACAAAACAACAGCTAGTGTCCCTCCCTGACAGTGTGTACAATCTTCACCCTCTACTGCCACATCACAAAACAACAGCTAGTGTCCCTCCCTGACAGTGTGTACAACCTTCACCCTCTACTGCCACATCACAAAACAACACAAAAACAAAACAAAAAGCTGGCAAATCATAAACTGTCACGTAAATAGCAAATTCTGGAGCAATGGCAATTTGGTGAGGTGTTTGAGGTGTTCTGGATACTTTTCCCATTCCTTTGTTTCTTCGAGTTCTGCTAACTGGCACACAAACTGTATACTGTCTTCTGCCTGTCCCATCCATGATTTTCCACGTCCTAGCCGAGTGCCTTTTGTTTCCTTGACCGCCGCATGAAGTGGATTTGGGGGATTTTCAAGTGCTCTGAAAAGCGCCTTCACCTATTCTAGCTTGTGTCTTGCCTGCATTGAAGGAAGGTCGAGCAGGTATTGCATAGTTTGAACTGGTGTGTCCTTTGTGGTTCCCAGGATCAATCTCATTGCTTCATTTTGAATTCTTTCTAATGCTGTTGGACAGTGTTGTAAGCCCTAATCCACAATTAATCACACTGAGTACAAGTGCATGATACAGTCGGTAGAGATGGCACTGTTTGATGCCTTTAGCTGCCATTGCTTTCATGGCAGATATGCCTTTTCTGCATTTCAGAACAATATTCTCAACATGCTTTCTAAAGGTTAGCAGTCTGTCAAAGCCTACGCCCAAACAGCGCAGGTTGTCAGTCGATTCAATTGGTATTCCACTGAAGGAAACTGGTGAGGGTACTTGTCCTGATGTCTTGTTGTTGAGAGTGCAGACTGATGTCTGGGCTTTTGTAGGGTTGATGGACGTTCCAGTTTCTTGACACCATTGAGCAATGTTGTTCAACTGTTGCTGAACTACTTTTGTTCTTTCTTGAGCATTCTTTGACGTTTTGTAGATCAGACCATCATCTGCTAGTGTCAACACTCATGCAATTCCGTTTCTTCTGAGGTCTGCAAAGTCTTTAGTGTAAACATGGTATAAAACAAGGGAGGGAGGAAAACCTTGAGGTAATCCCATAGAAAGTTTATGAGGCTCAGATGTCCAATCTCCAAATCGTAGGATGACGGTTTGCTCCTGAAGTGTTGCTTCTATTCATCGTGTAAGTGTTTTGCTGACTCCATGGTCAAGGAGTAGTTCCATGAGAAGCAAGAGCTGAACTTTGTTGTATGCATCTTCCAGGTCGAATGCAACTGCCGGTGTTTCTTCCTTTCTTTGGAATCTTTCGTATACTTCATAGGCAAAAGCTGCCGCATTTTCCAACATACTTTTACCCATTCTGTAGCCTCCTTGATTTGATGGGAGGCTTTTTCAACTTTGAAGGTCTCTTGCGACTTCTCTTCCTATGATTCGTTCCATGAGCTTTCCTGCTATATTTTGCATAGTGAGTATGTGGTAGCCATTTAGCTGGTGATGATCTTTTCCTGGTTTTGGTAAAGCTTTCAAGGTAGCTGTGTGTCCAGTCTTCTGGGACATAGCCTTTATCAAAACCCTCCTGGTGGAGACTGAGGAGTTGGGCTCTGTCCTCTTCTGAGAGCTGTTTGATAGCTGCATACCATACTTTGTCTGGACCTGGAGCACTATCATAAGTGCATCTAGCTATTGCGTCATCCAGTTCAGTACAGTCTACAAACTTATTGTACTACCAGCTGTAATAATCAAAAAAGAAACAGTTACTGTTCTAAAAGCTGTGATAAACAGTTATTGTTTTACAGGTATGATAAACCCAGAATACAGTTATTGTTCTTCTAGCCACGACAAACACAGTCACTGGTATCTAGCCATAATAAACGCAGGATGCAGATACTGGTAACTAGCTATGATAAACACAGGGTCCAGATTGGAACCTAGTCATGAGAAACACAGGATCCAGGTATCTTGCTATTTATCATCAGGTAACTAGCTATGATAAACACAGGATCCAGATATTGGTAACTAGCTATGATAAACACAGGATCCAGATATTGGTAACTAGCTATGATAAACACAGAGTCCAGATATTGGTAACTAGCTATGATAAACACAGGTTCCAGATATTGATAACTAGCTATGATAAACACAGGATCCAGACATTGACAACTAGCTATGATAAACACAGGATCCAGATATTGGTAACTAGCTATGATAAACACAGGGTCCAGATATTGGTAACTAGCTATGATAAACACAGGGTCCAGATATTGGTAACTAGCTATGATAAACACAGGGTCCAGATATTGATAACTAGCTACAATAAACACAGGGTCCAGATATTGATAACTAGCTATAATAAACACAGAGTCCAGATATTGGTAACTAGCTACGATAAACACAGGACCCAGATATTGATAACTAGCTATGATAAACACAGGATCCAGATATTGATAACTAGCGATGATAAACACAGGATCCAGATACTGATAACTAGCTATGATAAACACAGGATCCAGATATTGATAACTAGCGATGATAAACACAGGATCCAGATATAATTGGTCACTAGTGATGATAAACACAGGATCCAGATATAATTGGTCACTAGCGATGATAAACACAGGATCCAGATATAATTGGTCACCAGCGATGATAAACACAGGACCCAGATATTGATAACTAGCTATGATAAACACAGGATCCAGATATTGATAACTAGCGATGATAAACACAGGATCCAGATACTGATAACTAGCTATGATAAACACAGGATCCAGATATTGATAACTAGCGATGATAAACACAGGATCCAGATATAATTGGTCACTAGTGATGATAAACACAGGATCCAGATATAATTGGTCACTAGCGATGATAAACACAGGATCCAGATATAATTGGTCACCAGCGATGATAAACACAGGATCCAGATATTGATAAAACTAGCTATGATAAACACAGGATCCAGATATTGATAACTAGCGATGATAAACACAAGATCCAGATATTGATAACTAGCTATGATAAACACAGGATCCAGATATTGATAACTAGCTATGATAAACACAGGATCCAGATATAATTGGTCACTAGCGATGATAAACACAGGATCCACATATAATTGGTCACTAGCTATGATAAACACAGGATCCAGATATAATTGGTCACTAGCTATGACAAACACAGGGTCCAGATGAAATTGGTCACTAGCTATGATAAACACAGGATCCAGATATTGATAACTAGCCATGATAAACACAGGATCCAGATAAAATTGGTCACTAGCTATGATAAACACAGGATCCAGATATAATTGGTCACTAGCTATGATAAACACAGGATCCAGATATAATTGGTCACTAGCTATGATAAACACAGGATCCAGATATAATTGGCCACTAGCTATGATAAACACAGGGTCCAGATGAAATAGTCACTAGCTATGATAAACACAGGATCCAGATACTGATAACTAGCTGTGATAAACACAGGATCCAGATAAAATTGGTCACTAGCGATGATAAACACAGGATCCAGATAAAATTGGTCACTAGTGATGATAAACACAGAATACAGTGACTGACAAGCCATGACAACAATGCACATGATTTCTGTTCTACCATCCATGATAACAGAGCATAATATTAGTGTTCTATATACTTGGATAAACACAGCATGCCATAACTGTTTTACGGCTGGACGATTACAGCATATAATCACTGCTTTACTAGTTGGGATAAATAGAGCATGTCATTAGTGCTTTATGAGCAGTTGTAAACACAGCATTCCATTATTGTTTAATACAGCATTGATAAGATACATCACAATGTTATTGTTCTACCAGCCGTGATACACAGAGCATATGGTTATTGTAATACCATCCATATAAACTGAATATTCTCTTGAATATTCTTTTGAAAAGTTCCTCCTTAACATTTTTCTCCCACTCATTGACAAAAGGCATCTGGCCAATGATTCATCTTCCATCATCAGACACTGTTTCATCACTGTGTCTTCTCTCATTCTCAGTGGGAATTCAACTTTTACATCTTTGTATTTAGTCAAAATAAAATCCCAAATTTGGGATTTGGGTGTATTTTGATTCTATACTCACTTTTGTTTGTGTTGTTACTGTGGAAAGATGCAAATTCCACAGACTGAACAGGAAAAAGGGCCTTAAAAAAAAGGTCTACAGCTACTTTTGTTGAAGGATTTCTTCGACTTTTAAGTGTTCCCTTGAAACATTCTGTGTGGAGGAGATCTTCAATGGAAGACTTCAATGGAAACTTTTTTTTTGATCTGTAAGTCTTTGCAGCATCAAAAATGAAGCTCTGTACGAATGTGCCAAGCATCATTTTCGTGCTTCTGATTCACTGATCGTATACATTCCAGGCTTTTGTAGACTGAGTACTCAACAAATGTCGGTCATTCTTATTACAGTGGAACTGTCAATAACTTCAAAAATTTGAGAAATCAGTCTAGAGAAAAGAGATCTTATTTGGGAGTTCAATCTGATATAAAGACAAAAAGAACCATGTCCCAGAAAACAATCTTCATAGGGTAGAAAGTCTTCAGAATCGTAAAGCGTTTTCTTAAGGTTTCCCTGTGACTGACTTGAGACACGAGATATCACAGCTACTGTTCTAAATTTACACGGGCAGGGATTTTTTTTACATAAGTTATTACTTTAAAACAACAGCTCATTCTCTTCAATGGTACTGTATGCTAGCAAGTCCATTTAATTCATGTGTGTGATATTATCAACAACAAAAAAGACAAAAAATCAATAGACCACAATGTTATCAAATGTATGCCAGACACCTTAAAACAATCTATTTTTCACACACAAAAAATCTTAGGCCAAATGAAAAATCTGCATTCTTTTAAAAGAAACTGCAAAAAAGCCACATCCGGTGCAAAGTCTCCATGGAGTCTGCAGGAATGAGTGGCATCCTACAGCTGCCGTGATACTACCACGGAAAGATGGAGTGCCCCACGTCACACTGGATCATACATCTGACAGATCGACTGTTTCTTCACTGAAAAACAAACACAAAATAGAAAAAAAAAAAAATCAGGTAATGGTTTTCATATGTTGTGAAGACTACAGAAACTTATCTCTTTACTGCAAAGTGAAGGAATTATATCTAAATTCCATTTCCCTGATTTTTAATTCCCATTTTCTTTCTTTTCCCCTCTGCCGCCTCCCTCCCTCTTTATGAATCTTTGCAAAGTCATCAATGTAATGACAGAGGAATTGTTAGCCTGCACTTTTTTTGTTTTCCCCTACTACTGAACTGTTCAACAAGAGGGGAAGAATGTGTCAGCTGGTAGTAGAATAAAATGTCAAAGGGCAACATACTGGGTTGTTTTGTGCTGTGAGTGGATTTTTCTGAAGAATTTTTATCCCCTGGGACAACTCTCTTGAAACATGTGTGGCAGGCAAGACCTCTGTTTATCATGTCATCCCTAAGGACCAATGCTCAGCCTAGTATGGTCTGGTGGAGAGACGGTGGGACCGGAGCCCTGTCCATGCCAAACTGAAACCATGAACTTTGATGTCTGTTGGGCCGATACATGGGGCAGTGATGGTCTGCTCTACCACTCTGGGCCTTGACCAAATGCATGGGGTGAATTCATTTACTACAGATCTTCACTGTTAACTGTGTATGATCCACCGTTTTTGTCAATCTATTTGTTAAAGCTCTGCTGTCAACACCCAGTGTTATGGTCTTTGTGATGTGTTTCAGAGTTTGTGCCTTTTCTCTTTTTTTTTCTTCATAAGATGGTATACTGTATACATAGTATGTCTCAATACACATCCAGATTTACAGATAAATTTAACCTGTTAGGCATACACAGACATGAGGGCAGACAAGATGTCTCAAAGACACAGATGCAAAATAGTCTGTGCGCACTCACACACACATACATACACACACACATGCATGCATGCACATGCGCACATGCACACTCTCATATCTGACTGATAAAGAGTTATCTGATAAACATAAATGACATCATTAGTGAGTGACAGGCACACACAGACACAAAAAGATAGATACAAATGTCTAACACACCTGCCTAAACACACATAGACATCTTAACACACACACATACCGGTACATGCAACCACTCCTTCACACAAATCCTCTATAATACTAGTTACCCCCTATTCCCATTACAGTGCCCCCCCCCTCCCCCCCACCAGTTTAAAAGATGAAAACCAGGAGATGAACACACACACACACACACACACAAATACTTGATGTCACACATGTCTGGATGGACATCTGAAATGTCAAACATTAACCTAGATAACAGACAACAGGAGACCCAACAGGCCTTCAGGGCAGTGGTGAACTGAACCAGGATGTGGGTGTAAGACAGGTGAAGGTGCAGGGATTTGGAGAGATGGGGGGAATGAGGCATGTGCTAGTGTTGAGATCTGGATTAAAAGATCTGGTTGTGATGGGCTTTGGAGAGATGGATGGTTGACAGTGGTGACAGGTTGAGGAGGTGTCGAGTTAACAGCCGACAGAAGATGGGGGCTGTGCAGCTGTGATGGATAAGACATTTGATGCGCTTAGGACAGGTAGTGCTTCAGAGAAGTTGAAGGGTTCTGAAAGGTGCTCGGTTAAGAGGGGCGACGGGTGTAAATGTTGTGGTGGCTGGTTTCAGAGGTGTCAGTGGTGAGCATAAAAGAAGTGGTAGGTGAAGGACTAGAAGGGGTAGTAGGTTTCAGTGACTAGATGATGACGGACCGGTGAGAGGGGGAAAAGTTTGGGAGGGGTAGAGAGGTGGTGGTGGGTAATGGACGAGTGTGTGGGCTTAGGAGACATGCTGGGTCATCAGATATGACAATACTGGATTACTGAGGAGTTGTGAGTGTGAGAGGTTATCGTGGCGGGCATCAAAGAGGTGGTGGAGGATTATAGTGGAGGTGAGTAAAGAGATGTGATGGTGGTGGAGGATTATAGTGGAGGTGAGTAAAGAGATGTGATGGTGGTGGAGGATGATAGTGGAGGTGAGTAAAGAGATGTGATGGTGGTGGAGGATGATAGTGGAGGTGAGTAAAGAGATGTGATGGTGGTGGAGGATTATAGTGGAGGTGAGTAAAGAGATGTGATGGTGGTGGAGGATTATAGTGGAGGTGAGTAAAGAGATGTGATGTTGGTGGAGGATTATAGTGGAGGTGAGTAAAGAGATGTGATGGTGGTGGAGGGCTTAGGAGAAGTGGTGGGTCGAGAGATGTGATGGTGGTGGAGGGCTTAGAAGTGGTGGGTTGAGAGATGAGGTGGTGGTGGAGGGCTTAGGGGAAGTGGTGGGTTGAGAGATGTGATGGTGGTGGAGGGCTTAGGAGAAGTGGTGGGTTGAGAGAAGTGATGGTGGTGGAGGGGTTAGGAGAAGTGGTGGGTTGAGAGATGTGATGGTGGTGGAGGGGTTAGGAGAAGTGGTGGGTTGAGAGATGTGATGGTGGTGGAGGGGTTAGGGGAAGTGGTGGGTTGAGAGATGTGATGGTGGTGGAGGGGTTAGGAGAAGTGGTGGGTTGAGAGATGTGATGGTGGTGGAGGGGTTAGGAGAAGTGGTGGGTTGAGAGATGTGATGGTGGTGGAGGGGTTAGGGGAAGTGGTGGGTTGAGAGATGTGATGGTGGTGGAGGGGTTAGGAGAAGTGGTGGGTTGAGAGATGTGATGGTGGTGGAGGGGTTAGGGGAAGTGGTGGGTTGAGAGATGTGATGGTGATGGATGAAGAGGCGGTGGTGTGTGGTTAAGAGAAGGGTGGTGTTAGGTCAATGGGGGTGAGAGTTGATGGAGAGGGATGGCTGTGGTAATGGGCTTAGGATAGATGCCGAGTCATTTAACCCTTTCAACTCTGACATAGCAACTGACTGCGTCACCTTTCTGGTCTGGCACATTAAGGCTCTTTGGTTAGAAGATATGGTTTGATTTATTCAACCTGTCATAACTATGGATCAGCAGATGAAGGAGGCACACAGGAACAGAAATATAATGTATAACATATTCTGTTTTCACTGTGTTTGAACTATCCAGTGACACAGGGCTCCCTGATAACCAGGAACTTAAGCTTAACAGATCCTTCCTCAGCATATTGTATTCCCACAGCTTGTATCATCATATTTGTCACAGAATACAAATAAACCTTGACTGTGTCATAACTATATTGTCTGCAACAATGTAAACTTAGGTGACATCTGGCTTTATAGTTTTAAAGTAACTTGCCAAGATCATCCGCAAAGATTTCATCTAACACTTGCATCACTGTAATATTGCTGTCTTGGCTCAAAGGTTGAAAGAAAGGAAATGAGAAAAATACTCTCCAAATCAATTAAAATTTGTTCCCTCAAAAGAGCGTACGATTCAAAAAGGAATGTCTTCAAAATGCTCTAATTGTACCTATTATTTATCCACAGACTAAAGGTTGAACATGGCCAATCTGAACTCAGGTTGACTCTTGATCGCTGGTTAGAGCAGGTAGCTATATGCATTCGTGTGTGTCCAGTCAGGGTTTATGCACGGGGGGGGGGGGGGAGTAGAGAGGTGGTGTTGGGTTAAGAGAGGTGTGGTGGTGTTGGGTTAAGAGAGGTGGTGGTGGTGTTGGGTTAAGAGAGGTGGTAGTGGTGTTGGGTTAAGAGAGGTGGTTGTGGTGTTGGGTTGAGAGAGGTGGTTGTGGTGTTGTGTTAAGAGAGGTGTTAGTTTAAGAGTGGTGG
Organism: Conus canariensis; assembly: GCA_033310375.1. Taxonomy (NCBI): domain Eukaryota; kingdom Metazoa; phylum Mollusca; class Gastropoda; order Neogastropoda; family Conidae; genus Conus; species Conus canariensis. Next base: position 10,993,272 of record CM065740.1, on the reverse strand, counting down.
TGGTGGTGGTGGTTTAAGAGAGGTATGGTGGTGGTGGTTTAAGAGAGGTGGTTGTGGTGTTGTGTTAAGAGAGGTATGGTGGTGTTGGTTTAAGAGAGGTGGTTGTGGTGTTGTGTTAAGAGAGGTATGGTGGTGTTGGTTTAAGAGAGGTGGTGGTGTTGGGTTAAGAGAGGTGGTGGTGTTGGTTTAAGAGAGGTGGTGGTGTTGGTTTAAGAGAGGTGGTGGTGTTGGGTTAAGAGAGGTGGTGGTGGTGTTGGGTTAAGAGAGGTGGTTGTGGTGTTGGGTTGAGAGGTGGTTGTGTTGGTTTAAGAGAGGTGTTAGTGTTGGGTCAAGAGTGGTGGTGGTGTTGGGTTAAGAGAGGTGGTGGTGTTGGGTTAAGAGAGGTGGTGGTGGGTGTTGGGTTGAGAGGTGGTGGTGTTGGTTTAAGAGAGGTGGTGGTGTTGGGTTAAGAGAGGGTGGTGGTGTGTTGGGTTCAGAGAGGTGGTGGTGTTGGGTTAAGAGAGGTGGTGGTGTTGGGTTAAGAGAGGTGGTGGTGGTGTTGGGTTAAGAGAGGTGGTGTGTTTGGTTAAGAGAGGTGGTGGTGGTGTTGGGTTGAGAGGTGGTGGTGGTGGGGTTGGTTAAGAGAGGTGGTGGTGGTGTTGGGTTAAGAGAGGTGGTGGTGGTGTTGGGTTGAGAGAGGTGGTGGTGATGTTGGGTTGAGAGAGGTGGTGGTGGTGTTGGTTTAAGAGAGGTGGTGGTGGTGTTGGGTTAAGAGAGGTGGTGTGGTGTTGGGTTAAGAGAGGTGTGGTGGTGTTGGGTTGAGAGAGGTGGTGGTGATGTTGGTTGAGAGAGGTGGTGGTGGTGTTGGTTTAAGAGAGGTGTTGGTTTAAGAGATGTGGTGGTTTTGTTGGGTTAAGAGAGGTAGTGGTGTTGTTGGGTTATAAGAGGTGGTGGTGTTGGGTTAAGAGAGGTGGTGGTGTTGGGTTAAGAGAGGTGGTGGTGTTGGGTTAAGAGATTTGGTGGTGTTGTTGGGATAAGAGAGGCAGTGTTGTTGGGTTAAGGGAGGAGGTGGTGTTGTTGGGTTGAGAGGGGGTGGTGGTGTTGGGTTAAGAGAGGTGGTGGTGTTGTTGGCTTAAGAGAGGTGGTGGTGTTGGGTTAAGAGAGGTGGTGGTGTTGTTGGCTTAAGAGATGTGGTGGTGTTGGGTTAAGAGAGGTGGTGGTGCTGTTAGGGTAAGAGAGGTGGTGGTGGTGTTGGGTTAAGAGAGGTGGTGGTGGTGTTGGGTTAAGAGAGGTGGTGGTGGTATCGGGTAAGAGAGGTGGTGTTGGTGTTGGGTTAAGAGAGGTGGTGGTGTTGGGTTAAGAGAGGTGGTGGTGTTGGGTTGAGAGAAGTGTGGTGGTGTTGGTTTAAGAGAGGTGGTGGTGGTGGCGGTGGTTTAAGAGAGGTGGTGGTGGTTTAAGAGAGGTGGTGGTGGTTTAAGAGAGGTGGTGGTGTTGATTTAAGAGAGGTGGTGGTGTTGTTTTTAGAGAGGTGGTGCTGGTGGTTTAAGAGAGGTGGTGGTGTTGATTTAAGAGAGGTGGTGGTGTTGTTTTTAGAGAGGTGGTGGTGGTTTAAGAGAGGTGGTGGTGTTGGGTTAAGAGAGGTGGTGGGTGTTTGCGTTAAGAGAGGTGGTGGTGTTGGGTTAAGAGAGGTGGTGGTAGTGTTGGGTTAAGAGAGGTAGCGATGTTGGGTTGAGAGGTGGTGGTGGTGTTGGGTTGAGAGGTGGTTGTGGTGTTGGTTTAAGACAGGTGGTGGCTTTGTTGGGTTAAGAGAGGTAGTGGTGTTGGCTTAAGAGAGGTGGTGGTGTTGGGTTAAGAGAGGTGGTGGTGTTGGGTTAAGAGAGGTGGTGGTGTTGGGTTGAGAGATGGTGGCATAAGGTTAAGAGATTTGGTGGTGTTGTTGGATTAAGAGAGGTGGTGGAGTTGTTGGGTTGAGAGGTGGTGGTGTTGTTTGGTTAAGAGAGGTGGTGGTGTTGGGTTAAGAGAGGTGGTGGTGGTGTTGGGTTGAGAGGTGGTGGTGTTGGGTTAAGAGAGGTGGTGGTGGTGTCAGGGTAAGAGAGGTGGTGGTGCTGTTGGGTTAAGAGAGGTGGTGGTGTTGGGTTAAGAGAGGTGGTGGTGGTGTTGGGCTAAGAGGTGGTGGTAGTGTCGGGTTAAGAGAGGTGGTGGTATCGGGTTAAGAGAGGTGGTGGTGGTGTTGGGTTGAGAGAGGTGGTGGTCTTGAGTTAAGACAGATGGTGTGTTGGGTTAAGAGAGGTGGTGGTGGTGTTGGGCTAAGAGGTGGTGGTAGTGTCGGGTTAAGAGAGGTGGTGGTATCGGGTTAAGAGAGGTGGTGGTGGTGTTGGGTTGAGAGAGGTGGTGGTCTTGAGTTAAGACAGATGGTGTGTTGGGTTAAGAGAGGTGGTGTTGGTGTTGGGTTAAGAGAGGTGGTGGTGTTGGGTTAAGAGAAGTGGTAGTGTTGGGTTAAGAGAGGTGGTGTTGGTTTAAGAGATGGTGGTGTTGGGTTAAGAGAGGTGGTGGTGGTGTTGGGTTAAGAGGTGAGGTGGTGTTGGGTTAAGAGAGGTGGTGGTGGTGGGTTAAGAGAGGTGGTTGTGGTGTTGGGTTTAGAGAGGTGGTGGTGGTGTTGGGTTAAGAGAGGGGTGGTGGTTAAGGAGGTGGTGTGGTGGGTTAAGAGAGGTGGTGGATGGGTTGGGTTAAGAGAGGTGGTGGTGGTGGTTGGGTTAAGAGAGGTGGTGGTGGTGGTGGGTAAGAGAGGTGGTGGTGGTGTTGGGTTAAGAGAGGTGGTGGTGTTGGGTTAAGAGTGGTGGTGGTGTTGGGTTGAGAGGTGCTGGTGGTATTGGGTTGAGAGGTGGTGGTGGTGTTGGGTTAAGAGATGGTGGTGTTGGGTTAAGAGAGGTGGTGGTGTTGGGTTAAGAGAGGCGGTGGTGTTGGGTTAATAGGTGGTGGTGGTGTTGGGTAGAGAGGTGGTGGTGGTCTTGGGTTTAAGTACAGTGGTGGGTTTCAAACAGTTGATGGTGGTGGTGAGCTTAGAAGTGATGCTATGGGCTTAGGAGAGGTGGTGGTGGTATGGTTAGGACAAGCCATGTGCTTCAGAGAAGTGGCGGGCTTAAGAGATATGATAGGATGGGCTTTGGAGAGGTGAAATGGAAGATGTGGTAGAGGTGGTTGGCTTAACCCACTGTGGTTCTTTCCCTTGAATTGAATTAAAATCACCCGTGATCAAAGTCCCCCCCCCCCCCCCCCCCCCCCCCCCAAAAATTAACACATCTCAAGACGTGGGTTTTTTTTTTCTTTTGTTATGAATGGAATAATTTACTAAAAACAAATCTAAATCAACACATTTACCAAGAATAAGATTATTTGAGAAATGTTGATATTATTGCATAGTTATTCCTTTTAAAAAATGGAAAAAAAAACAAAAAAAAACTGTTGCCAGTTAAAGGTGGAGGGTAATGAGAGGTGATAGGTTTGTGATAGGTGTTGGTTCAAGATGTGATATTCATGGGCTTAGGAGAGGTGGTGGGTTTTAGGTTTGTGATAGGTGTTGGTTCAAGATGTGATATTCATGGGCTTAGGAGAGGTGGTGGGTTTTGGTGATGTGGTGGTTGTGGGCTCAGGAAAGATGGTGAACAGAGACGAGGTGGTGTGGGACTTGGGGAAAGGTGGTGGGTTTCGGTGATGCAGTGGTCATCTTATATGGTGGGTGGAGGTCAGGTGGATGCAGTCTACAGAGAACAGGTGGGTTTAAGAGATGTGGTAGTGGGCTTAACCAAGATGACAGCGGTGAGCTTAGGACAGGTGGTGGGTTTATGAGATATGGTGGTGCTGGTCTTACAAAAGGGGATGGTGGGTCTTGAACGGGGGTGGAATTAAGAAGGGTGCTGGTGGTGGTGGGCGTACAAAAGGGGATGGTGGGTTTTGAAGGGGTGGTGGAATTAAGAGGGGTGCTGGTGGTGGTGATCTTACAAGAAATGGTGGGTTTTAGAGAGGTACAGGTGATGAGCTGAGGCGATCTTGGTGACCACAGCAGAAAAAATATCACCACAAAGGTACAGTAATGCCCAGTTTCACCATCCTCAGTTCAGGGACCTTTAAGTATGACAAACATTGTTCCATGTGAGTGCAGATAAGAATTCTTGAAGAGAGGAACATTTAGTGAAGTTTCCAGCCATAGACCCTTCTTCATGATGGAAGCTCGACAGTTTCAGGCAGTGAAATAAAGGAAGAGAGTAGCTAGGCAGAATTTCTATTTTTCTTTTTTTTAATTTATGGGGACAGTTTATCCACCTTTTGTTCAAATTCAGCTAGTCCGGTCCTGAACCACCATCTAGGCATGTAAAGGCCGATTCAAGATCTATTTCATTCTAGATATCAACCAACATTTTATCACAGGCACAACTCATAATTTGTCTATGAGGCACAGGCTGCTTAAGTTTATAATATTAAGACAATACAACCCAAGAAACAGAAGCAAATCTTAATCACATTCAAACCTACTAAAACATAAGTACTAGATAAAATAAATCAGAGCTCTTTTGTCTGCACCTCTGTCTGAATGTACACTGTGGTAAAAAGTGTATCCAGCTATTAAGTCTCCTCTCACACAAATGGGTATCCTAACATTTATGGTTGGCCAATATCACTGCATTTGTAATCAGACTTCAAAACTTGTCAGAAAATTCAAAAACCTCACACTAGCTCTGTAAAATGGCCCCAAACTGCTACTAAACCAGGATCATCCCAGAATTTACACCAAGTGACATGGAAAGTCTCCTGTCTTGTGGATCCAAAACTCAGTCCTGTCAACCTGAAAAGATTTGCTGAATGTTTGTCTTTAGCTGTCTGAACTGGTTCATCAGTATTTAAAAGAAATCCCATTTCCACCTATTTTTGACATCAGTGCCTCCAGCCATAAATTTTGAAAATCACCTTAAACATTTCTCTGTGGACAGATACAGAGAGAGAGACAGACAAGAGTATGTGAAGAGAGAGAGAGAGAGAGAGAGAGAGAGAGAGAGAGAGAGAGAGAAAGACAGACAAAGAGAGAGACAGACTGACAGACAGAATACATGCATGCATGTTTATGTATCTAGAAACTAAATACTGAAACAGTTCATATATACGAACACAATTACAGAATGTTATTCAGATCAAGGCCATACCCCCATACTGAAGGGGTGATACTTGCAATATACTTTGTATCAATATTATTGTGAAAGAAGTTGAACCGAGGAAACTAGTACATAATTATGCACCATACAAAAAGATTAGGAATATATAGTACGTAATCTTTTCTGTGCTTCATAAATGTACATAGCAAGATTGAAATGGATGTTTACATTATTTTATGCTAGAAGTAAGTTTAGTCTGAAATTACAAGGATCAGAACAACACTTTGCCTTTATAAATTTTTACTCTAAGGTGATGAAAAGTGTCATGTTTGCGGGTTAGCCTACATAACTGAAATACAATACAACTGGATCGATTCTCAGGGTTTATTCTACAATGAACCAACTAAGGATGGGAGAGATTTCTCTGTCAGCACTGGCCTCAAGCACCAAGTCTTTGTCTCTCTGTCTAGGTGGGAACCTACCCCTTTTCTTGGCCGGTCTTATACATGACATCATCGGTTACCTCTTAGGATGGACATAGGCACATGATGGACCTAAGATATCTTCTTTTCCCTTTGGAAAAAGGATTACTTTACACCAAGAAATGAAAGCGAATTGCAAGACATAATCAAACACTGACAGCATTGTCTTACAAAACTGGAACAGTCAATGCTTTCACATCAACAGAAGTTGATTACTTCACAGATCCAGTTTTCTTGGAGGCTTCTGGACTCTGGTCAGGTACCGATGTCCATGCCTGGTCTGCTGTGGTTATACACCTAGTGATGCTGTTGATGGTGCTGGATCTGGTGACTGCTTCACTGGAGCACAGGGTACCTTCCTCTGCTTGCTGCGTTAATTTTCGGGCACAGGTGGCAAAATCTCTGGATTTGGACCAAGGGGGTGTGTGGGATTATGCACCTCTGCCTGTAGAATAAGGGTCCTACTGGGATGGTTAGGATGGGCCACTGCCACCTGTGTGTTAACCACAGCAAGAGACCATACTCCGGTGCAGGGATGAGGTGGTCAGTGTGTACATGGCAGGATTTGTTAGCCGGCTGTACAATATATGCCACAGGACCAAGGCATTGAACTATGGTGCCTTGTGCCCATTTCTCACAACCTGGAAACTGATGTACAGCAACACTGTTCCCAGGCTGAAATGTACACAGCGTTTGGGTGCCTTGATCATGCTGCTGCTGCTGCTGCTGCTGCTTGCTTCCAATGGTTGACTCAAGGTCTGGTTTCAGGATGGTCAACCGTGTGCATAGTTGTCGCTTTAGAAATAACTGAGCTGGGCTCACACTGGTAGTTGTGCAAGGTGTAGACCTGTAGATCATTAGGAAGTTTGCCGGCTGGTGCTTCTTGGTCAAACGTTGGTTTGCATTCTTCAAACTTGTTCTCTATACTTGTACCAGCCTTCCTGCTGCTCCATTAGTGGCAGGATGGTAGGGAGCTGATCTGGTATGCCTGATTCCATTTTGTTCCAAGAAATCCGTGAACACAGTGGAGGTGAACTGGGGTCCGTTGTCACCCACCACCTCTTCTGAAGTCCATATGAAACAAACAGCTGTCTCAGGATGCTGATCGTCCTTTCTGTTGTTGACTTTGTTCTGAAGACCCCTGGCCAGTTAGTGTGAGCATCAGTGTAGTTGTCTCCTTCAAACTCTGCAAAGTTGATATGGAGTCTCTGCCAGGGTCTAGCTGGCCACGACCATGTACGAAGGGAAGCAATGGGTGGTGTTTTGCTGACACAAAATCATGGCAGCACTTCACTGTCTTAAATGTCCTGATCAATTCTAGGCCATCAGATACAACTGCGTGCCTGGGCCTTCATCCGGTAGATCCCTGGATGTTGCTTATGGAGTTCAACCACTATTCCATCTTGCAGTGGTTGTGGGACAGACTTGCAAACCCCACAACCGTACTGCCTCTGCCACACTCAGTTCATGGCGTCTGCTAAAAAATGGCCTCAGATCTGGATCTGTTACATGAATTGGCCATCCATTCAGTCAGTGACAGAACCTTTGACAAGACTGCATCTTTGCGATGAGGTTGTATATTTGCTGTGACAAGACTGGATCCCTGCGGATGAGGTTGGATATTTGCTCTGCTATCACTGGTAACTTCTCATGAATGGTGATATGAAAAATTATGTCTTCAGCTGCCTCTTGTCATAATTATCCAAGGGAAGTCTGGAAAGCATCTCTGCACTGGCAAGTTCATCTGTTCATCTGCATTCCAGCTCATAATTGTATGCAGCCAGAATCAGTGGCCAACGTTGCATGTGTGCTGCTGCCAAGGTTGGAACTCCCTTTTCCAATCCAACTGTGGCCAGCAATGGCTTGTGGTCAGTTACCAGGGTAAACTGTCTCATACAGACACTATTGAAATTTTTTCACAAATTAGGGTCAGTTACCAGGGTAAACTGTCTCATACAGACACTCATGAAATTTTTTCACACCGAAAATATGTGCTAAACCTTCCTTTTCAATTTGGGCATAATTTCCTTCTGTCTTGTTCTGAATGCATAAGCAATTGGGTGATGACTTCCATCAGGTATTACGTGACTAACGACTGCTCAAAGTCCAACAGCTGATGCATCACATTCCAACGGATTGGAAGGTTTACATCATACTGTGTCTGAACTCTGACATTAGTTGAGTCTTCACTTTCTCCAAGGCATTCTGGCAGTCTGAAGTCCATGCCCTGTAGTCCTTTAGCAGATCATGCAGTGGTGCTAGTTCTGCAGACAGATTTGGCAGGAACTGGCATAGTACCGCACCATGCCAAGAAAGGAATGTAGCTCTTTGATGTTGATTGGTGTAGGCACATTTGAGATTGCCTCGACTTTTTCTACCACTGGCTGTAACCCTTCTACTGAGATCCAAGGTATTGTACCCTGTCTTTGAGGAACTCACACTTGGCTCTCTCTGTAGTCTCAGTCCATATCCGTTCAGCCTTTCGAACACTTGATTAAGTCTGATCAAATGTTCTTCAGTTGATCCAGTCACCTCAGTGTCATCTTGGTACACCACCACTCCCTCGATGTCCTGAACAATTTGTTCCATGCTCCGCTGACATATGGCAGGAGCTGAAGAAATTCCAAATGGAAGACGACAATATCGATACAGTCCCTTGTGAGTGTTGATGGTCAACAGATGCTCGGACTTTTTTCTACTTCCATCTGGTGATTAAAGGCTTGCTTGAGATCTAGTTTGGCAAAGAATTTTCTTCAACAATTTAGTGAAAAGATCAGTGGGCTTGGGAAATGGATACTGATCAACATCCAACATGGGATTAATGGTTACCTTGTGGTCTCCACAGATTCTAACCTGGCCATTATTCATGGGGACTACAACTATTGGATATGCCCATGCACTGTGCATGACTTTCTATATAACACTTTCTTTCTCCAAATCGGTCCTGTTCCTCTTCCACCTTGGGATGAATTGTATACAGAACAGGTCTTGCTTTGCAGAACTTGGGTTTGTTCTGCCCTTCTTTCAGTTGGAGTGTGGTCTTGATCTTCTTCATAGTGCCTAACTCCTCTCTGAAGACTTCTTCATGCCTGTTCATGACTGCGTCCAGTGTCAATGGTGACAGCCTGTTGACTTGACAAATGGCTTGCCAGTCCATTCTTAGTGCCAACGATCAGTCCCGACCCAGTATTGCTGGTTGGCCAGTGACATTTGCTACCAAGAGTTCCAGGTCTGCTTTCTGTTGGTTATGCTCAACTACATCATCTGTAGCACCCTCAAAGGTAACTTCACCTGAGTAGGTAGCAGGTGTTCTCTCGAGTGGCTTCTGACTGAATCTTTCATAGAATGTGTCTTTCCCTATGATGCTTTTGGCTGATCCTGTATCCATCTTAAAGGTTAGACTCACTGTCTACTTACATGGTGACTGTCTGTGGTTTCTTCCCTTTCTGAAAGCGATGAAACATTCCTAGTTGACTATCTTGTTCTTCATCCTCCCCTCTGTCAGTAACATGCCCCTGTTCCAAGAAATGATTTTGATTTTGGGGAGAGCTTCTGCACACACTGTGCAAATAGCCCTTCTTATGGCAAGCATGGCACTCACATGCCTTGAACTCTCATGCTGACAGATCATGCTACTGTCCATATCTGTAACATTTTCTAGCGCCTGTGATTGTGCCCTGTAGTGTGGAGTACAGGCATGTGTGTATATGTACATGGACAAGTGATAGAGGCCAAGGCATTATTAAGATGATATGCGCGATTTGACCGAAAAAATAATTTTGGAAAAAATCTTAATCTTTCAATTATTATGTTCCAGGTCATCATTTCCATTAGCCAGTAGGCCATTTTATGGAATGCTCACATACATACAGACCCTCTCTCCATTCTTTTTCTCTTTCATAAATACAGTGTGTGTGTGTGTGTGTGTGTGTGTGTTCTTACTGATAATCCCTGATAAATCCCAGGTAAAAAATTACTAACTTTCATGAACAGACAGTAAATAAATGAACCAATCAGCTATGGGAAAAATCTGTCTCCGCCCTATACTTGTCAGGCACCGTTGGATTTTGAGCCCCCAATCCTCACCCCGCACTTTCACAGTGTATGATAAAATCATCTACCTTCACTTCTGGTTAATTCAAGGTAATTCCGTTTTTTTTTTCTTTTTTAATTACTAAATTCAAATTCTGTGAAAAGTTCTACTGAAAGTAGTAAAATCTGGAGTGGCTCAAATATGAAATGTATTTCTCATCATGGATCCGTCGCACAAAAAGTCTTGCTGAGAATGAATTTGGTTGTGGTTAGCAACACACAGATTTCACACAACATATATTATGTGGTTTGCAAGAGTATTACTGATTCATTCCATTAAAAACAGCAGACTGAACAGATGGTGCCTTTGACAACAGTAATCAATGTTTACTCCCAAAAACAACAAAAGGACAAACTTTCAAATGAAATATACTATTCAGTCAGAATTACCTGACTCTGGCAAGGTCTTCTCCAAGCTCGACGCCAGGAGTGGATTCTAGCAGATCCCGCTATCCCCAGAATCCAGGCTGCTCACAACATTTATTACACCCTTCGGACGGTTCTGCTTCAACCGACTACCATTTGGCATCAGCTCGGCAAGCGAAATTTTCCAACGAGTGATGTCACAGATCCTCCTTGACATCGAAGGAGTCATCTGCCACATGGACGACATCCTTGTACATGCGCCAGACCAAGGAACCCACGACCAGCGTGTCCGGGCTGTACTCCAACGTCTGAAGGAAGCAGGGGTCACACTCAATGAGAAGTGTGAGTTCTCCAAAACGTCCATTGAGTTCTTGGGCCACATCATCGACGCCAAAGGCATCCATGCAGATCCAAAGAAAGTAGAGGCCATCATGAAATTTCCAGCGCCCACCAATATAACCGAACTCCAGCGATTCATGGGGATGGCAAACCAGATGGCCAAGTTTCTCCCGAGTCTAGCGGAGAGCAATGCACCCCTACGCCATCTGCTGCGCAAAAACACTGCGTGGGTGTGGGATCAGCCACAGCAGGCAGCCTTCCAACAGACCAAGGAACTGCTGACCTCCCCACCAGTCTTGGCACACTATGACCCCCAACGGCCGACCATCATCGCAGCTGACGCCTCCTGCTCAGGCATCGGTGCAGTCCTATTGCAAACCCAACAGGATGGATCACGGCGACCAGTCCACTTCATCTCCCGCTCCCTCAGTGACGCCGAGAAGAACTATGCTGTCATCGAAAAGGAGGCACTCGCGGCCACCTGGGCCTGCGAACGGTTCAGCGAGTACGTGCTGGGCCTCAATTTCACGATGGAGACCGACCACCAGCCACTGGTCCCACTCCTCGGTATGACAGAACTCTACAAGATGCCACCTCGCATCCAGCGCTTCAGGCTGCGCCTCATGAGGTACAACCCGAAGGTTGTTCACGTCCCTGGCAAGAACCAAATCACTGCAGATGCCCTGTTGAGAGCGCCAGTCAGCAATCCAGACAACATGGATATTGACCTGGTCGACGACACAACAGTCTTCTCCAGACATCGAGATCCTGCCAGCCTCAACCGGAAAGCTGCAGGAAATTCGTGAAGCACAGAAAGAAGACAACGTGCTTCACCAATCAGAGAGCACTGCGTCAACGGCTGGCCAGTCTACATGCCTGAGAACAACCTCCTCAAGCAATACTGGCTGAACAGGGAGTACCTCACCATTATCGATGACCTCCTCCTCTTCGATGAGCGTCTGGTCATCCCCACATGCCTGAGGCTGGAAGTCCTAAGCCATCTCCACGAGGGCCATCTTGGCATTACAAAATGCCGTGCCTTGGCCAGGTCTTCAGTCTGGTGGCCATACATCTCTTCCGAAATAGAGGAGATGATCAACAAGTGTTCCACCTGTGCCATCCATCGTCCGGAGCCCCTTCTTCCCTCAACCTTCCCAGAACGTCCATGGGCACGGCTAGGCATGGACCTGCTTGAACTCAACGGTTCGACCTATTTGGCCATCGTTGACTACTACTCCCGCTGGGTGGAGACGAAACTCATGGTCAAGCAGACAAGTGCAGAGACCATCAACCACATCAAAAGCGTCTTTGCAGTCCATGGAATCCCTGACGTTGTCGTAACAGACAACGGGACCCAGTTCAGCAGCCAGGACTTCGCCAGCTTCGCTGCATCATACGGATTCACTCACGTGACAAGTTCCCCCAAACACCCTCAAGCGAATGGTGAGGCAGAGAGAGCAGTGCAAACGATCAAACAGCTGCTCAAGAAGAGCAAAGACCCCTACCTTGCACTCCTCATGTACAGGGCAACACCCCTCCAAAATGGCTTTTCCCCAAGTGAACTGCTCATGGGGAGGAAGCTAAAAACGCGGATTCCTGTCTTCCCCAATGCCCTGCATCCCAAGACCCCAAACCATGATACAGTGAGAGTGGAGTCCAGCAACAAAGAAAAACAGCGTACCAATTTCAACCAACGCCATGCTGTAAAGGAGCTGCCTCCACTCAAGACAGGAGATCCAGTCTGGATTCGAGACATGAGACGACCCGGCGAGGTCATCTCAACGTCAAACAGTCCACGCTCCTACATCATCAGGACGCATAAAGGAACGATCCGACGCAACCGGGCAGCCGTCGTCTCAACCCCAGCGACGGAGAGAAACATGCACACATTCTCTCCACAACCTGCGGGACAGCCAACCACACTAAGCTGTTCCACACCTGCGACTGCAACTCCTGCAGAGGCCACCACGCCGGCGGTTACCAGTACCAATACCGGAGGCCCGCTTCGCACCAGATCAGGCAGACAGATCAACAAGCCTGACAAGCTTGACCTGTAGTGTGTGCCCAGACAGATCAGAGAAAGGCCCTTATGGCTCATCTGTCTGGGGAAAAGTGGAGTAGGAAAGGAATGTGAAAAGTGTGTGTGTGCCCAGACAGATCAGAGAAAGGCCCTTATGGCTCATCTGTCCGGGGAAAAGTGGAGTAGGAAAGGAACGTGAAAAGTGTGTGCTCCCAAACAGGTCAGAAGAAGGCCCTCATGGCTCACCTGTTTGGGTGAATGTAAAGTGACAAGATGGAGTTCTTCCTCTTTTGTTTCGAAGAAGAACAGGATCAACTGTCACCATCTCAGTGTAATTTAGTCTAGTCATCCGGGGTAACAGAATGTGAGGATGCATGAAACGTGTTTTATTTTGTGCTCGTCTTTGTTTATTATTGCATGTAGTGTATTAGTTCAGTTACAGTCTAGTCACCAGTCAATATGTACGTATATGGACAGTACACCTACGAACACTGTGGGAGACCTGATTATTTACAGCGGACAAAAGGTGAACTTGAAAACAGATCACTAAGGGGAAATCAATTATTCAGCAGATCGCGATGCTCATATGTATTTTAAAGTTATAAATAACTTGGGGGGAGATGTTGTATTAGTAGAGTCTACGGTTCTCAGACGAACCAAGGGAGACAACTCCGAGGAGAGAGGGAGAAAAAACATGGCTTCTTCTAGAGGTATTGAATAAACACGTGGTAGACGACAAACCCGTTGTTCAACTGCTGTGAGGTTGAAAGGACCAGTCAGACATCACCACACCGTTCATAGAATTTATGCGTAGCTGCCATACAATTACAGTGAAACAAGTACACACAGAGCAATTTTAAAGGGAAGAATAGGTGTGCAAAGCTCGCAAGATGAATGCAACAAGATGAGTTTCATTTATTTTTGAATATCCATAATATTCTGGTAAAAAGTTTTTAAATCAGAAGTGTCATTCTGCAGTCTTTAGCAAGCAAGCATGTTTGTTCTCAACACTGAAATGGGCCATGTATATCAAGGTGGGCAATACTGTCTATGTTACTTTATGTCTGTGAATCTTGCTTGCTTTTTCCAAAGGTTTAATTCCTTTCAGGGCAATAACGTTAATTACCGTATGCTAAGAGTTTGCCATGGCTGAAGACTATCTGCACATAATACTGTATTACAAAAAGAACAATCTTATGTAGATCTCACACACCTGTTTATATCAGCCCATTGATAAAGCTGTAAGCCAAGAGCAGTTTTTTTTTTTGCAGATGTGTGTAGAAATATTTTGTGTATGTACAACTTTTTCTTTTACCCGATATATGTTAAATGCTTTGATACATTGAAGTGTTGTCTTTGGAGACAGAGGATGAAAGGAAGGACAGCATGCAGGGCAGGGCAGCACTGTGCTGGAGGGAGAGAGAAAGAGAGAGGGATGGAGAGGGAGTTGGGGGCTGGATGAGAGGAGGGAAGATACTACAGTGCCATTAAACAATGGACGGAAGGTGGGGAGTGTATTTTTCTGATTTTCATTACATTAGTTTTTTTCCCTCTCCATGTGTGTGTGTGCGTGTGTTCATGCGTGCATGCACACATGTGCACACATGCGTGTGTGTGTGTTCGTACATGTACATATGTGTATGTACATATGTGTATGTAACTTGTGTGTGTGTTTGTACATAAGTGCATGTACATATGTGTGTGTCACTCTGTGTGTGTGTGTGTGTGTGTGTGTGTGTGTGTGTGTGTGTGTGTGTGAGTGTAATTTTTTTTTTCTATAAACAAAAATTGTTGACATTCTCTTATGATATTTTTTTTAATGTCAGTACAACAGAAAGTTAATCTCACAGTAAAGTGGTTTCAGATAGTCAGTGAGTGTGTGTGTTAGTCAAGTGTTAGGTCTTCAATTTAACGTCTATACACATTATGTGATATTAGACAAACCTAATCTATAAGAATAACATTAACAGCAACAGCAAAAAATGGATAACTAACTATAAAACATCGAAGAATAACCGGTCATAACAAGGACATTACTAAAACACCAGTTCCCATTTTACAAAACAGAAAAAATAGGACTTTGATGCAATGAAACAGCAATTTTACACATTAGTGATAAATCGGTTACAACTGTATCCAGGGAACAATTAGGCAGAGGTGGTAGATGAGGTTTTAACTGCTTGCAGTGGAAAAGTATGTGGGAATTTGTTCTCATTTCACCACAAAGGCATGTTATATTTTTGCAAAACTTTGTCTTAAAAGCGTTTAGTAGTCAAGTGTGTGTGTGTGTGTGTGTGTGTGTGGGGGGGGGGGGGTTGTGTGTGACAGTGCCTAAGCTTGCATGTGTACTCATGTGTAAGTATACACACGTGTGTGCATATGTACCTGAATGAGAGAGAGTTTGTAAACACAGGTCTGCAAAATGTGAGGATATGTGAGGTAAGACGAAAGTCATATCTGAGGAAATGACCAAATACTGGGGTGAAACACTCTTTCAGAACTATGTGTTTGACAACCATTGACGATGTCTGGTTGAGCACTTCAGACAGAACAGCTGGGAAACACAGTGCATTGTGGTGTTCAAGCAGTGACGCTGGATTGGGAAATGCTCAGTGCAAACGTACATCATCACTCATATCATCTTCAAGCATCTTAACACCCAAATGCAACAACAACAACAATAGATAGATAGATGTATAAATACACAAAAATCACTTTAACAACATACAATAAACAATATGAGAAGTTAATTGACAGAGAATTTGAATGGTTATGTATATAACCATAATACATTATTCATGACTTATGTTACAAAGTGCAGTTTCATAAATCATTTCCAGATAATGATTCTGATCAAGCACAATCATGCGTGCATGTATGTGCACTCGTACATGTTTGCACATGCAGAGGAACATGAGGAAAATCTCATGATAATATACACCCATATCCAGGTTGGTGCAACAATCTTTCATGATGATTTCTACAAGGCCCATCTTCAACAAGCCACTGTCGGGAATTGTATTTCCTCAATGGGAAGATTCACAGCAGTATCATGCAATGGGATAGGGAGGCAGGCATGAATGGGACAACTCTAATCCAAACTCACACCATCACTTAGGTTGTTTGTGCCTTGAACAATGTCAGCATGCAAATGATGCCGGTGAAGCAGTCAACCAAATCATGCAAATTAGTCATTGAATAGGCACGGAAGCTCACTCTGGTTCTTGAGACCTGATTTTCTTTTAAAATCATCCTACATGGGTGCTCCTCCCTCTTTCCTACCATCTCTCTGTTCACCCTTCCCCTGAGCCACCCACTCTCCACCCTCCCTGCCGTTAACCCCAGTTTCTGTGACCATACAGATCAACTATCATAGCATAAAAAATTCTGTAAGTTTAAAAGGTCCTCAACATTTTGTTCTGAAGTTTGAGAGGATGGGTCTAATTTGTTTTGAGAGAATAAATCTAGAGGAAATAAAAAGGAATGTATGAAATAGCAGTTTCCTTTCTCTCTCCCCCACCCCCAGTCCAGTTCCCAGTTTATTGCATTATTTCTTAAAAATAAAAGACTGTTCAAATTCATACACACATAAATGCATGCACACACACACACACACACACACACACACACACACACACACACACACACATTTTAATCACAAATATGAGTTCTTAAAAGTTTGAGATAGACTCCTCCTCCTCCGCCTTTCTAAAATCATCTCTTCTTCATGTCAGTTTAGATATGAATGATGCACCTATATGACTGAAAGCAATGAAGCATAACTGTCAGATGAAGCAAAAATAAACAAAATATATGGGGGTGGGGAGCATCTTACCAAAATTGGTTCAGATGCAACAGCTTTGTATATAGCAGAGGCTCTGTCACAACACAAAATGCACCTTCATATTTTGGGGTATTATGTTATGTCTATTTGATTAGTAAATTTGCCTTCAGTGAATGCTTTCTACATACTTGACCTATTCCAAGTTTTGTTTTGTTTTGGTGGTCCCGAAATCTGCTGAATATCATTCCCCATGAGCTGATGGCAGGCTTTTTCTTCTGAACATTTGACACACACATTTCCTTTTCTCTGCATATCATATTTGTTTGAGTTTTGTTGCAACCAGCTAAAAACTTCTTTCATTGATTGTTCGTTTTATTCTGGTCACCTACAAAAGCTATCGGGAAGTTGGGAGGGGAGCAGAACACAGATTTCTTCTTCACCACGTGATAATTTTGACATATCCTTATGTCTGTGATTTATTATCTGCCATGTGTTGTCCACATATTGGTAAAGCCACCCAGGAGCTTTGATCTTGACTGTGTCATCCTTCCCTACAGTGTCTGTGCACAGAGACATTCACCATAACAACTTTCACAGAGGCAAGTCCAATGCTTCTTACCAAGAAAGGCTCACACTGACTGTTCTCCGATACCACTCAGGACACTCATGAATACGTACATACTGTGTTTACTATTGAAATGATTTCTAGGTAACTGCCCCAAACACTAGGACAATACATCACACTGACCTGCTGAAAATGTTGCCAAGAACAGGTCTCTTGGCTTTGATCACGTCTTTCACTTACCTAAGCAGGAGCACAGGCTCTGTGTCTCAATTGCAAGGAAATCAACATAATTGGACAAATTATGCTGCCTGACATAAAATAATACTTATAAATAAAACAGAAAGGAGGGGAAAAAATAGAAAAAAGAAGACAAAGTCTAAAAAGTTTAGTCTCTCCTTTAAAGAGACAGAGATTAAAGAACAAAGGCGAAGTTCAAACAATCTAAATTCTAATTCAGCTTCTCTCCTTTTAAAATCAAACTAATCTTTGATACTCATCTTAAATAAATGTTAGCGAACCGCCCAGAGAAACGTGGACAAACGAGTCACAAGACTACGCATTTCACTACGCATTTCGACCTCTTAGGTCTTCTTCAGGTAAGACACAAACGAATAGAACAATGAAAAATCACTTAGCTTTGATCGCTTCAGAGTTCAGCGCAAGGAAGAAGGCGTTTTTTGTATTGCTTTCAGAATGTGTTCATTATGCTTGTGTTTTTGTTTTTGTGACCTGGGTTGGATGTGGGGTAAGTTAGTTTGGAACACCTAAACCACCACCCTACCTCCGACTCCATCACTACTCACCCCAGTACACGCCTGCAACGAGGAAATCTTTCTGAATTACGTTCAGCGCTAGTGTTACTTAACTGATCAACAGAACCCCTGTCATATCTGCTTTCATACACCTCTAACTTTGGTAGGTGTTCTCCTGATTCAACGCCTTCTTCCTTGCGCTGAACTCTGAAGCGATCAATGCTAAGTGAATTTTCGTTGTTCTATTCGTTTATGTCTTACCTAAGATAAGATAAGATAATGTTGCTTATAGCCCAGCCGACCGCAAGGGGCCACATCAGGGCTGTCACCACGTTAAAATCAACTCACAAGTTATTTTTTTAAAAAATTTAAAAAAAACACCTTTCACACATCTCTTTAAATGACATCGTCTAGAAACGCACCAGAAACTTCGTTAAAATTCTTTCATCCGTAAAATCTTAAATCAGATGAAAAATGTTAATCTCTCTCAAAAACTCAAAGATCACGTCAGGCGGGACATCTCTGAACAGGATTTTCATGGACTCTGCTGTAAAATGTTTGTGTAAGATAAGATAAGATAATGTTGCTTATAGCCCAGCCGACCGCAAGGGGCCACATCAGGGCTGTCACCACGTTAAAATCAACTCAAGTCAAAAAAAAAAAAAAAAAAAAAAAAAAAAAAAAACACCTTTCACACATCTCTTTAAATGACATCGTCTAGAAACGCACCAGAAACTTCGTTAAAAATCTTTCATCCGTAAAATCTTAAATCAGATAAGATAAGATAAGATAATGTTGCTTATAGCCCAGCCGACCGCAAGGGGCCACATCAGGGCTGTCACCACGTTAAAATCAACTCACAAGTCATTAAAAAAAAAAAAAAAAACCTTTCTTAAATCAGATGAAAAATGTTAATCTCTCTCAAAAACTCAAAGATCACGTCAGGCGGAACATCCCTGAACAGGATTTTCATGGACTCGGCTGTAAAATGTTTGTGTCTCACATCGTGCAAGTCCCAACACTCTAAAAGAATATGTTTCATTGTGAGTGGCACATGACATGGAATGCACCACGGCGCTTCCTCATTCTTTAAAAGGTACGAATGGGTAAAATACGAATGGCCGGTGTGCAGCCGGCACAGAACAGTTTCTTCTTTATGACCACCAGATGTAGATGGGAGGAACTCCTTAAGGTTTGGACGGATCTGAAAGAGTTTGTTATCCGTCTGTGTGTTCCAATCCTCCTGCCAGAGGTCTCTCACATAATCGTTAATTTTGGGTTTCAGATCTGAGCAAGGGATATAAATATTGGACAATTTCTCTCTTGTGGCATTCTTGGCTAAACGATCAACCATTTCGTTCCCTCCGATGCCAACATGACCAGGAACCCAAGCTAGAATAATGTTGTAACCATCCGCTTTCAACTTGCTAAAACGCTCAAAGAAATGTAAAAGTTCTGGATGCTGAAGGTTGCGGCCAGCTATGGCCTCCAAAGCTGACAGCGAATCCGACAGAACCAGAAAGTCCCTCTTGGTAGATTGTGAAATTATTTTCAATGCCAGAACCAGAGCAGTAAGTTCAGCAGAATAGACAGAGGCATCTGGAGGTATATGTTTTAACAGTATCTGAGAAGGAGCACCAGGGCAATAGGCTGCACAGGCCACTCCATCCTCAGACTTGGAACCGTCAGTGAAAATTTTCTGACAGGATGGAAATTTTGAACAGAGGTCAGCATACAATGCCTTGTATGCCTGAGAGCTGGTGGACTCTTTACGAAAAGCTGCGAGATCAAAACGAATCTCTGGTGTGAAAAAGGTCCACGGAGGCTGATCCGGAAACTTGGAAAAATCAGACACAACTCCTAGGTCTAGACCTGCATTCCGCGCGTGAGGCTGCATACGAACACCAAACGGCGGAATACAGTTAGGGTTGTTTTCGAATTTGTTTTGAAACTGGGGGTCAAAGACACAGTCATAGGCAGGATTCTGCGGTTCTGAGAACAGTCTGATATAGTAATTTAGAGACATTTTCAGCCTGCGGTTGGACAGTGAGGGTTCACCTGCCTCTGCGTACAGGCTGTACACAGGGGTGGTGCGGAATGCTCCAAGACAGAGACGAAGCCCTTGATGGTGGATAGGGTCCAAGAGTTTCAGATAAGAGGGTCTTGCAGAGCCGTACACAGTACAACCATAGTCCAGTTTGGAGCGGACCAGGGCTCTGTAGAGATGCAGCAAAGTTTTCTTATCAGCGCCCCAGTCAGTGTGTGCTACGACCCGCAGAATATTCAGAGCTTTCTGGCAAGAGGTTTTGAGATTTTTAATGTGGCTGAGAAAGTTGAGTTTTTGATCAAAAATAACTCCAAGGAATTTGGCTTCTTTTACAGCTGGAATGGTGGACTTGTCCAGACGAATTTCAGGATCACCAAAAAATTGACGAAAATTGTGAAAATGGATTGACTGAGTTTTGGTACGTGAGAAGGTAAACCCGTTTTCCTCAGCCCACTGCTGGATCTTGTTGACACAAAGTTGGAGTCGACGCTGTACGCTGGGGTAAGAAGCTCCCACTGCGTACAGCGCAAAGTCGTCAACGAACAGAGAGGACTCAGAGCCCTGGCTTACCGATTTCACAATGTCGTTGATTTTAATGCTGAAAAGAGCAGGAGAAAGGATGCTCCCTTGAGGGACACCCAACTCCTGCCCATGGATGTCAGAGAGTGTGGTGCCAACACGCACCTGGAACTGTCGATCAGCCAAAAAGTTCTGTATGAACAGAGGCAGGTGACCACGGAAACCAAGTCTGTGCAGGTCCAGAAGAATTCCTGATTTCCACGTGGTATCATACGCTTTTTCGAGGTCGAAAAAGATAGCGACCACATGCTGTTTATTGACAAAGGCATTGCGGATGGTGGTTTCCAGACGGATTAGATGGTCAACTGTCGAGTGGTATTTCCGGAAACCGCACTGTTGACTGGCCAAAAGGCCATCGGTTTCCAGCTTCCACATCAGACGGGAGTTGACCATCTTTTCCATCAACTTACAGAGGCAGCTAGTCAGAGCTATCGGACGATAGTTGGAAGGGTTGGTAAGGTCCTTTGCAGGCTTTGGAATTGGAATGATCAGGGCTTTCCGCCAGGAGGGCGGAAAGTACCCTGTGGTCCAGATATGGTTGTATACTTTAAGAAGAGTCTGGAGACAGCTTTCTGGAAAATGCTTCAAAACCTGATAATGAATATCATCCAGACCAGGGGCAGAATCAGTGCAGGTTTGTAAAGCTGTTTTCAGTTCATTGATTGAAAAAGGGAGATTGTAGGCTTCAGAGTTGTCTGATGTGAAATTGTATAAAGATTTCTCTCTGAGTTGTTTGTTTTTTAAAAAGGCTGCAGATTTATTTGAAGATGAGGAGTTCTGTTGGATGGTGGAGGCCAACAGATTGGCAACAGCTTCTTTGTCAGTGATCAGAGCATCGGCAAGTTTCAAGTGATGAATGGAGGGGTTGGTGTTTTTCCCTTTGATTTTTCTGATGATGTTCCAGACTTTTTTCTTTGAAGTTTTTTATGTCAGCCCGGAGCAAAAGTTTCTCCAAGACTGACGTTTACTGATTTTGAAAGTGTGTCTCGATTTGGCGCGGAGTTTCTGATGGGCTCGAGCGTTGGAACCTGAAGGTCGTTGGTATACCCGACGCTGAGCCCGTTTGCGAACTTTTGAAATTTGTTGGCAGTCTAAATTAAACCAGGGTGTTTTGGCATTTGGAGTTTATTGGAAGACATTGGAATACAGGTTTTAGCACACTTTATCACAGTGTTAGTCAGAGATTCAGCTGGGTCTGGACTCTGAAGAAAATCAGTGTCCTGGAATTCTTTCAAAATATTGGTGGCAAAAAGATTCCAGTTGGCCTTCTTATAATTAAGATGTTGTGAGACACAGATGTTTTCAGTTAATAAGGGTTTTAAAAGAACAGGGAAATGGTCACTTCCGTGCAGATCGTCATGGACAGACCACTCATAGTCCAGGACCAGCGAGGGGTCACAAATCGACAAATCTAAGCACGAAAGTGAACCTGTGGAAGAGTGGAGGTAAGTTGGAGCTCCATCGTTCAGACAACACAAATCAAAGTCTGAAAGGACATCCTCAAGAAGCAGACCTCTGGATGACGAACTGACACTACCCCAAAGAGGATTGTGACCATTAAAGTCACCCAACAGCAAAAAAGGTTGAGGAAGTTCTTCGATCAGACTGACAAGGTCCTGACGACAAACCGGGACAGAAGGTGGCAGATACAGTGAGCAGATTATAACAGTCTTGTGGAGAGTGACTCTCGCAGCTACAGCCTGAAGGGAGGTAGTCAGAGCGACAGGACTAAACAGTAAAGTTTTGTGTAAAAGAAGGGCAACACCGCCTGACAGTCCCAATGTGGATGGTTGTGCAGTTTTAGAAAGAATATTAAAGCCAGAAAGAGTGAAGGTCTTCTGGCTTTGAATTTTAGTTTCCTGAAGAGCCACGACGGAAGGTTTCACAGTTTGACACAGAAGTTGCAGCTCCTCAAAATTTGAATTTAGGCCACGGATATTCCAATGGATTAGTTTACTACTATCCATGGTGCAGAGGATGAACAGGAGAGAAGTCAGGTCATCTCCTTGTCATCGTCTGCGTTCAGTGGAGCAAATTTATTGCTTAGTTTCACTGGACTGTTTGGGTCTTCAGACCTGCTGGCAGACTTGCCCACAGGTGAAGAAGGTCTGGATTTTGGAGATGGTGGAGGTTTCTTCCTCATCTCCACCATCTCCACACTTGGTTGAACTCCCTTGCCCGCACGGGCACTGCTCGAGGAAGTTCGAGGCGGGAGGCCTGGCTTTTTCATCTGCCAAGCAGCAGATGGAGTAGACTGCTGGGCAGTCTGAGGGGTGGCGGATTTTTTGCCTCCACCAGGGGCACCCACTTTGGGTTGGGAGGCGGTGGACTTGCTTCCACCAGAGCTTAACGGTCTTTCTTGCAATGTCTTGGTGAAAGTAAAATTGTCAGTCTGGCAGCAGACTGAACGGGTGGAAACTTTCTTTGTAACGGAAGCATAAGAAGACACTGTTGACGTCTGACTGCCAACAACCTGTTTGCGGGCCTCAAAAAACGAAATTTTCTTTTCAGTCTTCACTCTTTGGATGGTGGACTCCTGAACCCAAACAGGGCAGTTGCGTGAAGAGGAGGGGTGGTCGCCACCGCAGTTCGTACAATGAGCCGGGTCTTTACACGGCCCATCATGGGTTGCCTTGCAACAAACACCACACACCTCCTGCCCAGAACAGCGGTCTCTGACATGTCCAAACTTCTGGCATTTGAAACACCTCAACGGGGATGGGTCATACAGTTGGACACGTACATTTAAGTACCCGACTTTAATGACCGGAGGCAGCACAGGGTTGCAGAATGTCAGAAAGAGGGTGTTGGTGGGCACTCTTTCTGCACCTTTTTTGACTGTCACCCTATGCACCTCTGTCACACCTTGGGACGCAAGTTCTGTCTTGATCTCCGCTTCCGAGACACCTTTCAAATCCGGGCACCGGATAACCCCTTTGGTCGAATTTAACTGCTTATGGGGGGTCACCCGGATCTCTCTGTCCACGAGTTTTGTTGCCCTCAGCAGCTGCTCCGATTGCCTCTGTGATCTGCACTGGACGAGGAAAGTGCCATTCCGTAGCCTTTTCACTGACTGAGGGTCACCTGCTAGACCCTGAAAGCCCTTCTGAATAGCAAAAGGACTCAGAGCAGAAATAGGCTTTTCCTGCTCTGTCCCTTCAACCACAAGCCAGGAAGCCCAAAAACCTGTCCTCTGTCTCGTCTCCATATCCGAGTCACTGTCGGAATCGTTATGACTAGAAATGGGGTCCACTGCCTTCCTCTTCTTTATGGGGGGTGTGATTTTGGATAAAGCCATGATTTATGTTTAGAAATTTCGTCTCTCCCTTACCCACCCACCATGGAGTCCAACTAAGGGGCCAGGGCCAAGAACTCATTGTCTTGACCCCTTCCAGGCTTCAGGAGAGATATACGACAAACAGAAGCCTACTGACCCTATCCCCCCTGATCATGCCCAACTCCCGGGAACAGAGAGCTGAGCACTGCAGGGGTTACCTTGGCCAGTCGGAGAACTGCCTGTCTTGACCCAGCCCCACGAAGGGGAAGCCGATTGATACACCCGGGCCAGAGTGTACCTCCTGTCTAGGAGAGGTCCGAGCCAAAGTGATGTGTTGAGGGCGTTGGCCCTCTCAATCACCAGGATCTCATCCCCCTCCGTCACAGGTCGCACCGCACGGCAAACGCGGCGGATCTTAAGAAGACCACAGAGAGAAAAAGAGTGTGCAAAAGAAGGCTTGAAAGGGAGACGAAGAAAGAAAAGAACCGTTAAGAAAGGCAGAAGACAGAATAGGAAAAAGGTGGGTTACTATTTGTCTGGGCCCTCACTCCTAACCTTTCTGACATGGGAGACCCTACCAGGGGCATCAATTCCTACCACGTAATGCTTGGCCAGTCAGCAGCTTGGCTATACAGGCCTAGAAGCATTGACAACAACTAACCATCTAGTCGAGTATTGATGCCCCCGTCAGCAAAGCCTAAAAGATCACTGGACCACGCAAGCCCTCCGACCACGGCAAGGTTGCAACCCACGGAGGGGTCAGAGCGACAGGACTAAACAGCAAAGTTTTGTGTAAAAGAAGGGCAACACCGCCTGACAGTCCCAATGTGGATGGTTGTGCAGGTTTAGAAAGAATATTAAAGCCAGAAAGAGTGAAGGTCTTCTGGCTTTGAATTTTAGTTTCTTGAAGAGCCACGACGGAAGGTTTTACTGTTTGACACAGAAGCTGCAGCTCCTCAAAATTTGAATTTAGGCCAAGGATATTCCAATGGATTAGTTTACTACTATCCATGGTGCAGAGGATGAATAGGAGAGAAATCAAGTCATCTCCTCATCATCGTCTGCGTTCAGTGGAGCAAATTTATTGCTTAGTTTCACTGGACTGTTTGGGTCTTCAGACCTGCTGGCAGACTTGCCCACAGGTGAAGAAGGTCTGGATTTTGGAGATGGTGGAGGTTTCTTCCTCATCTCCACCATCTCCACACTTGGTTGAACTCCCTTGCCCGCACAGGCACTGCTCGAGGAAGTTCGAGGCGGGAGGCCTGGCTTTTTCATCTGCCCAGCAGCAGATGGAGTAGACTGCTGGGCAGTCTGAGGGGTGGCGGATTGTTTGCCTCCACCAGGGGCACCCACTTTGGGTTGGGAGGTGGTGGACTTGCTTCCACCCGAGCTTAACGGTCTTCCTTGTAATGTCTTTGAGAAAATAAATTCATCAGTCTGGCAGCAGACTGAATGGGTCGTTACTTTCTTTATTGCTGAAGCATATGAAGACGCTGTTGGTGTCTGACTGCCAACAACCTGCTTACGTGCCTCAAAAAATGAGATCTTCTTTTCTGTTTTAACTTTCTGAATGTTGGACTCCTGGATCCAGACAGGGCAGTTGCGTGAAGAGGAGGGGTGGTCACCACCGCAGTTTGCGCAATGAGCCGGGTCTTTACATGGCCCATCATGGGTTGCCTTGCAACAAATACCACACACCTCCTCCCCAGAACAGCGATCTCTGACATGTCCAAATTTCTGACATCTGAAACACCTCAACGGGGATGGGACATACAATTGCACACGGACATTTAGGTACCCTACTTTAATGACCTGAGGCAGCACAGGGTTGCAGAATGTCAGAAAGAGGGTGTTGGTGGGCACTCTTTCTGCACCTTTTTTGACTGTCACCCTATGCACCTCTGTCACACCTTGGGATGCAAGTTCTGTCTTGATCTCCACTTCCGAGACACCTTTCAAATCCGGGCACCGAATAACTCCCTTGGATGAATTCAATTGCTTATGGGGAGTCACCCGAATCTCTCTGTCCACGAGCTTTTTTGCCTTCAACAGCTGTTCCGATTGTTTTTTTGACCTGCACTGGACGAGGAATGATCCGTTCCGTAGCCTTTTCACGGACTGAGGGTCACCCGCTAGACCTTGGAAGCCCTTCTGGATCGCGAAAGGACTCAGAGCTGAAATCGGCTTTTCCTGCTCCGTCCCTTCTATCACGAGCCAGGAAGCCCAGAAACCTGTCCTCTCTCTTATCTCTATATCCGAGTCACTGTCCGATTCGAAATCCCCTGAAATAGGGGCTGCTGCCTTCCTCTTCTTTTTGGGGGGGATGATTTTTGAAAACGCCATGTTTAGTTTAATTATATTTTGTCTCTCCCTTACCCACCCACCTTGGAGTCCAACTAAGGGGCCAGGGCCAAGAAATCACTGTCTTGACCCCTTCCAGGTTTCAGGAGAGATATACGACAAACAGAACGCCACTACCCCTATCCCCCCTGATCATGCTCAACTCCCGGGAACAGAGAGCTGAGCACTGCAGGGGTTAACTTGGCCAGCGGGAGAACTGCCTGTCTTGACCCAGCCCCAAGAATGGGGAGCCGATTAGTACACGTGGGCCAGAGTGTACCTCCTGTCAAGGAGATTATGTCTTACCTGAAGAAGACCTAAGAGGTCGAAATGCGTAGTGTTTTGTCTTGTGACTCATTTGCCCATGTTTCTCTGGGCGGTTCGCAAACATTTATTTAAGATTTGTTTAGATTTCCGCCTGCAGTCATCTCACTTTGCAACTTAATCTTTGATACTAATTTGACCAATCTTGTCGTAAAGGGCCAAAGGTCAACAAGGAAATCTTTCTGAATTACGTTCAGCGCTAGTGTTATTTAACTGATCAACAGAACCCCTGTCATATCTGCTCTCATACACCTCTAATTTTGATAGGTGTTCTTAATCGTACTCCCAACTGAGATTCTCTCCCCTGGCAGACTGATTGACTTTAATTTCTACACCATTTTTACTTCAGCTCAAGTGGATTTCTCACTACCTTAAAGCTCCCATCTAACCAAGATGCCCTTGATAAGAATCAAATAATTAGTGAGAAACAATGAGAGCATGCAAACATGATGACAATGGACCTAACAAAAATTCATTTATTGTAAACAATAAAGGGCGATGACGGGTACAGGAAAGGGGCAAGCTGGAACTTCATGGAAGCAGATTGGAACAAATTCCAGCTCCTTGCAGAAGACCTTTCCAACATTACCTTCACAAGAGACATAAACAGAAATGTAAAGTTGATGACAGCAGCCATTCTAGAGGTGGCAAAGGGGTCCACGTGGCTCCAGAAAAGACTACAAGCCATACTGGTCCCAAACCCTGGCCAGCCTCCACCAACAGCTATCGGATGCCAGAGAAGCAATGGAGCAAAACCCTTGAGCACAAACAACAGCTAGGCAGAATGAATTGAAAGAAGAATTCAACAGTACCAAGATAAGATAAGATAATGTTGCTTATAGCCCAGCCGACCGCAAGGGGCCACATCAGGGCTGTCACCACGTTAAAATCAACTCACAAGTCATTAAAAAAAAAAAAAACCTTTCACACATCTCTTTAAATGACATCTTCTAGAAACGCACCAGAAACTTCATTAAAAATCTTTCTTCCGTAAAATCTTAAATCAGATGAAAAATGTTAATCTCTCTCAAAAAGTCAAGGATCACGTCAGGCGGGACATCCCTGAACAGGATCTTCATGGACTCCGCTGTAAAATGTTTGTGTCTCACATCGTGCAAGTCCCAACACTCTAAAAGAATATGTTTCATTGTGAGTGGCACATGACATGGAATGCACCACGGAGCTTCTTCACTCTTTAAAAGGTAGGAATGAGTAAAATACGAATGGCCGGCGTGCAGCCGGCACAGAACCGTTTCCTCTTTACGACCACCAGACGTAGATGGGAGGAACTCCTTAAGGTTTGGACGGATCCGAAAGAGTTTGTTATCCGTCTGGGTATTCCAATCCTCCTGCCAGAGGTCTTTCACATAATCATTAATTTTGGGTTTCAGATCTGAGCAGGGGATATATATGTTGGACAATTTCTCTCTTGTAGCATTCTTGGCTAAACGATCAACCATTTCGTTACCTCCGATGCCAACATGACCAGGAACCCAAGCCAGAATAATGTTGTAACCATCCGCTTTCAACTTGCTAAAAAGTTCAAAGAAATGTAAAAGTTCTGGATGCTGAAGGTTGCGGCCAGCTATGGCCTCCAAAGCTGACAGCGAATCCGACAGAACCAGAAAGTCCCTCTTGGTAGATTGTGAAATTATTTTCAATGCCAGAACCAGAGCAGTAAGTTCAGCAGAATAGACAGAGGCATCTGGAGGTATATGTTTTAACAGTATCTGAGAAGGAGCACCAGGGCAATAGGCTGCACAGGCCACTCCATCCTCAGACTTGGAACCGTCAGTGAAAATTTTCTGACAGGATGGAAATTTTGAACAGAGGTCAGCATACAATGCCTTGTATGCCTGAGAGCTGGTGGACTCTTTACGAAAAGCTGCGAGATCAAAACGAATCTCTGGTGTGAAAAAGGTCCACGGAGGCTGATCCGGAAACTTGGAAAAATCAGACACAACTCCTAGGTCTAGACCTGCATTCCGCGCGTGAGGCTGCATACGAACACCAAACGGCGGAATACAGTTAGGGTTGTTTTCGAATTTGTTTTGAAACTGGGGGTCAAAGACACAGTCATAGGCAGGATTCTGCGGTTCTGAGAACAGTCTGATATAATAATTTAGAGACATTTTCAGCCTGCGGTTGGACAGTGAGGGTTCACCTGCCTCTGCGTACAGGCTGTACACAGGGGTGGTGCGGAATGCTCCAAGACAGAGACGAAGCCCTTGATGGTGGATAGGGTCCAAGAGTTTCAGATAGGAGGGTCTTGCAGAGCCGTACACAGCACAACCATAGTCCAGTTTGGAGCGGACCAGGGCTCTGTAGAGATGCAGCAAAGTTTTCTTATCAGCGCCCCAGTCAGTGTGCGCTACGACCCGCAGAATATTCAGAGCTTTCTGGCAAGAGGTTTTGAGATTTTTAATGTGGCTGAGAAAGTTGAGTTTTTGATCAAAAATAACTCCTAGGAATTTGGCTTCTTTTACAGCTGGAATGGTGGACTTGTCCAGACGAATTTCAGGATCAACAAAAAACTGACGAAAATTGTGAAAATGGATTGACTGAGTTTTGGTACGTGAGAAGGTAAACCCGTTTTCCTCGGCCCACTGCTGGATCTTGTTGACACAAAGTTGGAGTCGACGCTGTACGCTGGCGTAAGAAGCTCCCACTGCGTACAGTGCAAAATCGTCAACAAACAGAGAGGACTCAGAGCCCTGGCTTACCGATTTTACAATGTCGTTAATTTTAATGCTGAAAAGGGCAGGAGAAAGGATGCTCCCCTGAGGTACACCCAACTCCTGCCCATGGATGTCAGAGAGTGCGGTGCCAACACGCACCTGGAACTGTCGATCAGCCAAAAAGTTCTGTATAAACAGAGGCAGGTGACCACGGAAACCAAGTCTGTGCAGGTCCAGAAGAATTCCTGATTTCCATGTGGTGTCATACGCTTTTTCGAGGTCGAAAAAGATAGCGACCACATGCTGTTTATTGACAAAGGCATTGCGGATGGTGGTTTCTAGACGCAACAGTACCAAGACAAAATAAATCCAACAGTGCTGGCATGAAACAACTTCAGCACTCAGCCTGGAAAACAGCACTGGGAAGCTTTGGAAACTGACCAAGCCATTGAATGATATGTCACAAGTACCCGTGGAGCCACAGTACTAGTAGAGGATGATGCCTTCCATGCGGGGAAAAGAGCTGCAAACCTCCTTGCGAGCGTCTTTGAAGAGGAAAGCAAAATAAGAGCACCCACCCAAAGAAGAAAAGAAGTAAAACAGCAACTTCAAGAGAAAACACGGCAGCAATCAAACTTCACTGCGCCTTTGACATCAGATTTCACTATGGCAGACCTCAACGATCCTATCAGAAAACTAAAAAACAAGAAATCCCCTGGCAAAGATGGAGTCTAGGATCAAGCACCTTGGGCTCTCTGCCAAAAAGAAGCTGGCTGATCTCTCCAACCTGTCATGGAAGTCAGGCATCTTCCTATCGGCATGGAAGGAAGCTGTCATCATCCCAGTTCTCAAGAAAGGAAAAGACCCACAAAAGAAAACCAGCTACAGGCCAATCAGCCTGCTCAGTCGCCTTGGCAAGATTCTCAAGCGCATGGTCAACAAACAACTAATGTGGCATTTGGAAAACCAACAACTGATCACCAAAGAACACACAGCCTTCAGAAAAAACAGGAATACTGAAGACCAGCTCATCCACCTGGCACAGTCCATAGAAAATGCCTTTCAGGAGAAAAAGAAGGTCATCGCAACTTTTCTCGACCTGTCAAAAGCTTTTGACAAGGTATGGAAAGAAGGCCTCCTCCTGAAACTACTGAAGTCAGGAACTGCTGGATGCATGTTCAGCTGGATCAAGAGCTTCCTGTGCCACAGATCCGCAAGAGTAAAGCTCGACAGCACCCTGAGCAGCAGAGTAAAGATCAGAGAGGGGGTCCCACAGGGAGGTGTCATCTCTCCCACTCTCTTTGTTGTTTTCATAAAGGACATCATTCAAGGCCTCTCCAGACACATCTCCAGAGCCCTGCATGCTGACAATTTTGCAATGTGGAACGCCTCAGAGTCCATTACAACTGCAACAGTCAGGATGCAAGATGCCCTCAACAACACCTCCAAATGGGCGAAAGACTGGTGTGTCACCATCAACAGTCTGAAGACAGTGGCCACCTGCTTCTCTCTCTCCAACACCCGAGAGAAATTCAAGCTGACTGTCAACAACCAACAGATCCCACAAGATGACACTCCCACTTACCTGGGAATCAAACTCTACAAGAGGATCACATGCAAGCCCCACATCAAGGAGATGGGGAAGAGAGCCATAAGACGACTGTTCATCATGAAGAAACTGGCTGGCACCAAATGGGGAGTCAGCAGCCGCATCCTCAGACAGGTGTACACAGGCAACATCCAACCAGTGATGGAGTACGGATCAGCAGCATGGGCCACAGCTGCCAAGAGCAGCACCAGCAGACTGGCCAAAGTCCAAAATGTTGGCTTGCGACTCATCACTGGAGGGCTAAAAACAATACCTATCAATGCCCTCAAATCCACAACAGGACTTCTCTCACTTGACATCAGATGAGAAGAGAGGGTCCTCACCCAGCATGAAAAGCTGCAAAGACTGCCCTCTCACGCAGCCCACCAACTCATGCAGGAGCACACAAAAAACAGACTGAACAGAAGCAGCATCAATCACCGGGCAAAGGAACTGATGAGGACCCACAGTGACATCCTACCAAGCACTCCTGAAGAACGAGAGATGCTCCATGATGCAGAAGAGTGGAGCACCACAGACCATGTTACCCTCGTTACTGACATTCCAGGAGTGACCAGGAAAGGAGACCAACCTGACTACATCCTCAGGTTCCTGACACTGGAAATGCTGCACTCAGAATACAACGCCTCTGTGAGGACCCACATTTGCACAGATGGATCCGCTGATGCAGCTGTAAAAAATGGGACAAGTGGGATCCTCATCTGCTGTCCTGATGGATGAACCCTGTCAAGGTCTCTGCCTGCTGGACGAAGATCAACAAACTACAGGGCTGAATTTACTGCTCTAAGAGAAGCTTCCAGATTCACTAGTGCAGAAGAACACCTGCCTCCACAAATCGTTTTCCTGACAGACTGTAAATCCGCTATCCAGAATTTACAGTCGCCCAGTGAAAAGCTGGAAAGAGAGACAGTGCAACAGCTCAAAGATCTGTCACAAAGAGCGCAGGTGACTGTCCAGTGGATCCCTGCCCAATGCGGCCTGGCAGGAAATGAGCAGGCAGACAGGTTTGCCAAATGTGGCAGCAGGCTCAAGCAGACAATCCCGCCCATCTCCTATAGGGAGGCCAAAACTGTCATCAAAAGCCAGTATAAAAGACTCTGGGAAGAAGAACACAGACACCCGTCTGATGATCAGCTGCCCCAACTACAGCGACACCAACAGACCACAATCTTCAGACTACGAACTGGTCACTGCCGTCTGCGAGCCCATTTCCATCGTATTGGGCTATCGCACACACCTGACTGCCCTTGTGAGACAGGCCCACAAACCTCTGAGCACATTATTCTGTCCTTCCCAATTTACCAGGATGCACAGACACAGCACTGGTCACACGGAGCCACGTTTGTGGCAAAGCTTTGGGGCACAATGGAGGATCTGAAGACAACAGTAGCCTTCATCCATCAAACTGGTCTGGAACTATGAGTCATGATTCTGGAACGCAGAAGAAGAAGAAGAAGACGACGATGGGTACAAAGTGGGGAGGATAGGGTTGAAGAAGAGGGCATTCAAGTGTAAATATCTAAGCATTCACAGACAGCACTTGGAGATCATCTTGGTACATTTACAGTTGACTCCTGCTGCTGCATGAGACACGTCAGTATACCTGGCTTGACTGTGTCAGGCCGCCTAATCTCTAAGGACTTCTGTGTATCATTTGGATAGTTCTATGCCATGAATACTGCCTTCCAATAGCTGCAAACCTTCTGGAGTCAAAATTCGAGAACCAGCGTATGAAGGGGGGTGGGGTTGGCTAAAGAGCGGGTTGTTTGTGTTTTGACTGAGGGCGATGTTAAAACTATAGTGCTTATGCTCACAAATGTGGAGTAAAAAAAAAAGGCATCATCTACAGCATGCAATAGCTGACAATCACATAAGATAAGTTGCGCTTAATTCTACAATACTTCAACAGCCGTATTTAAAAAAGGACACCCCAAATCCAACCTCTTTTAATCAAATTTTGAAAAAAAATTTCCACAAATTCAGGATTTTGGAAATAATGTCTAAAATCTGGAAATTCCAGGAAAAAAAAATGGAATGGTTGGAAGCAATGCCTTCCTTTAAGACTACGTCTCTTTTGCTTGTAAAGATATCTGGACGTCACTGCTCAAAGTTTCCACTGTACTAACCATTGTACTTTGGACAACTGAACAGAGTGGGTGAGAAGAGGATGTAATAATAGCAAGACAAAAGTGTGGCATTTATGAGTAATGAACAAGGGTGGATGAGGCTGGTAAGCGTGCATGTGAGTAGTATTTTCCCTTCAATTCACTTCCAGGTCACACCTTTTCATTACTGCAAAATGCACATGATACATATTTTTTACTAATGTCATGCAAACATACAGTTTATGCCTATATCACATATCAAAAGAAGTCCTCATGCGATGTTCTTTTCAGCTGGTAATCCTGTAGTTCCTGAAGAGTAAGAATACATCTGCTCCAGGACCAGTGTAAAGTGTATATACGAACATGCTCACCTGAGAAGACATGCTTGCTGTAGAGGTGCCTAATAACACTCTCAGTGAATTGCTAGAAAGCTGCAGCAACAGTAGGCATGTCAACTGGTTAAAGTTTTCAGTCTGCGAGGGCTCACTTGTCTAAGTGATTATATGCAGTTACAAGCATTTACTATCCGGAGACACTTTGCTGAAGTTGTGCAGCTTTGAGCCGGATGTTTCACTACGTCATTGATCTGTGAGATTTTTCAACAGCATCAACCAACTTCCTCTTTCAATGTTCTCTTGCTGGCCTGCTCCTCTTTGGCTTGTAACTTTTTTAACTGTTCCTCTGCCTTTCCAAAAAATAAATGCTTAATTTCAAAAGCTTTTGAACTTACAATACACTTAAGTACAATTTGATAATGCAACACAGTTAAGTGCAGTTTGTTGGCAGAGAAAAATAAAATAATACTTCTATATTCAAAGTTTGCTAGCAATGAAAAATAAAGCTTCAACATTCAAAGTTCCTATCCAAAATTCAGTTCTGACATAACTGACAATTACTGACTGGGTCAAACTGATTTTTGAAAAAAAAAAAAAAAAAAGGTGTATCACTTAAACATAGTACATGTAAATCTTGTTGATGGTTCTCTTGTGGAAAGGTTGAAAATATTTTTTTAGCTCATAACATCACATCCACAATTCCCAAATTCACAGCTCTAATTCTTAGTTCAGAATATTCACACTAAAGTAGAACTAAATAAATTCCAGACATACCGGTTGAGACAGTTTGGCTGGACATAAATTCGTTTGTTACATAAGTTTGTCATCGGCTTTACCCCTGCTTGACATCATTGTGTCATACATCCAGGACTTTTACAACTTGAATTATTTGAAATCGGTCTCTTCATAGCGACAGCTGGTTTAGTGGAAAGCCCAAACCCACTGCCCTCAAAGTGAGAAAATCACAGGTCTACAATTCGAGTCTCATGCAGGGCCTTCCGTTACTCTCTCCTCCTCCATTTTGTGGTCTTAGTGCTGGTATTCAATAAAGTCAATAAAGTCCTGTGTGCAGCATGTAATTAGCATACTTAAAGTAACTTGTGATGACATGCGAGAAACCCTTCTTCAAATTCTGAGGATCACACAATCCATCCCTACTCATCACAGTAGCATAGTACAGTGTGGTGTGGTGTGGTTGGTATGGAATAATAATTATAGTATACGACAGCATAGTATAGTATAGTGTAGTGTAGAAAGGAATAGCATAGTATAGTTCAGCACAGTACAGTGTAGCATAGCATAGAATAGCGCAGTGTAGTGTAGTGTAGGTTGTGTAATGTGGTATGATATGTAAGGCATGCTAAAGAACAGTTTCAGTTTCATCAAGGAGGCATCACTGCGTCCGGACTAGTCCATATACGCTACACCACATCTGCTAAGTTTTGAGACCACACTGCGCATGATTTGAAGCTGATGGATAAATGAATTAACAACTAAGATGAGACAATTGAAGAAGAGGGTCTCGTGGCTACTATTCAGCGGATGTCTGACCTACGCATTAGCCCAATGCGCTGGTCAGACCTTGAGTGCCTACCTACATGGTTTTTTGTTTTTTTTAATGTGTGTGTAGTGAATGCACACATGTGTGTATGATGTGTGGGCATGGGCCCATGTGTGTGCGTGGGCGCATGTGTGTGTGTGTGTGTGTGTTTGCATGTATGTGTGTGTGCGCGCAGGCATGTGTATGCGTTGTGTGTGTGTGTGTGTGTGTGTGTGTGTGCGTGGGCATGTTGTGGTGTGTGTGTGTGTGTGTGTGTGTGTGTGTGTGTGTGTGTGTGTGTTTGCATGTATGTGCGCGTGTGTGTGTGTGCGTGTGCATATGTGTGTGTGTGTGTGTGTGTGTGTGTGTGTGTGTGTGTGTGTGTGCATGTGTGTGCGTGTGTGTGCTTGCATGTATGTGCGCGTGTGTGTGCGTGTGCATATATGTGTGTTTGTGTGTGTGTGTGTGTGTGTGTGTAATTTGTGGGTTTGTGTGAGGCACACGTATCTGCATATAGGCTATATGTGTACATATCTGTGTATACGTGTGTGTCTTTGTATGTGGGCATTGTGTGTGTGTGTGTGCATTTGTGCACTTATGTGTATGCCTGTGTGTGCACACATGTTGGTGTGGACGTGCACATGCACACGTGTATA
This sequence comes from Conus canariensis, assembly GCA_033310375.1. Taxonomy (NCBI): domain Eukaryota; kingdom Metazoa; phylum Mollusca; class Gastropoda; order Neogastropoda; family Conidae; genus Conus; species Conus canariensis. The sequence goes on along the minus strand of CM065740.1, from coordinate 10,958,259 downwards.
TGTGTGTGGGTAAGAGCGAGCGAACGTACGCGCACACGTTTGTATGTGTGCATGTGAGCGCGCACGCATGGGTGTATGTGCATGTGTGTGTGTGTGTGTGTGTGTGTGTGTGTGTGTGTGTGTGTGTGTGTGTGTGTGTGTGTGTTGTGACTGCGTGCGTGAATGTTCAGAAGATGACTTAGGATCAAGAACAAGACCATCAAATACAGCATATAGGTGCACGCACACACTGGCGCCCACACATGCATACACATAACAATAAGAACAACAACTCCTCCCCCTAACACACATCCCACACACACGCACACACACACACAAACACACACACATACACACACACACACAAACACATACACATGCACACACATACACTGCTAAAGAACAGAAAATAATACTGTATATGACATTTTCATCATAACTGATTTCTCCCATGCCCTCTACAGGTTTTGTTTCTTGGAGTTTTTGTTGTTATTTTATCTCTGGTTTGGTTTTTATCTATTAGAACGGCTTCTTCCTCACAATGTGGCTAAAAATTTTCGTTCATTCGAGTGACTTCTTCCTCACAATTTTGCCAAGATGACTGTTCTTGCCAGTTTCTTACACAGTGTGAGCATTTGTGTGTGAGCATGCATGTATGCAAGTGCACATGCACACATGAATGTATGCACAACAGAGGAGAGAGAGGAGAGCACTTTGTGTGTGTGTGTGTGTGTGTGTGTGTGTGTGTGTGTGTGTGTGTGTGTGTGTGTGTGTGTTGTGTGATGTACTTTCCTAGCTCACAAAATGAGTCTATCAACCGGACAAAAATCTGACAAGTGGGTACTCTTTATTTGTAAATCAACATTTTTTTTGTAAATCCAGTTTGTTTTCACATAGATCCCAGCATATTTTCATTGGCGAAAATATTGCCAAAATGATATAAACCTTCTAAATAACTGAATCTGAGAATAACAACCAACATTTGATTTTTTAAAAAAAAGAAAGTAAAAAAAAAAAAAAAGAAATTTCAGGATAAGTATTTCAAAAATCATAGTAGAACTTTCTTGTTTTTGGTTAAATCGAGAACTTTTGTGTCAAAATGGCATATTCATATATATACACTTTGTGTTTATTCATTTTAAAAAATGAATTTGAAAATGTAATATGGCGTGTTTGGTGATGCAAGTAACTTCTATGCGAAAAGCTCCTTAGACAGTGTTGTTGATGAAAGTTTCAGAACAGTTGTAACTGCAACTTGATCTTTTTAATGTGCCTTGCAAATTGATGCAAAAATAAAAGTGGAAAAGCATATCAATCACAATCTCTGGAACATGTCTTCATGTCTTTCTCGCTCATGTATAACCCATAGGATAATAAATAACAAAGGCTTAAAAGAACACACAGATGTCTTAGCTGATGGGCATTCTAGAATAAGATGCATGTATCACATTTGTTGTTTAGCAAGTTCAGTGATTCAAACCAAAGACCTACATATACATCTCAGAAAATGTTGGGATTTCCCAGATGTCCGCCCCATTTGACAGTCTTAAAATCATTTAATTATGTGAAGTGATCTATCTAAACAACTATATGTACAAATGTACATTTCAGCAGTCTTCTATGTGGTAAAGTAATGATAATCCCCAGTCAAAAATAATGCAGGATAAAAAGACAGTATTTTCAATTCCCAGACTAATGGGAGAGGGAAATGGCACTGAGAATGAACAAAATAAATGATATCCCAACATATTTGGACTCACTTGCAACAAAAGATGAAATTCAACAAATCAGAGCAGATGCTAATCGGGAAAACAATGGCTTTAGGGATTCAAAATCAATACTGAGGATAGAATGCAAGGAACATTCTTTGAAAATGGAAATGAAATGGATGTGCATGTGCACGTCTGTATGTGGAAAACAGAAAATTCAAGAATGGAAAAGAAATTGTCCCAACAGGACTGGATGTTGTAAAGTGCAGACAGAAGTCCACGATCAGGAGCAACATGACTGCGAATGGAAGATGCTTGTTTACAACATGCTGGGGAAGGGGACGGGGGTGGAAAGGGAGAGTACCAACAACTTATATAGCACGGTGTGCATGATTTGCTTCGACTCACTGGGAGTTATGACCACAGACAGTGACATAAAGGTAACACCTGATTAAAAGCTCTGTCTCTGCTAAACATGTCTGGCATAGCACATTTTCAATCTTAAAAAAAAAAAAGCAAATGGAAAAAAAAAAGGAAAGGATACATTCTGAGTGACAGGAGAAAACTGAAAAGCACAACTGTTTTAGTCAGACAAGATTTGGCAGCCAAAAATTGCCAACTGCCAAAAGAAGCCTACAAAAATGTTCTTACTTCCAGCCATTGTAGTCAGTGCACAGGAAAGTATAAACTGAAGAACTGTATGAATTTGCAAATGTGGTGTGCATGCTGGCATGCATGCATGTGTGCATGTGAGCATGTACACACTTGTATGGATCCTCAAGTGTTTCTGTGACTCTGTGTGTGTGTGTGTGTGTGTGTGTGTGTGTGTGTGTGTGTCTGTGTGTGTAAAACGTTGACACTAGCACTTTCTCACCACTTCTGAGCCCAAGAAAAAAACCTGTTATTTCTATCCCTTGATTTGATGCCTGAGATACTATTTTACTGTGGAAACATATTTAAACTTGACATTTCTTGAAATGTATGGGCCTCATTAATCACTTGGGCTGGGGGAGGGGGGGGGGATCAAGCAACACAAACATAACATTCCTTTCTTTTTCAAGTGTCTAGTGTTTCCTAATCTCTCCGTGGTATTATTGCACACATTCTTGCTCCCTCAAACACAGCTGCACCTAGACCCATCCTGTCACTGCACCAGTACCAGCAGCCCACAGGCAGCAGTCACCCTCAGGTCATCAAATAACCTATCAGAAGAGCCACTGCATTGCTGCTGAGTCACTTTGCAGATGTTCTGATCCAACAGACACAAAAGACCACCTTCAAAGACCTGATGACAACAACGGTAGCCTAGTCAAGGAGCCAAATCATCATGACTGAACATTTTGGTGAGATGATCAGTCAAGCCCTCCATGTTTATTCAAAGCACACTGACAAAGGCTTCCAAAACTCGGCACTTCACTTTGAAGATATGTGCAACTTTCACTCCACAGTAGGGGAAAGCAGATTATTTTTGCCAAGGATTTGAGAAGAAGCCAGACTAAGGCTTAATTTTTTTTTTTTTTGGTCAACTTACCTAAGCTAGGCACAGAAGCTAAAGCCACACCACAGTAGAGAGTAAAACATGTGTTAGTTTTGTAATGTGTTTACATGTGACTTTCTAAGCCTTATAGAAATGGTCACTGAAAGTCAGATCTCACTCTGTCTGTCTCTGTGTATATATGGAAAGAGGAAAGGATGGGGTGAGAGAGGGGAGGGACAATGGTGGCACACGACATTCAAAACTGTGTAATAAGGGATTGTTCATTCACTATCATATTTCTGTGTGTAATTGCAAGTAAATCTAAAATGTCTACCAGAATTCTTTAACGTCAAAACCCATGTTTTTCTATATACATTGGGAACTCATTGTCTACTTATAATTTTCTCTTTTACCCCCTGCCTGACTAACCATGACCCTCCTGAGCCTGCTGAAGGTCTTCATACCCAGAATTCCTAGCTCTCTGATACCTTTCCACATAGACCAGCTGGTGGGGCCCGAAGCTGTCATAGCTCTCCCAGCAGGTTAACTTGACCATGTCAGGTTTGTAGTTCTTCAAGAAGTACACCCAGCACTTCACTGTCTTTGTCTCCCCGTTGTTGTCCGTCATGACGATGTCATCCTCCGAGCGTTCGTAGTAAGTGGGATGGGACTCAAAGTCGTCCAGGAAGTCCCGCTTCTGGGTGTCCACCTTGTAGATTTCTCCACTGACATTCTGAGTTTAGAAGCAAACTGACTGGATTTCAGGGGAAAAGTTGTACTTGAAAAAAAAAAAAAAGGAAACAAGGAATTAAAGAATTAATTAATCCATAGGAAGTTTAAATAACATTAAAAAAATTATTTTAGTAAGTACACACATAAAGTTAGCAGCAGAATGATTTTAAATAAATAGGACAATACCGAATATACTACAACAACAAAAAAATCAAATCCAATCTAATACAAGATCACTTATCACCATGCAACAAAATACAATATGATTCAATCCAGTTTTATAAAACACAAGAGAACTTAATACAACAAGCACAATATGACATAAAAGCACAATATAAAACAATTCAACCTAATACAACACAACATGACGTAACACAGAACAACACAATACGATGTAAACAATATAATGTAACACAACAAAACTCAATATTACATACGTTGATACAACTGTACAACACAGTGTAATACAGCACAGCAAAACTGAACACAAACACACTTCACACCACAGCACAGTTCAATCCAAATTATACATTTATCTCACATAGCCATCACCGGGATGGTGTAGCAGATAGGGGATGTTGTAGTTGCCAGCAATGACGAGTGGATACTTCTCCCGCGTGTGACCCCGCCCAACCAGTTCTGACTGACCCGTTGCAGGGTCAACCAAATAACGATGGTTAGGTTGACCTCGTTTCAGTGTTCCATACACGAACATCATGAAAGCCTCACTGCCCAACTCTGTAACAACCCTTTTGTGTTTTAGCAGAAATGCAAGCAAATATGAATCAATTTCATCTTTTAAATGCTTCTCCTAACAGAATGCTTTCAAATTTTATTTTGTTTTAACTTTTTAAAAAATTCAATTGATTCAGACACCATTTTTATACCACAAAATGAAGTCAACCCTATGTTTTAGAAAAAAAAAAAACCCACCTTACCAAAGAACAAAACCAGATAAGATAATGTTGCTTATAGCCAACCAACCAACCAAAACAGTCACACCAAACTACCAACCCACATCCATACATGCACAAAGCAATGAAAATGACAAAAGAGAAGTTTTTCAACAAAGGACATTTATGATAATCAGAAAAACAAAACTTATAACAGGGAGAAAAGCAAAACATACAAAGCTGACAGCAAGCTATAAAGCTTGCTTCCAAGGTATCTCCTATCAACCTTTTTTCTGAAAAAAAAAAAAAAAAAGGATAGCTAACACCCAAAATCTTAATAATCACATACTGTTGAATATTTCAAACAGTACAGTAGAACCTCTTTAGAATTGCCTTGAAAATGTCATGAAAACGGAGTCTTTGTAGACAGTGGTCTGTACAAATATATCACGAAAACGGAGTCTTTGTAGACATTGGTCTGTACAAATATATCATGAAAACGGAGTCTTTGTAGTAAGTGGTCTGTACAAATATATCACGAAAACAGAGTCTCTGTAGATAAGATAATGTTGCTTATAGCCCAGCCGACCGCAAGGGGCCACATCAGGGCTGTCACCACGTTAAAATCAACTCACAAGTCATTAAAAAAAAAAAAAAAAAAAAAAAAAAAAAAACCTTTCACACATCTCTTTAAATGACATCTTCTAGAAACGCACCAGAAACTTCATTAAAAATCTTTCTTCCGTAAAATCTTAAATCAGATGAAAAATGTTAATCTCTCTCAAAAAGTCAAAGATCACGTCAGGCGGGACATCCCTGAACAGGATCTTCATGGACTCCGCTGTAAAATGTTTGTGTCTCACATCGTGCAAGTCCCAACACTCTAAAAGAATATGTTTCATTGTGAGTGGCACATGACATGGAATGCACCACGGAGCTTCTTCACTCTTTAAAAGGTAGGAATGAGTAAAATACGAATGGCCGGTGTGCAGCCGGCACAGAACCGTTTCCTCTTTACGCCCACCAGACGTAGATGGGAGGAACTCCTTAAGGTTTGGACGGATCCGAAAGAGTTTGTTATCCGTCTGGGTATTCCAATCCTCCTGCCAGAGGTCTTTCACATAATCATTAATTTTGGGTTTCAGATCTGAGCAGGGGATATATATGTTGGACAATTTCTCTCTTGTAGCATTCTTGGCTAAACGATCAACCATTTTGTTACCTCCGATGCCAACATGACCAGGAACCCAAGCCAGAATAATGTTGTAACCATCCACTTTCAACTTGCTAAAAAGTTCAAAGAAATGTAAAAGTTCTGGATGCTGAAGGTTGCGGCCAGCTATGGCCTCCAAAGCTGACAGCGAATCCGACTGAACCAGAAAGTCCCTCTTGGTAGATTGTGAAATTATTTTCAATGCCAGAACCAGAGCAGTAAGTTCAGCAGAATAGACAGAGGCATCTGGAGGTATATGTTTTAACAGTATCTGAGAAGGAGCACCAGGGCAATAGGCTGCACAGGCCACTCCATCCTCAGACTTGGAACCGTCAGTGAAAATTTTCTGACAGGATGGAAATTTTGAACAGAGGTCAGCATACAATGCCTTGTATGCCTGAGAGCTGGTGGACTCTTTACGAAAAGCTGCGAGATCAAAACGAATCTCTGGTGTGAAAAAGGTCCACGGAGGCTGATCCGGAAACTTGGAAAAATCAGACACAACTCCTAGGTCTAGACCTGCATTCCGCGCGTGAGGCTGCATACGAACACCAAACGGCGGAATACAGTTAGGGTTGTTTTCGAATTTGTTTTGAAACTGGGGGTCAAAGACACAGTCATAGGCAGGATTCTGTGGTTCTGAGAACAGTCTGATATAGTAATTTAGAGACATTTTCAGCCTGCGGTTGGACAGTGAGGGTTCACCTGCCTCTGCGTACAGGCTGTACACAGGGGTGGTGCGGAATGCTCCAAGACAGAGACGAAGCCCTTGATGGTGGATAGGGTCCAAGAGTTTCAGATAAGAGGGTCTTGCAGACCCGTACACAGCACAACCATAGTCCAGTTTGGAGCGGACCAGGGCTCTGTAGAGATGCAGCAAAGTTTTCTTATCAGCGCCCCAGTCAGTGTGTGCTACGACCCGCAGAATATTCAGAGCTTTCTGGCAAGAGGTTTTGAGATTTTTAATGTGGCTGAGAAAGTTGAGTTTTTGATCAAAAATAACTCCAAGGAATTTGGCTTCTTTTACAGCTGGAATGGTGGACTTGTCCAGACGAATTTCAGGATCAGCAAAAAATTGACGAAAATTGTGAAAATGGATTGACTGAGTTTTGGTACGGGAGAAGGTAAACCCGTTTTCCTCAGCCCACTGCTGGATCTTGTTGACACAAAGTTGGAGTCGACGCTGTACGCTGGGGTAAGAAGCTCCCACTGCGTACAGCGCAAAGTCGTCAATGAACAGAGAGGACTCAGAGCCCTGGCTTACCGATTTCACAATGTCGTTGATTTTAATGCTGAAAAGAGCAGGAGAAAGGATGCTCCCTTGAGGGACACCCAACTCCTGCCCATGGATGTCAGAGAGTGTGGTGCCAACACGCACCTGGAACTGTCGATCAGCCAAAAAGTTCTGTATGAACAGAGGCAGGTGACCACGGAAACCAAGTCTGTGCAGGTCCAGAAGAATTCCTGATTTCCATGTGGTATCATATGCTTTTTCGAGGTCGAAAAAGATAGCGACCACATGCTGTTTATTGACAAAGGCATTGCGGATGGTGGTTTCCAGACGGATTAGATGGTCAACTGTCGAGTGGTATTTCCGGAAACCGCACTGTTGACTGGCCAAAAGGCCATCGGTTTCCAGCTTCCACATCAGACGGGAGTTGACCATCTTTTCCATCAACTTACAGAGGCAGCTAGTCAGAGCTATCGGACGATAGTTGGAAGGGTTGGTAAGGTCCTTTGCAGGCTTTGGAATTGGAATGATCAGGGCTTTCCGCCAGGAGGGCGGAAAGTACCCTGTGGTCCAGATATGGTTGTATACTTTAAGAAGAGTCTGGAGACAGCTTTCTGGAAAATGCTTCAAAACCTGATAATGAATATCATCCAGACCAGGGGCAGAATCAGTGCAGGTTTGTAAAGCTGTTTTCAGTTCATTGATTGAAAAAGGGAGATTGTAGGCTTCAGAGTTGTCTGATGTGAAATTGTATAAAGATTTCTCTCTGAGCTGTTTGTTTTTTAAAAAGGCTGCAGATTTATTTGAAGATGAGGAGTTCTGTTGGATGGTGGAGGCCAACAGATTGGCAACAGCTTCTTTGTCAGTGATCAGAGCATCGGCAAGTTTCAAGTGATGAATGGAGGGGTTGGTGTTTTTCCCTTTGATTTTTCTGATGATGTTCCAGACTTTTTTCTTTGAAGTTTTTGATGTCAGCCTGGAGCAAAAGTTTCTCCAAGACTGACGTTTACTGATTTTGAAAGTGTGTCTCGATTTGGCGCGGAGTTTCTGATGGGCTCGAGCGTTGGAACCTGAAGGTCGTTGGTATACCCGACGCTGAGCCCGTTTGCGAACTTTTGAAATTTGTTGGCAGTCTAAATTAAACCAGGGTGTTTTTGGCATTTGGAGTTTATTGGAAGACATTGGAATACAGGTTTTAGCACACTTTATCACAGTGTTAGTCAGAGATTCAGCTGGGTCTGGACTCTGAAGAAAATCAGTGTCCTGGAATTCTTTCAAAATATTGGTGGCAAAAAGATTCCAGTTGGCCTTCTTATAATTAAGATGTTGTGAGACACAGATGTTTTCAGTTAATAAGGGTTTTAAAAGAACAGGGAAATGGTCACTTCCGTGCAGATCGTCATGGACAGACCACTCATAGTCCAGGACCAGCGAGGGGTCACAAATCGACAAATCTAAGCACGAAAGTGAACCTGTGGAAGAGTGGAGGTAAGTTGGAGCTCCATCGTTCAGACAACACAAATCAAAGTCTGAAAGGACATCCTCAAGAAGCAGACCTCTGGATGACGAACTGACACTACCCCAAAGAGGATTGTGACCATTAAAGTCACCCAACAGCAAAAAAGGTCGAGGAAGTTCTTCGATCAGACTGACAAGGTCCTGACGACAAACCGGGACAGAAGGTGGCAGATACAGTGAGCAGATTGTAACAGTCTTGTGGAGAGTGACTCTCGCAGCTACAGCCTGAAGGGAGGTAGTCAGAGCGACAGGACTAAACAGCAAAGTTTTGTGTAAAAGAAGGGCAACACCGCCTGACAGTCCCAATGTGGATGGTTGTGCAGGTTTAGAAAGAATATTAAAGCCAGAAAGAGTGAAGGTCTTCTGGCTTTGAATTTTAGTTTCCTGAAGAGCCACGACGGAAGGTTTTACAGTTTGACACAGAAGTTGCAGCTCCTCAAAATTTGAATTTAAGCCACGGATATTCCAATGGATTAGTTTACTACTATCCATGGTGCAGAGGATGAACAGGAGAGAAGTCAGGTCATCTCCTCGTCATCGTCTGCGTTCAGTGGAGCAAATTTATTGCTTAGTTTCACTGGACTGTTTGGGTCTTCAGACCTGCTGGCAGACTTGCCCACAGGTGAAGAAGGTCTGGATTTTGGAGATGGTGGAGGTTTCTTCCTCATCTCCACCATCTCCACACTTGGTTGAACTCCCTTGCCCGCACGGGCACTGCTCGAGGAAGTTCGAGGCGGGAGGTGGCTTTTTCATCTGCCCAGCAGCAGATGGAGTAGACTGCTGGGCAGTCTGAGGAGTGGCGGATTTTTTGCCTCCACCAGGGGCACCCACTTTGGGTTGGGAGGCGGTGGACTTGCTTCCACCAGAGCTTAACGGTCTTTCTTGCAATGTCTTGGTGAAAGTAAAATTGTCAGTCTGGCAGCAGACTGAACGGGTGGAAACTTTCTTTATAACGGAAGCATAAGAAGACACTGTTGACGTCTGACTGCCAACAACCTGTTTGCGGGCCTCAAAAAACGAAATTTTCTTTTCAGTCTTCACTCTTTGGATGGTGGACTCCTGAACCCAAACAGGGCAGTTGCGTGAAGAGGAGGGGTGGTCGCCACCGCAGTTCGCACAATGAGCCGGGTCTTTACACGGCCCATCATGGGTTGCCTTGCAACAAACACCACACACCTCCTGCCCAGAACAGCGGTCTCTGACATGTCCAAACTTCTGGCATTTGAAACACCTCAACGGGGATGGGTCATACAGTTGGACACGTACATTTAAGTACCCTACTTTAATGACCGGAGGCAGCACAGGGTTGCAGAATGTCAGAAAGAGGGTGTTGGTGGGCACTCTTTCTGCACCTTTTTTGACTGTCACCCTATACACCTCTGTCACACCTTGGAACGCAAGTTCTGTCTTGATCTCCACTTCCGAGACACCTTTCAAATCCGGGCACCGAATAACCCCTTTGGTCGAATTTAACTGCTTATGGGGGGTCACCCGGATCTCTCTGTCCACAAGTTTTGTTGCCCTCAGCAGCTGCTCCGATTGCCTCTTTGATCTGCACTGGACGAGGAAAGTGCCATTCCGTAGCCTTTTCACTGACTGAGGGTCACCTGCTAGACCCTGAAAGCCCTTCTGAATAGCAAAAGGACTCAGAGCAGAAATAGGCTTTTCCTGCTCTGTCCCTTCAACCACAAGCCAGGAAGCCCAAAAACCTGTCATCTGTCTCGTCTCCATATCCGAGTCACTGTCGGAATCGTTATGACTAGAAATGGGGTCCACTGCCTTCCTCTTCTTTATGGGGGGTGTGATTTTGGATAAAGCCATGATTTATGTTTAGAAATTTCGTCTCTCCCTTACCCACCCACCATGGAGTCCAACTAAGGGGCCAGGGCCAAGAACTCATTGTCTTGACCCCTTCCAGGCTTCAGGAGAGATATACGACAAACAGAAGCCTACTGACCCTATCCCCCCTGATCATGCCCAACTCCCGGGAACAGAGAGCTGAGCACTGCAGGGGTTACCTTGGCCAGTCGGAGAACTGCCTGTCTTGACCCAGCCCCACGAAGGGGAAGCCGATTGATACACCCGGGCCAGAGTGTACCTCCTGTCTAGGAGAGGTCCGAGCCAAAGTGATGTGTTGAGGGCGTTGGCCCTCTCAATCACCAGGATCTCATCCCCCTCCGTCACAGGTCGCACCGCACGGCAAACGCGGCGGATCTTAAGAAGACCACAGAGAGAAAAAGAGTGTGCAAAAGAAGGCTTGAAAGGGAGACGAAGAAAGAAAAGAACCGTTAAGAAAGGCAGAAGACAGAATAGGAAAAAGGTGGGTTACTATTTGTCTGGGCCCTCACTCCTAACCTTTCTGACATGGGAGACCCTACCAGGGGCATCAATTCCTACCACGTAATGCTTGGCCAGTCAGCAACTTGGCTATACAGGCCTAGAAGCATTGACAACAACTAACCATCTAGTCGAGTATTGATGCCCCCGTCAGCAAAGCCTAAAAGATCACTGGACCACGCAAGCCCTCCGACCACGGCAAGGTTGCAACCCCCGGAGGGCAGAGTCTTTGTAGACAGTGGTCTGTACAAATATATCAAGAAAACGGAGTCTTTGTAGTAAGTGGTCTGTACAAATATATCATGAAAACGGAGTCTTTGCAGTAAGTGGTCTGTACAAATATATCATGAAAACAGAGACTTTGTAGAAAGTGGTCTGTACAAATATATCACGAAAACGGAGTCTTTGTAGACAGTGGTCTGTACAAATATATCATGAAAACAGAGTCTTTGTAGTAAGTGGTCTGGACAAATATATCACGAAAACGGAGTCTTTGTAGACAGTGGTCTGTACAAATATATCATGAAAACAGAGTCTTTGTAGTAAGTGGTCTGGACAAATATATCACGAAAACGGAGTCTTTGAAGACAGTGGTCTGTACAAATATATCATGAAAACGGAGTCTTTGTAGACAGTGGTCTGTACAAATATATTATGAAAACGGAGTCTTTGTCGTAAGTGGTCTGTACAAATATATCATGAAAACGGAGTCTTTGTAGAAAGTGGTCTGTACAAATATATCATGAAAACGGAGTCTTTGTAGACAGTGGTCTGTACAAATATATCATGAAAACGGCGTCTTTGTAGTAAGTGGTCTGGACAATTATATCACAAAAACAGAGTCTTCGTAGACAGTGGTCTGTACAAATATATCATGAAAACGGAGTCTTTGCAGTAAGTTGTCTGTACAAATATATCATGAAAACAGAGACTTTGTAGAAAGTGGTCTGTACAAATATATCACGAAAACGGAGTCTTTGTAGACAGTGGTCTGTACAAATATATAATGAAAACAGAATCTTTGTAGTAAGTGGTCTGGACAAATATATCACGAAAACGGAGTCTTTGAAGACAGTGGTCTGTACAAATATATCATGAAAACGGAGTCTTTGTAGACAGTGGTCTGTACAAATATATTATGAAAACGGAGTCTTTGTCGTAAGTGGTCTGTACAAATATATCACTAAAACGGAGTCTTTGTAGACAGTGGTCTGTACAAATATGTTATGAACACAGTCATTGTAGACAGTGGTCTGGACAAATATGTCATGAACAGTCTTTGTAGACAGTGGTCTGTACAAATATGTCATGAACACAGAGTCTTTGTAGACAGTGGTCTGTACAAATATGTCATGAACACAGAGTCTTTGTAGACAGTGGTCTGGACAAATATGTCATGAACACAGTGTCTTTGTAGTAGACAGTGGTCTGGACAAATATGTCATGAACACAGAGTCTTTGTAGACAGTGGTCTGTACAAATATGTCATGAACACAGAGTCTTTGTAGACAGTGGTCTGGACAAATATGTCATGAACACAGTCTTTGTAGACAGTGGTCTGGACAAATGTGTCATGAACACAGTCTTTGTAGACAGTGGTCTGGACAAATATGTCATGAGCACAGTCTTTGTAGACAGTGGTCTGTACAAATATGTCATGAACACAGAGTCTTTGTAGACAGTGGTCTGGACAAATATGTCATGAACACAGAGTCTTTGTAGACAGTGGTCTGGACAAATATGTCATGAACAGTCTTTGTAGACAGTGGTCTGGACAAATATGTCATGAACACAGTCTTTGTAGACAGTGGTCTATACAAATATGTCACGAACACAGTCTTTGTAGACAGTGGTCTGGACAAATATGTCATGAACACAGTCTTTGTAGACAGTGGTCTGTACAAATATGTCATGAACACAGAGTCTTTGTAGAGAGGGGTCTGTAGAAATATGTCATGAACACAGAGTCTTTGTAGAGAGGGGTCTGTACAAATATGTCATGAACACAAAGTGTGCACAGGTAGGAAGACTGACCCACACTTCACAAACTGTGAAAATGCTCAGACACTGGTATATGCTGTGAGTATGCACAGACGAATGACTGAATTACAATACAGACCATCCCTGCCAAGGGTCAAATGTCAGATGGCTTACAATAAAGCGTTCCAGTCAGAGGACAACTGGATTTTACAGACTGATGCTGGCATTTTTTTTTTCAACAATTTTGCACACACACAAATTGTTGTGGACTACAGGCTAGTCCCTATTCAGAATGGGGAGGGTTTTATTTCCACTGTGATATATATACATATATATATATATTTTTTTTTAAACTGTCCCATCTTCTGAGCCACCTCAGTGGCATTGCACCCACACTGTTTATTCTGACACCCCATCCACAGCTACAGCCTGGTCAGTTCCGCTGCAGCCCTGGCACTGGCAATCCACAGGGAGCAGTCAATGTCAAGTCATCAAGAGACAACCCACCGGAGGAGACACTGCACTGCTGCCAGTCACTTCAGTGGTGTTCAGTGGCGCCTGTTCTGATCCAACATACGCATGACACCACATGGTACAGCCCCCTACTGACGAGAATAATTGCTTAGTCATGGAGCCGGCATGAGTGAGTTCTCCCTCAAGAGGGCGCCACCAAATCTGTCCAACAAGCCCCATGGACTCACTGATACAGGTGACCCTGATGGAATCAAACCAAGGCCACAGATGTGGAGAGGACATCGAAACTGAGGTCACCATGACAGCAGGGCATGAAGGGTCACAGAATCTGAGACCTTTTTCTAAGCTGATCAATAAGAATGAGAATGATGAAGATGATGCGACAGATTTCCATTCCGGTCTGAGACTGCATGACAAGGCTGTACTCTATGCTTCCTTTCATGATATATCCCGGCGTCAACCAGGCCCAAGAGATACAGACACCTGCAGTGTTGGTCAAGAAATTTGAGCAACACTCTCAGAGACGCATCCATAAGTGGATGAAACTCGACTGTGTGGTCCCAGTCTTCCCGACTGAGCCCGTAGCAAACTCAACTCTGGGTAGGAGCCAGTCGGGGCAGAAAAATCCCATATGACTCTCATGACAATCGAACCCACAACCTCCCAGCCCGGAATCTGCGACACTAACCAGTTCACCATGGCAGCTGGTTCACTGAGACAAACACTGACATCATGATGTAACAGAACTGATCCATCAAAAAAACTCTGAGTCATGTGATGAGGAATTCATTGTACAGGCAGGAAGTTCAATCAAACTCAGAATTCAGAAATGGTAACGTGACCATTTCATTTTACAATCCTTTGTTTTCCACCGTAACATTCTGTTATGTTCCGCAATTTTACCTCCTGAAGAAATATGTCTCTCAAACACAGACTAGGCAGGAATTTTTCAAGTTCATGTCTGCCACAATACATTTTAGCACAGAATATTAATAAGTCAAATAGTGTCTACTGACATACATTTTCAGCAACCCAAACTATCATGATACGTCTTGTTTATGCTTGTACATTTCACATACTTGCTTTTCAAATTTGATTTCTAGCTATGTCCAGCTCACACTGCTTGATCACAGTGACGATTTTTTGCTCTCCAGAATTTTACCATCCTTTCACAAAATCAGATATGTTTAGGCCAAACAACTTTGAGATAAGATAAGATAATGTTGCTTATAGCCCAGCCGACCGCAAAGGGCCACATCAGGGCTGTCACCACGTTAAAATCAACTCACAAGTCATTTTTAAAAAACCAAAAAAACACACCTTTCACACATCTCTTTAAATGACACATTCTAGAAACGCACCCGAAACTTCGTTAAAAATCTTTCATCCGTAAAATCTTAAATCAGATGAAAAATGTTAATCTCTCTCAAAAACTCAAAGATCACGTCAGGCGGGACATCCCTGAACAGGATTTTCATGGACTCCGCTGTAAAATGTTTGTGTCTCACATCGTGCAAGTCCCAACACTCTAAAAGAATATGTTTCATTGTCAGTGGCACATGACATGGAATGCACCACGGAGCTTCTTCATTCTTTAAAAGGTACAAATGGGTAAAATACGGTGTGCAGCCGGCACAGAACTGTTTCTTCTTTACGACCACCAGACGTAGATGGGAGGAACTCCTTAAGGTTTGGACGGATCTGAAAGAGTTTGTTATCCGTCTGTGTGTTCCAATCCTCCTGCCAGAGGTCTCTCACATAATCGTTAATTTTGGGTTTCAGATCTGAGAAAGGGATATAAATGTTGGACAATTTCTCTCTTGTGGCATTCTTGGCTAAACGATCAACCATTTCATTCCCTCCGATGCCAACATGACCAGGAACCCAAGCCAGAATAATGTTGTAACCATCCACTTTCAACTTGCTAAAAAGTTCAAAGAAATGTAAAAGTTCTGGATGCTGAAGGTTGCGGCCAGCTATAGCCTCCAAAGCTGACAGTGAATCCGACAGAACCAGAAAGTCCCTCTTCTTAGATTGTGAAATTATCTTCAATGCCAGAACCAGAGCAGTAAGTTCAGCAGAATAGACAGAAGCATCTGGAGGTATATGTTTTAACAGTATCTGAGAAGGAGCACCAGGGCAATAGGCTGCACAGGCCACTCCATCTTCAGACTTGGAACCATCAGTGAAAATTTTCTGATAAGATGGGAATTTTGAACAGAGGTCAGCATACAATTACAAGGCCTTGTATGCCAGAGAGCTGATAGACTCTTTACGAAAAGCTGCAAGATCAAAACGAATCTCTGGTGTGAAAAAGGTCCATGGAGGCTGATCTGGAAATTTGGAAAAATCCGACACAACTCCTAGGTCTAGACCTGCATTCCGCACGTGAGGCTGCATACAAACACCAAACGGCGGAATACAGTTAGGGTTGTTTTCGAATTTGTTTTGAAACTGGGGGTCAAAGACACAGTCATAGGCAGGATTCTGCGGTTCTGAGAACAGTCTGATATAATAATTTAGAGACATTTTCAGCCTGCGGTTGGACAGTGAGGGTTCACCTGCCTCTGCGTACAGGCTGTACACAGGGGTGGTGCGGAATGCTCCAAGACAGAGACGAAGCCCTTGATGATGGATAGGGTCCAAGAGTTTTAGGTAAGACGGTCTTGCAGAGCCGTACACAGCACAACCATAGTCCAGTTTAGAACGGACCAAGGCTCTGTAGAGGTGCAGCAAAGTTTTCTTATCAGCGCCCCAGTCAGTGTGTGCTACGACCCGCAGAATATTCAGAGCTTTCTGGCAAGAAGTTTTGAGGTTTTTGATGTGGCTGAGAAAGTTAAGTTTTTGGTCAAAAATAACTCCCAGGAATTTGGCTTCTTTTACAGCTGGAATGATGGACTTGTCCAGACGAATTTCAGGATCAACAAAAAATTGACGAAAATTGTGAAAATGGACTGACTGAGTTTTGGTACGTGAGAAGGTAAACCCGTTTTCCTCGGCCCACTGTTGGATCTTGTTGACTCAAAGTTGGAGTCGACGCTGTACGCTGGCGTAAGAAGCTCCAACTGCGTACAGTGCAAAATCGTCAACAAACAGTGAGGACTCAGAACCCAGGCTTACAGATTTCACAATGTCGTTGATTTTAATGCTGAAAAGGGCAGGAGAAAGGATGCTCCCTTGAGGGACACCCAACTCCTGCCCATGGATGTCAGAGAGTGTGGTGCCAACACGCACCTGGAACTGTCGATCAGCCAAAAAGTTCTGTATAAACAGAGGCAGGTGACCACGAAAACCAAGTCTGTGCAGGTCCATAAGAATTCCTGATTTCCACGTGGTGTCGTACGCTTTTTCAAGGTCGAAAAAGATAGCGACCACATGCTGTTCATTGACAAAGGCGTTGTGGATGGTGGTTTCCAGACGGATTAAATGGTCAACTGTCGAGTGGTACTTCCGGAACCCGCACTGTTGACTGGCCAAAAGGCCATCGGTTTCCAGCTTCCACATCAGACGGGAGTTGACCATCTTTTCCATCAACTTACAGAGGCAGCTAGTCAGAGCTACTGGACGATAGTTGGAAGGGTTGGTAAGGTCCTTTCCAGGCTTTGGAATTGGAATGATCAGGGCTTTCCGTTGTGCTTAGGCCAGATAGCATCCCGACTTTTCAGGCTTAGAAGCATTGTAAAGAAAACCAGCCTATCGTCAAGTATTGATGTCCCCACCAGCAAAGCCTAAGGGATCACAGGACCACGCAAGCCCTCCGACCATGGCAAGGTTGCAACCCCCGGAGGGAAACAACTTTGAAGATCATCCAGCTGAAACTATTCCTTTTGAACAAATTATCACATACTTGCATGAAACCTGCTCAGTGGTCCACAGACTCTTGTATGCATGGGTGTGTGGACGGTTGTTCATTAGCTACACATGCGTGCACACATAAACACATATGTCCACACACATGCAAACACATATGCAATCACAAACATGAAATACAAACGCATGAATATGTATACACATTATCTGAACTACACACTGGAAGAGTAACTGTGTTGAGATTGATTAGCTAAGTAATCTGAAAATGTTTTCCTGAACTGTGTGTAGAGTGATTATATTAACAACTACATACATTTACAAACAAATTCAAACTCTTGTGACAACTACATACATTTACACACAAATTCAAACTCTTGTGAAGCATAAAGCACTGGTCATAGCTGAAGTAATAGTAATAATGCAGGCTTGATCTTGTATAATTGCCCGGATAACGTTGGCAATACAAACACGCATACACACTCATACACACACACATGCGTGCTCACAAACACATATACTGTCACATGCAAGCGATATTCATCTTTCAACCCAACTGTACAACAGAACTTCCCCCATTACTACGCAGAAGGGAATGAATATCTGTTACTATCTTCCTCCTTCACAAATAAGTAGGTGATTGCATACAATAAAACTATTGAAAACCCCATGTATTGTATTTCTTCTTTTTCTCTTTTCATCTTTTTAATTATTGCTCAAATTTGCGAAAGGTGATTGATAAAAACCAATGAATACAAAAAACTTAACAACTATCATCCCCTCTCTCTCTCACACACACACATACACAGACAGAGATGTGTGTGCATGTGCGCGCGTGCGCGCGCGTGTGTGTGTGTGTGTGTGTGTGAGTGTACAGTACTGTATGCATACATGCACATGTCTGTGTGTGTAGGCATAAACAAGAATAAGAACATGAATAGAATAAGAACATGTCACTAAATCTAGGGAAAGAACATACTGCCTACCTTTCTTCTGGTCACACATTCTTCTCTGTACATGTACTCGTCCAGTCTTCCACTGATTCGTCAGTCCACTGCCACAAACACAGTATCTGCTACATTTTCTTTTAAGTAAATTTATTTGAAGAGAAAAAGTTGTAATGAAAATGGAAGGGCAAACAGAAGATGAGTGAAAAGAATGAAAACAAAATCTGAGAAAAAAAAAATGTTACAATGCTGAACAATTAAGTAGTGGGGGAAAACAAGTGCAGGCTAACAATTCTTCAGTCATTATAGTAATGACTTGGCAAAGAAAGATTTGAACTTTTAGAAAAGAAAAAAAAAATTGAAGATGAAGAAAATGGGGGGAATATATTATAAATATGAGAAACCCTTCACTAGCTGCCTGAGGGAACCATCGCAATCCCTCTCGAAGGCACATCTATTTGTATTGCCTGCTCCTAGGCCTTTCGTCCGCTGGATCGGACTCATCAGGGAGACACGGCTGATTGTGTCTGTGCTCTTGGTGTCAAATAGAGACACACCACAGTCCATAATTCTGTGGTGTTCTCACCACCAAGGGTTCAAAAGAGAATGCAACAGCACCCCCGAAGCAGCCAGCGAAGGGTAGCAAAATGGAACAAAACGAAAGTGTGGAGAGGAAAAAAGTTGCTGAAAGACTAAAAGCATTATGCACACAGTATAAGATGTAGGGGACAATCTTTGAGCCTATGCTTGAGGATCCATTCAAGGATACAAGGGAGATCAAAAGATGTGGAACAGTCTGAGTGGTCAGCTCTGCTGTTCAATAACCCAAGCATTGTAAGCGGCTAAGAATTGTACAGAACAACCTTTACTTGGATCTCCTAAGAGATGCAATCTCCCACTGATTGGCCAAACAATACAATGCTGAACAATTAAGTAGTGGGGGAAAACAAGTGCAGGCTAACAATTCTTCAGTCATTATAGTAATGACTTGGCAAAGAAAGATTTGAACTTTTAGAAAAGAAAAAAAAAATTGAAGATGAAGAAAATGGGGGGAATATATTATAAATATGAGAAACCCTTCACTAGCTGCCTGAGGGAACCATCGCAATCCCTCTCGAAGGCACATCTATTTGTATTGCCTGCTCCTAGGCCTTTCGTCCGCTGGATCGGACTCATCAGGGAGACACGGCTGATTGTGTCTGTGCTCTTGGTGTCAAATAGAGACACACCACAGTCCATAATTCTGTGGTGTTCTCACCACCAAGGGTTCAAAAGAGAATGCAACAGCACCCCCGAAGCAGCCAGCGAAGGGTAGCAAAATGGAACAAAACGAAAGTGTGGAGAGGAAAAAAGTTGCTGAAAGACTAAAAGCATTATGCACACAGTATAAGATGTAGGGGACAATCTTTGAGCCTATGCTTGAGGATCCATTCAAGGATACAAGGGAGATCAAAAGATGTGGAACAGTCTGAGTGGTCAGCTCTGCTGTTCAATAACCCAAGCATTGTAAGCGGCTAAGAATTGTACAGAACAACCTTTACTTGGATCTCCTAAGAGATGCAATCTCCCACTGATTGGCCAAACAATACAATGCTGAACAATTAAGTAGTGGGGGAAAACAAGTGCAGGCTAACAATTCTTCAGTCATTATAGTAATGACTTGGCAAAGAAAGATTTGAACTTTTAGAAAAGAAAAAAAAATTGAAGATGAAGAAAATGGGGGGAATATATTATAAATATGAGAAACCCTTCACTAGCTGCCTGAGGGAACCATCGCAATCCCTCTCGAAGGCACATCTATTTGTATTGCCTGCTCCTAGGCCTTTCGTCCGCTGGATCGGACTCATCAGGGAGACACGGCTGATTGTGTCTGTGCTCTTGGTGTCAAATAGAGACACACCACAGTCCATAATTCTGTGGTGTTCTCACCACCAAGGGTTCAAAAGAGAATGCAACAGCACCCCCGAAGCAGCCAGCGAAGGGTAGCAAAATGGAACAAAACGAAAGTGTGGAGAGGAAAAAAGTTGCTGAAAGACTAAAAGCATTATGCACACAAAAAAAAATGTTAATAATATATGTGAAAGACACAAGATATTCAACCTTATAATGAATCTTATTTATCTATTTATTTATTCTGTAATCTTACATTCAAAAACCTATGCCCTTAACTATTTCCATGTCAGTTTCAAAGTATAATGACTCCAGGCTGAAGTCAAAACATGAAAACAAATGCTTAAGAGCCATCAGATGAAGAACATGACCACAAATGGAACCACCAGGTGAAAAATCTGAAAATGAATGTTGAAGACCTGAGCCACCAGTTGTAAAATTTGAAACAAATGTTGAAGAACTGAGCCACCATAGGAAGAAACAATCTTCAGAATCGGAAATGAACTGTGGTGTGTCTCTATTTGACGCCAGGAGCGCAGACACAACCAGCCATGTCTCCCTGATGAGTTCCGTCCCGGCGGACGAAAGGCCTCGGAGCAGGCAATACAAATATATCTGCCTTCAAAAGGGATTGCGATGGTTCCCTTATGCAGCTGGTGAAGAGTTTTCATATCTGTAATATATTTTCTTAATTTCATGTTCCCAGTTTCTCCATCTTCAACCCCCCCCCCCCCCCCCCCTCCTTAAGTCCAAATCTTGGCCAAGTCATTACTATGAAGACAGTTCAGTTGTTGGCCTGCGCTTGTTTTTTCCCCCACTATTAGATTGTTCGTCTATGTATTTGTCTGACTTTATTCAAGTTTAAAAGGCTGTGCCAGTCTTGAATAAAAGTTACTCCGTGTTAGGTTTTCTTATGGGAGCAAAAAATACCCCACTTGTTTACTGTATAATCTCAAACTCAATAATTCTAGAATTATGTTTAATCTACCATACTCACCATGCTCACTAATGCAGAAAGTGACAACAGTTTGCTATCCCTGCCTCATACACAAAGAAAAGTCCGTACAGACATGAATCCGGAAGGGGCCTTGTGCCTTGTGCATGTGCAGATCATTCCTCTTTTTGAGGTAACTAATACCCTGACTATGAAATCCTAAGGGAACCAGCAAGGCGGGGAGGAAGGGAGGGACTCTGCGTAAGCCGCAGTAAGTATGTTAGATTAAATGTAATTTTAGAAGGAAAATTTCCTTTTAATTACACAGACTATACCATGGCTCACTAATGCAGAGTAGCACTACCCGGAAGGAGGGCTCACCTGGTTAACGTCTGGAGGAGTGAGGAAAGCCAGGGCATGTGGCGGAGATGAGATGCTGAGCCACCACAGCTGAGGCAATACTCTTCGAACCATCCTCGTGCAGGCGGGAGATGTTGCGCAGGTAGAACTGAATGAAAGTGCCTGGGGAACACGGCGTCCAGGACACGTTGAATGCTGGCATTGTGGGCGACTGCCAGAGACAAGGCTCATGCTCTAATTTCATGGGGCCTTGGTGAAAAGACAGCCAAATCTGCTTGAGGCTTTGATGACTTCTCTCAGCCATCAAGAGATTGATGAGTGTCTGATGTCCTCCTTATAACTTTCACTGTAAGAGAGAAACAGTTGGTGCTGCTTCGAGAGAGTGCGGTCTTCGTTGTCTGGGGCGAGGATAGAGGTCAGAGGATGAATGGAGATAGTATGAAAAGGAGAAACCAGCGATTGGTTTTTGGCTAAGAATTTGCGGAGGAACCAAAGCAACATCGTTCAAAGGCTGGGCCAGAGTCCATTCCGAGGAAAGGATCATGTGCAACCTGCTGAGGGAGTCCGCAAGAATGTTGATCTTCCCTGGAACGTGCTTGGCCGAGATCCAGATGGACTGATCCTCGCACCAGAGAAGAAATTGTTCCACCCTCAGGGAAATGTAGAGTGAGCATGCCCCGCCCCCCCCCTCCCCTTGCTTGTTGATATAACAAGCCACGGTTGTGTTGTCTGTGTTGAGGAGAATGTGTTTCCCTGTCAGAAAGGGAAGAAACTCTGTGAGGGCTTAAAAAACTGCCTCCAGCTCCAGCAGACTGATGTGCCAGGAACTCATCTCCTGTGGCCATTGTCCGGCCGCCATCAGACAGCCCACGTGGGCCCCCCACCCGGAGGTGGACGTGTCCATTAACAGGTACTCCTGAGGAGAGGGAGGCATGATGGGAACTCCCTGGGACAGCCAGGACTGGGAGTGCCATTGGGCCACTGACGTTTGGAACCAATGTCCCAGAGGAACCAGAAGGTCCCAATACTGTGATGTTTGGAACCAACGCTTCTGAAATTGGCGTTGGAACTGGTGTTTGTGGAGCTGACCAAGAGGTACATGGGAGGCCAACGACTCCATCAACCCCAGAAGGGAGGCTAAGAGGACCTGAAGGCGTACTAGACGCTCAGGGGTAGGAGATACCAACCACATTGTTGTGTCGAAAGACATGCCCAGGAATTACTGCAACGAGGCGAGGTCTGACTTCTCCTCGCTGCGAACAAACACCAAGTCTTGACTGAGGTCTAGAACCTGGAGAGCTTGTTGGGAACACAGAGTGCTGGAGGAGACCAGGAGAAGCCAAGCATCGAGATAGGCCTTGAAGCAGATTCCCCTCTCCTGAATGTGCATGCAAAGTTCCCGGGCAACCTTCGTGAACACCCATGGGGCTGGGGCCAGACCGAAGGGAATGGCCCTGAACTGAAGACCACATCCCTCCAAATGAACCGGAGATATTTCCTGCCCCTTGGGCGGATCAGGAGGTGGAAGTATGCATTCTTCAGGTCGATGGATACTGCCCAGTCGCCCAGGTGCATAGCATCTCAGATTGACATGGGGATTTCCATCTGAAAGTGGAGATCTCGGAGGAACCTGTTTAGAGGTCCAGAACGGGTCTCCAACCCCCAGAAATTTTAGGGACCACAAAGATTCGGCCATAATATCCCGGAGAGAAACAGGAAATGACCTCCTCTGTCACCCTCTTGGCTAAAAGCGAAAGGACCTCCTGGTCTAAGACCCGAGAGGCCTGGGCACCCCGAGGAGGAGCGAAAGAAGGAGGGAATGGCATGAGGGGGGGCCTTTCATGAACTCCATGGAAGGCAAAACCCTGACCTGAGCACCTGCAGGGCCCACTGGCTTGTGGGAAGCCGTTTCCAGGCATCGAGTCACCGGGACAGACTGCCCACAGGGTTGCCTGTGGGGGGTAATGGACCCAGGTCGGGGTTAGTCACTGGGGGTGAACTGGCTTCAAAGGGGCAGGCTTTTGGCTCTGAAGCTGGGAGCCTGATTGGCCTGTGGAGGGTTGTCTGGCCCTTGACCCTTTATGCCCGAAGGATCTGCAGGCCTTGGCCTGTGGAGTGCCCTGGGAAGAGGTAGCCAGAGCAGGGCGCTTCCCTGTGGGGCGAGAGGGATCTGAGTGAAGGGCGAGGTCCATCCTAATTTCAGCCTGGCTCTCGACAGTTGCCTAAACATGGTTCCCAAAGAGAGAACCAGTCTTAACAGGCGAGGCTCTAAGAGAGGCTCAGGAGGAGGAAGAGCATGCAACCGAAGATGCCAGGAGCAAGGCATCCCGCCTTGCCAGAACCAAGTTTAGGTGCAGCCTGGCAAAAGCACCCACTGAATATTTCAGCCCTTCGACAAAGGCCAGGATGGTGAATGGGTCAGAGGACCGGCGGAGAAAGAAGGAGTCAGAATCCGGGTCCTTAAGGGCGGACACCAGACCTCCCAAGGAGGAGTCCATCACCGAAACTGCCTCCACACCCCTCCTTGCAATCTCCTCCCAATCTGTGAGGCAGCGCTCTGAGAGAGCGGCCTGCCGGTGCTGAGACTGAGACATCTCCTGCAAAAGGAGGAGGTCCTCTTGGAAAAGGGCGAGGTGGGAGTTTAGGATCGAGTCACGGGCTAGAAAGGCCTTACGTACGAATGGGAGCTTCTCCGGCTTAAGAAACCTCCCACACGCCCAGGCCCCTGGGAAATCAGGAACAGAACCAGGAGGAATGTCCTGTGCCCCTGTGCCCTGATGTGGGCTATTTGGGTATGAATTCAAATCAAACAAATGGGACTTCTAATGAGAAATTTGTCCTTTAGTTGTTGTTTTGTTTGTTCGATTATTTGCATTTTAAATTCATAGTATGAAAAAGAATATTTTGTATTCTTTGTTTTACAAGCAAACGTTTATGAACAAATGTTTTGATACTATGTTCATGACAGAGTGTAGTTTAAACTGGAATGCGCAAGCTCACTGAATCTGAAACCTTTCTATAAGACTTTCACAACACAGGAAAAGAAGTTTTGACCTTTAAAAAAATGCCAAAGACAAATGTCTACAAAATAAACATCAAGGAAAAGGGGTGGGAATGGGTCGTTTGGGGGCAAGTGGGGGCTGAGGGTAGGGGGTAGGGGCTGATGTATTCAAAGGGAGTTGGGTAGGGTTACCCAAGTTTTTAAAAAAATCAGAAATTGTGCCCAATTTCCTGGTTGTCTGGAATATGTTTGAGAATATGCCAACAACCCTCAACCCCAAGGAAAAAAGTAAATCATAGAAAATGTTCAAATTTACCCTCCTGTGCCTTGACCTGTCAAGTCATGAAAAGCGTGCAGCTTTTGTATTGAGAACTTCATACAGAGAAGTGAGCAAATAACAAAAGATGATTGGCTTATCACCTGGAAAACGGTCAGTTGTCTTGGACAGCAGACTGGTCAGCGGCATTGTATGTCACCGCATTGCCAAGGAGCATGCTTTGTACACAATACATTAGTACTTGTTTTGTTGTGATGACACGCAAGCTGTCAAAAAGTTAAATGTAAAGAAAAGGCCATATCTGGCCTATGATATATAGAGGTAAGATGCTGTGAAACGAAACAGTATGAAGAAGTTATGTGGTTCTGCAGATGAAGATATCTTTAAATTGATTTAAAGATGTATCATTAATATTTTTTCCTTTCTTTTTAGGAATTTTCAAAATAATAATACAAAGAAACAATTTATTTTTTGATAAAGGCACAGGCAAAGGTAGAATTCTACGTCAACAAGACCTGAGATTCTTCAAAAAATAATAAAGCTATCTTTGATGGCATTGTTTTGAGGCCAGTTTGTATGAGAAAAGTTCATTGCAAGTCTGTAAGGGACTTGGTCATTTTCTTTTCTTAAAGTGCAATGTTGTTAGAAAAAAGGTGATAAACAATAAAACATTTTCTCTTAAATAATGCAAAACTTATTAGTGTGACAGAGAAATATCTTCTGTTTGTCTGTTTGTACTGGTGCCTACGTTGCACAAATATGAGTCTGACAAAGCAAAATCAAATTAACAAATATGAAAATAGAAATAAACAAAAAAAAAGGGTAGTGGGCAGGTGGGGGGTTTGGGGTGATGGTAGTAAGAGGTGCTCTGTTACACTGCTAATTTGTGATCGTTTCCACAAACACCATTAAAAAAAAAGAAAAATCATGAGGATAATAAGTTCACCATGACTTGGGTGCAAGGCAGAGGAAGGACATGCAGTTTATTCACTGAAAACTTTACAAAACAAAAAACCTAAAATGGGGAAACTCATTCAAATTATTTGTAAAACACAACCATGACTAAAATCCTGACATAATCTGGTGATACTTTGGCAAAAGTTCAACAGTAAAGTGTCAATCTTGCTGTATCAAGCAGGCAAGTGTATTTATTTGTGTGTGTGTGTGCAGCGTGCGTACATGCATGCGTGTGTATACGCATGTGCGTGTGCATGCATGCATGCGTAGGTGTGCATGTGTGTTTGCGAGATTCAGATTCAGATGATTTATTCAAGTAGCATCAAAGTCCTATACGAAAAAGTGCAATACAGTTTACTGCACCTAGGTCAAGGACGGCACAGAAACATTTATATATATCACTATAAGTTTACAGTTCATTACAATCGTAACCATTACAGATTATATACTGATAATGATATAGTATTTTTCTGAGCAGAAAATTGTTACATTAATACAAGCCAACATGCATAAATCTCATTCACTATTCCAGATCTTCAGTGAACAAACTCGAAACAAATATAGATTGGCACAGTACTCAGCTGTGAATGGGTGTATGTGTTAGTGAGAGTGTAAAGGTGTGTGTGTGTGTGCATGTGTGCACGGGTGCGTGTGCATGTGTGTAAGTGTTTGCGTGTGTTTACGCATATGCGCTTGTGTGTGTGTGTGTGTGTGTGTGTGTGTGTGTGTGTGTGTGTGTGTGTGTGTGTGGTGTGTGTGTGGATGTGTGTGTGTGTGTGTGTGTGTGTGTGTGTGTTGATGTGTGTGTGTGTGTGTTGTATTAGTATAGTCTACAGTTCTCAGACGAACCAAGGGGCACAACTCTTGCATGCGGGGGAGAGAGAAAAAACATGGCTTCTTTTCTATGTCTCGAATAAACATGTGGTAGACAACAAACTCGTTGTTCGGCTGCTGTAAGACCGACAGGACTAATCGGACATCACCACATGGTGGCAGCGGTCTACTAGTCCCTCGCCTACCATTTCCACTAGTTCTACTACTAGTAGTCATCATGCAAGCCGATGAAGCAGGTGAAAACCCCGTTCGCCGCCACGCAAACCTCCTGCTACCACAGGCCTTCGACGGCCACCCTAACAATTGGAAGAAGTGGCGCCAGCGCTTTGACCCGTACCATGTGGCCTCGGGGCTCGCACAAAAACCCAACACAGAGCAAGTAAGCGTTTTTCTTTACGCTATGGGGGAATGCGCTGATGACATTCTCGCCACTTTAGAGATAGAAGAGCAGACAGCAACTTACGTACAAATCAAGGATGGAGTTGACGCGTTTTTGGCGCCAAGAAAAACGCAGTTGTAGAAAGGGCAAAATTCAATAAAAGAATCCAAAAATCAGAACCAGTAGATTCCTTCATTCAAGATTTATACAGAATAGCAGAAGGATGCAACTATGGCACACTCAAAGAGGAGCTGATTTGAGATAGAATTGTAGTAGGTGTAGCAGACGACGATATGTCTGAGCAGCTTCAGACAAAGGCCAACCTCATGCTGCAGGAAGCAGTGCAGCTAAGCAGACAGGCTGAAGCCAGGAAGGAGAGCCAACCCTTCATCAGGGACAGGAGGTCCACCAACCCAAATGTGGACTTTATCAAAAAGACAGGCACATACACTCCTCGCCACAAAACCACAAACAACACACCACAGCAAACCAGCCCTCCAAACTGCACAGCCCTCCATCCCACAAGAAGTGCGCGTACTGTGGACGAGACCCACATCCATGAGACACGTGCCCTGCCAAATCTGCGACATGCCATGCCTGTTCTAGGAAGGGCCACTATGCCGCAGTCTGCAGATCTTCATCTTACAAACTGAAGAAGAATGCCTACAATTCCATACACCAGGTCAATGACAGCGAAGAAGAGGGTGCCTATTTCCTGGGCTCCATTGACCAAGGCTCGGATGAATATTGGACAGCCACCCTCAGCGTCAATGGTCATCCAACGACGTTCAAGTTGGACACTGGGGCTTCCGTCTCTGTACTTGGGAAGCGGTGAACCATGGCTCCTGGGTCAGTCACTCCAGTCGGCAAACCGGATCCTGCCTGGCCCAGGCAGGTCCACTCTGTCCGCACAGGGCACACTCCGGGTAAAGCTGGGCTACCATGGCAGGACAATCAGGTAAACAATCTGCGTCCTGGACAACCAACCATGCTCACTCCTCAGCAAACGAGCATGCGTAAAACTAGGCATCATGAGGCGTGTCGATGCCGTGCACGGCGCACTGAACTTCAAAAAAGAGTTTCCAGGACTATTCTCTGGCCTCAGCAAAATGAACACCACCTACAAGATCACGACAAAGAGCGACGCCCAGCCTATGTGCATTTTTTCACCAAGAAAGATCGCACACCCCCTCATCCCGAAGGTCAAGTCCGAACTCCAGAGCATGGAGAAACAAGGCGTTATATCCCCAGTCACAGAACCGACCAGCTGGTGCTCCGGGATCGTGATAGTGCTAAAACCAAGTGGTGCTGTCCGCATTTGTGTGGACCTCACCCACTTAAACAAGGCGGTGCAGAGGGAGGTCCACCCAATGTCCTCGGTTGACGAGAGCCTTGCCAAGCTAGGACAGAGCAAGGTCTTCTCCAAGCTCGATGCCAAGAGTGGATTCTGCCAGATCCCACTATCTCCAGAATCCAGGCTGCTCACAACATTTATTACGCCCTTCGGACGGTTCTGCTTCAACCGACTACCAAGCATAGGCTCAAAGATTGTCCCTTACATTTTATACTATTTGCATAATGTCTTTAGTTTTTCAGCAACTTTTTTCCTCCCCACACTTTCGTTTGGTTTCATTTACTACTCTTCGCCGGCTGCTTTGGGGGTGCTGTTGGATTCTTTTTTGCACCCTTGGTGGTGAGAACACCGCAGTATTATGGACTGTGGCGTGTCTCTATTTGACGCCAGGAGCGCAGACACAACCAGCCGTGTCTCCCTGATGAGTTCCGACCCAGCGGACGAAAGGCCTCGGAGCAGGCAATACAGATATATCCGCCTTCAAAAAGGATTGCGATGGTTCCCTTATGCAGCTAGTGAAGAGTTTTCATATCTGTAACATATTTTCTTAATTTCATGTTCCCAGTTTCTCCATCTTCAACCCCCCCCCCCCCCCCCTCCCCCTTAAGTCCAAATCTTTGCCAAGTCATTACTATGAAGACAGTTCAGTTGTTGGCCTGCGCTTGTTTTTTTCCCCCCACAATTTGATTGTTCGTCTGTGTATTTGACTTTATTCAAGTTTAAAAGGCTGTGCCAGTCTTGAATAAAAGTTACTCTGTGTTAGGTTTTCTTACGGGAGCAAAAAATACCCCACTTGTTTACTGTTAATCTGTGACAAGCTAAGTACATAATCAAATTCTTAAATCAATTCTTACTTCTGATATGACAGAAGTACATAACCTGACTCAATGTTTGTCATGGAAAGTAAATGACAACTGACAATCTACAAAACACTTCACAGCAAAATGTCTTCCAAGTCCGAAGTTTGGTGTTTCTCTCCATTTGAAAAAACGCATTCTTACTATCAATTAAGTCCATAAGATGTCAAATCATGTTTACATTTGGTGACTGCCTCCTGTCTGCATGCGCCGGGTTAATACCTCAAGCAACATTACAAGTTATTCATAACATGCCTGAAAAAGTATTTTGCTATGGGAGCAATAATCTTTTTTCCTCTTGACTGCTTATGTCTATATGACTCATTTAAGATTTCCCCGTTATTATTTATCATTCAATCCTATTTTCTTGTCTTTTCTCTTTTCCCTGTCAAGATTTGTCTGCATGACTATTGATCGCCATCACAGACATCCGAAACTATGCCATTAAGAGGCTCCACTAATCACGAAAATTAACAAATAAAACCTTCATTTCTGAAGTCAGGAGATGCCCGCTGAATCAATGTATTGACTTTGGTATTGGTTGGAAAGAAGTTTAAGAACCCCTGTCATAAATTTCAAATTAAATTGTCTATTTTTTGTCCATTTTTTCGTCTTTTTAACAGTCCCTAAATTAACAGATGTTGCGTTTTATCATCCGCATGTCCGCAATGTTATGATCAGCCACAGAGGTTTGCCTGTTTATGCAACTGCGGACAGCGGTCGTACTGGAGAAAGCAGGCTTACTGAGCCGCACGACATGCAATAATCATGCTCTTTCAACAAATCGTTTAACAAATACTTCGAAGACACGATGCCACAAGACACTCAACAGTATCAAATGAAACTGAATTACTCTTTTCCACACAAAGCTCAGACAGTTAACATTTTTAACTCATGTTTTCAAAATTCCTTTTACTTTGTCAAATCAAATCATCCCACTTGACTTGACACTCGAAAATCAATGGCTTTTATGCTTAGATAGCGGCCTATTCTTGCCGATATTGATTAGTCTCAAAGAGCATTTAGCCTGACCAAAAATAACAGAAACAATTCTCAGATGTATGAAACGCTATTAAAACATTACCTTCTTGTTCTTATGTAGTTACAAACCTCAGCGGGTATTTAAGTTTTGCCCTGCTATTTCGGAATGCGTCATGTTCAGTGAACACTAGAGTTGCATACCCTGGCAAGTGATCTCGCGCGACAATCTGCACGTAGGCCTATGCCAACCTGCGTTCATCATCATCATCATTATCATCATCCAGTTGACGTCCTCGGTCATCATGTTGACTATTCTGACGTTTTTGAATGTGGGTTGACGCAGCATTTTAAAAAAAAAAAAAAAAAAAGAAGCAGCAGAGGTTTATTGTAGTTGTCTTGCTCTTGACACAAACATGTCAAGAGTCTTTGCCTCGACTACTGTATCGGGCAGGGCGTTCCACTCCTTTATAGTACGTGGGTAAAAGGACCCCTGTCGATACAAGGTTCGGCACTGTAGTTGCTTAAATTGCTGTTCATGTCCTCTACGTTGACGGGTTGGAGCAGGAATCAGCCGGGATCTGTCCATGCAGACCAAACCATGTATGATCTTAAACAGCATGGTCAGTCTGGTGATCTTTCTTCGCTGCCTTAGGGGGTGCCAGTCCAGCTGCTTGATGAGGCTGCTGACGTTGGAGGAGTTGTGATAACGTCCTGTGACAAAGCGTGCAGCCCTCCTTTGGACAGATTCCAGCCTGTCTTTGTTTGTCGTCGTGTAGGGGTCCCACACAGTACAGGCATATTCCAGCGTGGGTCGTACCATGGCTTTGTAGGCTATGGCCTTTAGCTGGGTGGCGCTGATCTTGAGGTTACGCCTGAGGAAGCCAAGGGTCTTGTTGGCCTTTGCACAGTTACTATTTATACGTTTGTCCCAGCTAAGGTCGTCCGTGATGGTGACTCCAAGGTACTTTGCAGAAGTAACCACATCAAGAGTATGTCCATGTAGATGGTATTCGCTGGACAGTGGTCGTCTCTTTCTTGTCACCGGCAGAGTTGTACACTTCCCAGGATGGAACTCCATATCCCAGCTCTTCTCCCACTGTTGTAGTGTCTGGAGGTCTTGTTGTAGCTGGGACTGGTCCTGGTTTGTCGTGACGAGTCTATAGACTGCAGTGTCATCTGCAAACAGCCGAGTCTGTGAGGTGAGCTGATCTGGCAAGTCATTAATATAAGCCAGAAAAAGGCACGGTCCAAACACCGATCCTTGTGGCACCCCGGATCTGACATCTGCCAACTCTGAAGCTGCTCCGTCTACGACTACGGCTTGTCTCCTATCGCTGAGGAAGCTCTCAATCCACTGATTGATGTTGCCACGGACTCCATAATGGTGTAGTTTTTGGAGCAGGAGACTGTGGTTAACTTTATCGAACGCCTTTGCAAAATCCATTATGACAGTGTCGGTCTGCGCTCCGTCTTCCATATTCTGAGACAGTTCTTCTGCAAACTCAAGGAGCTGCGCCTTGCAAGACCTCTGCCTCCAAAAGCCGTGTTGTTGTGGGCAGAGGATGGCGTTCTGTTCTAGATGGTTCATAACTGCATTGACGATAACATGTTCAAGGATCTTGCACGGTATTCTCGTCAGTGACACTGAGCGATAGTTTGATGAATTATAGTGTTCGCCTTTCTTAAAGACTGGAGTGACGCTGGCTTTCCTCCAGTCTGCTGGCATAACGCCTGACGTGAGAGATGACTGGTAGATTATGGTCAAAACTGGAGCGACTTCTGTGGCAATTTCTTTCAGCACTCGAGGTGATATCTGGTCAGGACCACAGGCTTTGTATATATTAAGCTTCAGTAGTAACTTCCTTATACCTTCCTCAGAGATGCTGATGTTGGTAAGCAGGTCACATTCTATTACCTTCATGGTGCATTTTTCCTGAAACTTATCAACAGTGTACGTTCTACCCTCGCTAAATACAGACTGGAACTGAGCACTCAGCACCTCCGCTTTCTCCTTGGGCTCAGACACAAGCTTGCGGTTTACTTTCAGCAGTGAGACTCCAGTCTTTGCTGTGTGCTGGTGCTTGATGTACGTCCAGAATCTCTTGAGCGAGGGTGTCTCATCAGGTGCAGTATCAGTAAGAGACTGGTTGATGTAGATCCAGTATGACCGTCGGAGTTCACGTTGGATGGTGCTTCGAAGAAGGCGGGATTCTGCTCGGAGCACCTCAGACCCACTCTTCTTCATCTGTTTATATACTCTTGCTCCCCTGTTAATAAGCTTCTTCAGTTCTGGTGTCACCCAGGGTTTGCTGGACTTGGTGCGTTTGTCTGGAATCAGAAAGCGCGTTTAGATCACTTGGCCACAGCTGGGACAAGTCCGTACTCAAAGTGTGGGTCATTTATCTTAATCCATCCACATCGTGCTGATGTAAGAAGGCCTATCACGCGATAAGGATGATGTGAATGGAGTAATTCTGGGAAAGGGTGACGGGTATTGAGGGTCGGTATAAAAAGTCGTTCTGCTGCAACGGATGGAAGTCAAGACTAAGTAGACCCTAGACTTCAAGCTCTGATGGCGTGTCCTAGAAACCGACGTTATGTGTGACAGGCTTATTTTCATTGGATTAAACATATTCAAGTATTACTTGTTACTAAGAAAAATGAATAGGCCTACTACTCGGTGAGCTGAAACTGTGAAAAAGAATGTTGCAAGGAACTTCAAGAATGCGCGTCAGCTTATTCTGGTTGTAAATATAGACAACCACACTTAAGTAACAGTTATGTTTCTACAGTCAGTCATAGGAACTCTCTAAAAATACAAACACAGTTGACCCAAATACACCCTTCAGGATATGCAGATGGCGAACATTACACCAAAACATTTCAGGAACGGCAGTTAAGGGCTTTGTGGCTGATAATGGAGAGAGCTGAGGCAAAGGCAGGCCTCTGTCTGCGGTTCTCAGTGCATTCGTGATCCAAAAGAGTGTCAAGGTTTGGCAGGCAACTCCAATTCTATTAACCTTCATCATGCCTCGTCATACATCCACTTTCTTTTCGGGGATCTCACAGACCCATGCCTTTTAAAGAAGCAATTCAACGACATGCCCCTATTCGTGTTTTGTGGGTCTCGCACATCCATGCATGTTACACGGGGGAAGAGGATGTTCTGGGATTTCTGTTGCACTACCCCCTTCCCTCCTAACTGGCAAAAAAATTGCATTCTTGTCTCATTTTCCAAGGTACGCCCACTGTGGTAGGACTCCCTAAGATAAGTCCCACAGGCCCCAATTTGGAACCTCTTCTCGCTCCTAACCCCCCAACCCACTCTGCCCCTTCTCCCTTCTCTCTCTATCTCATGTAAGTGACCCGGCCCTGAAGCGGCACCTTAACTGACAACATGCCCCTATCCACATTTCGTGGGTCGCATATAGCACAAAACTCGTTCTTGAGCTAGCTCAACCCTGTGCTCTTGTTTCTGTACACATTGTGGGCACTTTAGTTTATATTTCTGGTTTACTGCCAATGTCCATACACATTGTGGCCATTCTACTTTATATTTCTGGTTTATTGCCAATCTCTGTACACATCGTGACCATTTTACTTTATATTTTTGGTTTATTGCCAATCTTTTTTCGAATGATCTCAGTTCATGCTGATTACTTTCCCTTGTCAAATCATCTTTTTTCTTTAAAAACTATTCTTTCATTACTTGTAAATGAACTAAACAATTGACATGAACAGTTTGAAATGCACCCTTGCCAATAGGAAGTACCGCAGAATCTATTGCTTTCCTTTACGTGCGTCATTAGTGTTAAACGAAGTTATTTCAAGAGAACACACACACACACACACACACACACACACACACACACACAAACACACACGTAGCAAGTGTAACAAGTAAATATTTTCAGTTTCATGAAACAAGCGAGCTGCGTCATCAGATAGTGACATCATCACCGAATCATCATCTATGGCAGCCTCCAGTTGAAAAACAAACAAACGAAAGTACATGATGAAAAATCTTTCAAAATATCTCGGCTGAGGGAATTAGCCAGGCCAGAAATACAAGACAGCAACTGGATGTGCAGAAATTGTGTAGCAGCCGATACGAAGTCAGAGATCACAGTCTCAACAAATTGTCATCATTCGGCAATTTGAAGTTTTGGGCAGCTTTTTATTCGCTAACAATTCTCCGCAAATATTTTTTTTAATTGGGGGGTGGGGGGGGGGGGGGGGGGGGGGGGGGGGGGGGGGCTGTAAGTTGCCCAGTCCATGAAAATAACAGTACATCTATGTTAACGTCCATAACCACCTCAGTAATAAGGCAGATGTAAATAATTCCCCAGAAAAACGGGGAGAAAGGGGGATGGGAAGGGGTGGGTGTGCGAGAAGTAGGACTTAACTGAAACCACCAGAAGAAAAACATGTTGAGACAGGCAATTTCATTTCATCCCCACACCCTGCCTCAGACAGTACGACAGAGGGGATGAATATCTGTTGACAGTGAGGGTATAGAGGCCTGTCTAACAGGAGAGGAAAACCATCAGAACAACAACCGGTTAAAAACCGGTTAAAAAAAAGAACTCAATGTCTGACGGCCATGGGCTGGGCGCCCTGTAACTGAACCAACTAGGTCCGAAGAGGGACAGATAAATAGTGTGATTAACATCCTGTCACCTGAAGACCCTTAGGACAAGATGGGCACTTAAAGTGACAGTTTTTGGATAAGGTGCTATCAGGATTCAAAACTGGATCGTCTGATTACAAAATGAGTGTTATACTATTGGATTATTTGCTTGTGAAAAGAGTGCTTTTTCATTGTAATGAAATGCTTGGCAAACCCATCCGATCAGTCCCACTCACACCCCAAACCAAAGAATAGATTTCAAATCTATACCCACTCTCCCCTCTCGAACCCCCCCCCCCCCCCCCCTTCCCCTCTCTTAGAATGGCGTGAGCCACCCAGCTTAACCCAATCTGTTACAAGAGAAAGTTTACATCACGGGAGCCACACGTTTCGTTATTCCTGTCCACCTCCCTTCCCCTTTCAACCCTCACTCACTCCCAAAAGGGGCACATGACACCGCAGGAAAATTTACATTGCATTGTAACAATTGCCATCCTCACCCCTCCCCCCCTTCCCCACCACTATCTTCACCCCCCCCCCCTTATCCCTTGACACAAAGGCACGTTGCTGCTCTCTCCACCACCACCCCTCCCCTCGCCCCCCTCCTCCCTGAGCCACCTGTGGCCTCACTTCCCACAATGAGTAACCCCCCCCCCCCCCCCTGTCCACCTCCCTTCCTCTTTCAACCCTCACTCACTCCCAAAAGGGGCACATGACACCGCAGGAAAATTTACATTGCATTGTAACAATTGCCATCCTCACCCCTCCCCCCCTTCCCCACCACTATCTCCCCCCCCCTCCCCCCCCCCCCCCCCCCCCCCCCCCCCCCCCCCCCCCCCCCCCCCCCCCGTTATCCCTTGACACAAAGGCACGTTGCTGCTCTCTCCACCACCACCCCTCCCCTCGCCCCCCTCCTCCCTGAGCCACGTGTGGCCTCACTTCCCACAATGAGTAACCCCCCCCCCCCCCCCCCCCCCCCCCCCGCAAACCACCCTCCTTCTCCAACCCCCCCCCCCCCCCCCCTTCTTTCATATCCACCTTCGGCATGCTGCAGACCCCTGGTAAATGATGTCACTGTGTTTACCCGCAATGGTCTCAATATGCTCTATACGGCTGCATAAATTTACCGGCCGTGGATCTCGGCGCAAAGGCACCAGCGAAGTTCTAACACTTTCTGAGGTGAATGATGGTGGAGTAGATCCCTCCCCCTCTCACTCTCGTTGTTTGACTGACACCTTGTCAGCCAGATCAGAAACCTGATTTGGCAGTTTAGAATATATAATATATAGCAGACACATGGAGTCACAACTTCACTGACCCCTCAAGACTGCCTGTAGATCAGACCAGTGAAAGATGAAGGGACGACCAGAGAGAAGGCCTGATAACCTCCTACTTTTTGATCCCAAGTCTAAATCACTGATTCATCCCAGGAAAAGTGAGTTGAAACTATGTTTTACATTTCGAATCTATGCATTGATTTTATGTATGCCATGTGGGTTAACATTGTAACTTTGTACAAATACTTGGTGACATTTATCAAACTGATGAATGATTATTCTGTATAGTGGTTTGCTTGCCATCATATGGCAAAAGCTCTCTCCATGTGGTTATGATTCTTTGTTAACAATCTGACCACTATTCTTTGTGTTCAACTTGACTTTTGCCAGTAGGCAATTCCATCTGTTAAAATGATAACTGAATGATAAATTTAGATCAGAAAAAACAGTATGCCCGTACTAGGGGAAAACTGCTAAGCTCATTTATAAATACTGGGGATTGTTGGAATGATTTGTAGTGTATGACTTGAAGCCTACACCACATGTGTACTTGGACTAAGTGTAGCCCAAGTTAATGTGATTTAATTCATAAGCAACATTGGAGAGTTATTTGACTGAAACTGTGTAAGCTTAACTCAGCCTTTAAACAAAAGTGGAGATTGATAGTTATAGCAGAAACTCTAAAATAGAGTAAACCTTTGCTGGCTGAGTTCTCACACCTCTTCTGAAAGATAAGAGGGTAAATTTGTGAACTCGACAAACCAGCCACTCAGCTACTCACCTACAGACCAAGTTCTCTTTATCAGAGAACTGGGACCATGGTTATGCTACAAACTGTGGCTAAACCATACTCTGTGGCTACGCCAGAAACCGGGTTATGCCAGACACCATGGTTACACTTTAAACCGGGGCTATGCTACAACCACTGGGCAAGACCAGTCGTGAAGACACACCTCAGCCCAGCACTACATCAACAGGCCTACACAAGAGGACCAGTCATCAGCCACAGGAGAGATCAACTACCCTCTCTGATACAAGATAAGGCTATTCATCCCCCTGGACTCAAATCCATCAGACCCTTACCCTCACTTTATGATGAAACAGAGAGAATCTGTCTATGAGTACCACTCTGGCTACTGCACTGGGTGTACGCAAGCGAAGTGGATGTGTAATAAAAGTACGCATTCAGAGTAACGTAGATGGGCCCACTGCATTCCAACTTAAGTGGCTGCATGGAGTGTAAGCAAGTAAAGTAGGAGTGAGGAAGGGCCCTTCATTGTTGTGGTTCAATGAGAACTAAAATTAAACCTATAGAACAGACATGTATATACTTACCTATGTGTAAGCAAGTAAAGTTGATGTGTGAAATTGCACTTAACTTGTGTCAGTTCTCTGTTGTTAATCAATGTTGCATGTTTGAACTTCTCTCTTCAATTTTGTCTCTCGGAGCTACAAGTACTTTTAAGAGTACAGGCCTAAGGAAACTTATCTCAGAGCCACTATAAAGTATTTTATCAGTACCTGGAACAAATATAAATTTCTTTCGATGACTAGTACAGGAAAGTTGCTCCTTCCACCACTAGTAAGAGAGAGGGTGGAGGTGAAATGTTAAGATAATTCTCATAGAGAAATTATTCCAAGTCCTTCCCCTAGAGGACCCACCTACCACTCATTCATATCTCGCCACAATCATCGGATCGTCTCATTGCGAAAAAAGGGCTATATCACTGGATTATGTGATTGCGAAAACTCACTGGCCCCTTGAAAGAAAAATCATATCCAGAGCGCCTAGCAGCACTTAAAGTGCCAAGCCTGGAACACCGCAGTAATAGAGGTGACATGATTGACACTTTTAAGTTTGTACATGGCTTATATGACACAGAGAGACCACAACTCCAGCTCCACAAAGGCAGAGACACTAGAGGGAACTCTCTAAAACTAGAGAAAAGACATTGCAGACTGAACATGCGTTCCAACATCTTCGCGCAGCGAGTGGTGTCCACATGGAACAGTCTTCCAGATAATGTGGTGACGGCCCTAAGCATTAGTGCTTTCAAAAGAAGACTGGATGCCCAT
Source organism: Conus canariensis (assembly GCA_033310375.1). Taxonomy (NCBI): domain Eukaryota; kingdom Metazoa; phylum Mollusca; class Gastropoda; order Neogastropoda; family Conidae; genus Conus; species Conus canariensis. The sequence goes on along the minus strand of CM065740.1, from coordinate 10,920,155 downwards.
TGGGAAAGTCTGCCAAGCAATTTGACCCCAGCTGTTACAACTAGGCTGCTTTTGCCATGCCACGCACACAAGTCTAGTTTTGAACAGGAGTGGTGAACAGGCCTTGTTAAAAGGCCTCAAACACCCAATATATCAAGTATCAAGTAAGTATCAAGAAAAAAGTGCTATGCCATTGGATCGTCTGACTGACTTCAGACTTCAGACTTTTATTATATCCTCACATGCTCAAGAAAAATGCTTTTGCAGGCAGGTAAAACACAAACGCAAACAATTCAACATTAATTAATCAATCTGTGGGTAAAACAGGCCTCTAAAACAAAATCATAGACACCTTTTCCAATGTGGTTTATGTACATGTACAAAATTAGACATTTATACCAATACAAATCCATACCCAAACATTCACACACACACACACACACACACACACACACACACACACACACACACACACTCCCAACGTGTGTGTGCACCGCGCGCCCAAACCCACATCTCTCTCTCTCTCTCTCTCTCTCTCTCTCTCTCTCCAAACCTCACCAACCTCCACCCAACCCCCAACCCCCCTCCCATTAACCCCTCTCAACCACTCTCTCAATCCTGCTGTCATAAAATATGTACATAGGGGGGAAAATGAACTACTATATATGAATGATTGGGAAACTGAGATGAAGAAACAGAGAAGATGATAATAGAGAAGAGAGGGACAGACAGAGACAAGCCAAAAGTGGAAAGAAGAGAGCATGTGAGTTAGAGACAGACATAGTGAAGGTGAGAAAGAGAGACTCAGAGAGCGACAGATAGGCAGGCAGGGAGAGACGGGCACCAGAGAGAGAAGGGGAGGGGAAGAAGAGAGAAAGGGAGAGACAGATGGACAGAGACAGAGAGCTAAAACATGGACAAAATCTTCTAAAATGTTAACCATTTAAGACCCTAAAACACACTTAACTTCTTACACACTCTCACCCCCCCCCCCCCCAACCTCTCCCCCACCATCTGCTGGCACACACACACACACACACACACACACACACACACACACACGCACGCACGCACGCACACATACTGACACAATTATAATCATCATAAAAAAAAAAGAATGCTAATTATCGGGTCGTCTGATTGCGAAAAGAGTGCCATACCATTGGATCTTCGACTGTGAAAAGGCTGCTATGCCATCGGATCGTCTTACTGCGAAAGAAGTGCTCTACGACATGGTTTTTTGATTGCCAAAAAAGTGCTCTATCATTGGATCGTCCGATTATGAAAAGAGTGCTATACCATTAGCCGTCTGAATGCGAAAAGAGAGCCCTTCCATTGGATCGTCTGACTGCGTAAAGCACGCTCTACCACTGGATCCTCTGATTGCGTATAAGAGTGCTAGACCACTGATCTATATAACTTCCAACACAGTTTGACCTTTCCCTTTCACGTGGACGACTTTGTCCTTCGAATTATGCGATTGCTCTTGCTGAATCGATGCTCTGTGTGTGTGTGTGTGTGTGCGTGTGTGTGCGTGTGTGTGTGTGTGTCGTTTAGACATACCATTGCAATTTCCGATATCAAACTGTCCTTACTTTAACAAAACACACACACACACACACACACACATATATATATATATATATATATATATATTCAACTACAAACAAAGCTTGCTCTTATGTCTTAGATTGAAGAAATAGGGGGATATAAGCATTCACATCTGCAGTGGTAGATAATTCTGCCTAACTAACAGTATGTGCTTGAGTGGGTGAATGGGGAATAATAAATGCTTCTCAAAATGAGCCTTCAGCAAGCTTATAGTCTCCAAGGGGGAGAAATCTCCAATGGGGAGAAAGCTCACTACCATATAACTCCTGGTCAGATACCGGCATTTCGAAACCTGATTGTTTCTCCTCAGTGACCGCGGAAAGTGGTAACTTGACTCCTCTGCCTTTTCGGTTTTAAGAAGAATGCTATCCCAGAAAAAGGCTGGTGTGCAATACCGTAATACGTTTGTTGAGTTTTCAAAAAAAACAACCAAAGGTGCCACCTAAGAAGCAAAAGAAAATCATGAAAGAGCAAAGCAAGCTACATTTTCTTGTGAAAAGTAGAAAATATAAAAAGATAACCTCTTAAGACACAAGCGCTGAGGGCCAGTTCTTTGAATGAATCCTCAAGGGATTAAATCACAATAAACTAATAAATTCCAAGGATAAGTACCGAGCACCATTCCAGCAACTTACAGAGCAGCTTGGTGTTGCAATGACTGCAAGAAATATTCAATTATAAACAAAGCTATCTAAGACATAAGAGCAAGCTTTGTTTATAATTGAATATTTCTTGCAGTCATTGCAACACCAAGCTGCTCTGTAAGTTGCTGGAATAGTGCTCGGTACTTATCCTTGGAATTTATTAGTTTATTACACACACACACACACACACACACACACACACACACACACACACACACACATATGCAGTCTTATTTTCAGACATGTCGTCATGTTTTCGGCCTGAAGTCAGAGATGTCCGCCACAGTGGCCTGGGCTGTGACAAATGAAGCCAAAAACGTAGAGGAGACAGAATCATTATCTTCACCCTCTGCCAGCCGAGTTCAATTGCACACGATGAAGGCATTCCCCACTTCCTGATGGTCTGACTGGCCCTGTACTTCCCTGGTGTTAACGGGGTGGCTGTCTGTTCACCACATTTTGCAACTGATAGCGTCAAATTGGCAAGATTAAAGCACACACAAGGTGGTACACATGCAGACAAAGGCTACTACGACCAGGTAGTAGGCCAACCTCGGCGAACAGTGGACAAGATGGAGTTGGCTTTCGTGCTTATGATAGAGGGTGCACCAACTACCTGAACAGTTCTCTCGGTCAGAATTGTGATTAAGGGTACACCAGCTACCTGAACAGTTCTCTGGGCAAAAAATGTGATCAAGGATACACCAACTAACTGAACTGTTCTCTCGGCAAAAAATTGTGATTAAGGGTACACCTTCTTCTTCTTCCTCGTTCGTTTCCCGTTAGATGAGCAGCCCGGTGTCCTCGATGAAGGCTGCCGTCCACCGCAGCTCCTCCAGGGTGCCGTACAACTTGGCTTCCACTGCTGTCGGTGTTGGCCAGTACTTCCTTCTGGATGCTGCATGCGTCATACAGTCTTGAAGGATGTGGTCGGTTGTCATTGGTCCCTCACCACAAGGGCACTCTCCACTCTGTCCAATGCCAAATTTTGTGTGCATGTGGTGGAGCAGGCGATTGTGTCCAGTCCTCAGGCGGAAGATCTTGACCTGTTCCCGTCGTCCCAGCAAATGGTATTTGTCTTCTGGGTTGTGTTTGGGGTGCTGGAGTCGCCACTTTATTCCTTGCTGTGCCTTAATGATTGTCTTCATTTCATCGTATGACACCAGGTTGTTGGCCTGCTCCTTCTGTGCACCGTCTTTTGCCAGAATATCCACTTTTTCGTTGCCTCTGATACCACAGTGTGCTGGTACCCATTGTATCACCACTTTCTTCACTCTGGCACTCAGGGCAACAAGGGCTGAAGTAAGATGGTTCTGTTCTTTGCAGCGGGAGTTCTTGAGGGGGGCCGGAATAGCTCAGTTGGTAGAGCGCCGGACTCGTGATCCCGAGGTTACGGGTTCAAATTTCGGAACTGGGGGATTTTTCCCTCGGAGTTAACTTTGGTTCTGACTCCATTCCCCATACAGTCCTTCGAATGAGACTATAAACCGAGGTTCTGTGTGTGAACGCACGCATAACATCTTGCACACACGTAAAATCCCATCATCAACTTTCGGAAGAGAAGGCCAGTTTGGCCGTTGGTATGGATGACACGTTACACATAGCATGCACCCTGCGTGAGAAATTGAAAGAATGGAGGAAGCAAGGATATTGAGTGAACGATATTGGACGATATTGACTGTATGACACGGGAAACGACTGAATGAAGCGCCAGCTGGCAGCTCTTCAGTCGGCACTACCCAGGTAGGCAGCCCGTTGTGTAAATGAGTGTGGATTGTAAAGTGCTTAGAGCTTGGTCTCTAGCCGAGAATAGGCGCTATATAAGTATTCATTATTATTATTATTATTGAGGGCTTGGAGCACGGAGAGAGCGTCTGAGAGCACCACCACCTGCCCTGTTGTTCTTGTGAAGTTCTGCGAGACTGTTGTGGCTGCCTCACAGATAGCTTCTCGCTCAGCTCGGAAGTTGGTGGAGTATTTTCCTGTTGGGATTGCAGTTTCTTCATCTCCATCTTTGTATCGGAGGAAGATTCCAGCTCCACCATCCCTCGTTGCTTCTGTGGCAGAGCCATCTGTAAAGACATAGGTCCAGTCTTCCTGGGGGTACTGGTTGCAGATGTACTCCATGGCCAGGGCTTTCCTTTGGGTGTCCGACTGTGTTCCTCTCTTCTCCATTCCGGGAATGCTGGTGACGACTGTTGGGAACAGCTGCCTCTTCCAAGATGGGTGGGTGACATTTGCCGGGATAGGCTTTGCTTCATGTTCCATCAAGACTGGGGTTTGTCTTTCAAGGTGTCTTGACTGGTGGATGAAGCTGCCTCTTTTCAGCCGGCTCTTGGTGGGTCTGCTCATTCTGTCGTTCATTGGATGGTTTTCAAGGCGTTTGAATGTTGCTGCCTGGATGAGGATCTTTGTGTCCCTTCTGTCCTCCAATGACTGCAGCCCAGTGGTCTCCTCCATCTTCAGGATTGGGGTGGATCTCATGGCGCCAGTTATGACACGCTGAGCTTGGTAAGGGTACACCAACTAACTGAACAGTTCTCTTGGCCAAAATTATGATAAAGGGTACACCAACTACCTGAACAGTTCTCTGGGCAAAAAATGTGATCAAGGATACACCAACTAATAGAACTATTCTCTCGGCAAAAATTGTGATAAAGGGTACACCAACGAACTGAACAGTTCTCTCGGCCAAAATTGTGATTACCTGCGCAAACGAATGGAACTCTGACAATGGCCAGTACAGGAAAAACGAGGCGAGATACTGGTCTTTTACCCCTACATGACATCTTTGATGAAACCATGTCAGTGGGCAGTCTCCATGCTCCATAATGTATTCAGCTGGTGGAGTGGACAATTCATTTATTCTCGCTCTTGACAGCCACCGACAGTGATCATCCCAGACCGCCGCGTTCATACAACACGTGAGACATTGTGAGACATGAACAAACATGGCTAGCTGTTGTGTTCGTCCGAGACTGGATTTGCAGGGGTAGGAGGCTAATTAAGGGGGTTCTGAAGAAAATATATAACAGCTTAATTTTTTTTAAGTGGGCGGGGAGGGGGTGCGGGGAGAGGGGGGGGGGGGAGAGAGAGAAGGAGGAAGGGGAGGGCGGCATACACGAGATAGAAAACGTAAAGAGGCTGACGATGCTGTAGTTCCTGTCAGATTTGATGGATAGCCTAACACTTACACATAGCTTAACACTGCCGCGCCCTTCTTCCCCCTCACTCCCTTCTCTTTAGCTCTTTCCCTTTTATTGTTCGATGTGCGTACGTGCTTTCGTGATTTGTGTGTGTGTGTGTGTGTGTGTGTGTGTGTGTGTGTGTGTGTGTGTGTGTGTGTGTGTGTGTGTGAGGGAGAGAGGGACAGATGAACTGACATTCCTTTTCAACTTTATTTTGATGCATTTATGTAACTTTGCAATCTTGTTTGGAGAATACAAGTTGAATGATGACGTGCGGAAACTAGGTCTCGTGTGTCCTGTATCGTTTGAAAGAGACAGCCAGAGCGCACGCGCACGCTCGTTCTCTCTCCCTCACACACACACACACACACACACACACACACACACACACACACACACACACACACACACATTCATACCAGCACGCAAACACATACGCGCATACTCTCACACACACAGAGGCACACGCACCCGCGCATGTTTTCACACACACACACACACACACACACACACACACACACACACACACACACACTTACGCATTGACAAGAGGGAGGGAGAGAGGGAGAAACTTGGTAGTAACTGTGGTGACACGAGGAAAATGAGAAAGAATGTCTCCATGCTCTCTCTCTCTCTCTCTCTCTCTCTCTCTCTCTCTCTCTCTCTCCAATATGATAACATACCACCATATCACCCTTTTCGGTGTATTGATAGTATGTACATAAATGTCAAAAGTAGAATCCGATCTGGGGATAAGTTGACAGACTATATTAGCTGTACACGGGGCGTGAAACAACGTGATGTTACTAGTCCGGTATTATTTTCTCTATTCATCAATGAACTGGCATTAGAAGTGATCAGGTGTGGGAGACATGGTGCAAGGTTCACTTATGATTATTATGAATTATTCATTTTGTTATTGGCAGATGATGTAACTTTGTCTGAAACAGTCGTTGGCTTACAAACGCAGTTAAATAGGCTTCATCGCGCAGCATCTGAACTTCATTTGAATGTAAATATGAGCAAAAGCAATATAGTGGTGTTTAGAAAAGGAGGACATCTGGCAGCCAGAGAAAGATGGAATTATAATGGGGCCTTAATGCCTGTGGTAAATATATACAAATATTTAGAAATCTATTTTCCACGAGGCTGAGTTTTACTGCAGCATGCCAGGATCTTGTAAGCAGAGCCAAGAGGGCCTTATTGTGTGTATAGCAAAATTTGTACAAAATGAAGAATAATTATCTTGATCTTTATTCAAAGTTATTTGATGCTCAAATTCAACCGATTGTTCAATATGATGCCGAGATATGGGGTCTTGAAAATGCAGCTCTTTATCCTGAAAAATTACATGTGTTCGCACTTAAAAAGTTCTTGGGATTTGAAATGAGAACACCAAATAATCATGTCTAATATCATCTGGCGATGAAAAGACATTAAATAAACCACTGAACTGAACACCAAATAATCTTATCTATGGAGAGACGAACAGGTATCCTATCTATATAAATTAGTAGTGCAGTGTATTAGATACTGGTTAAAATCAACATGATTAGAAAAGTGCAGATCACCGCGGAAAGCCGAACGTTATCCGATTTAGATGCACGGAACAAAAGAAATTGGGCCTCAAATATTCGATGCAAATTATATGCGTATGGTTTTGGCTATGTATGGGTGAACCAAAGAGTTGAAGAAATAAGCCTATTTTTGAATCATTTTAAAGACAGATTGATATCGTGTAGGTGGTAAGAATGGGACTTCCATGTAAATAACAGAGAACGGTTTCAAACATATAGAACGTTTTATACTGTAAAATGATGATAAAACCTATTTGAAGTTAAAATTAGATAGGCACTTCAAATTTATATTGACAAGATTTAGGTTTGGTGTGTCTGAAATTGCATGTCACCACTATCGTTATAGATTACATAGAGAAACAGATTGATTTGTCCGTTGTGTAGAATTACCAAGGAAGATGAAATTCATTTTCTTTTGTGCTGTCCTACATTAAATAATTTACGAAAACAATATATACCTTTAAAATTTTCTAAGCATCCCAGCCAGTTTCGATTGACTTTACTATTGGCGTCTAAAAATGAAAACGCTGTCAGAAATGTTTCAATATGCTTGTACAAAGCGTTTAAATTACGATCTGCAGCTATGTCTTAATGTCCTGAAATATGTGTGCATATATGACTGTGTGTATAGTTTCTAAGAAAGATGCCAAGTTTGTAAAGTTTATCAACTGAAAAGTGTACTCCATCATGAGGGGCAATGGCCTATGCATAATTAAATTATCCGAACTCTCTCTCTCTCTCTCTCTCTCTCTCTCTCTCTCTCTCTCTCTCTCCTCAATATTATAACATAACACCATATCTGACTGCTTGAGTACTTTCTTGAACTAAATCCACTTCAAAGTGCACTTGACCTGAAGTATGGATGATCTACATCCGGTACATGCATTATTAT
>CM065740.1:10847264-10907264 GCA_033310375.1 Conus canariensis | reverse complement strand
ATGTACGACCACGCGAATACTTCGGCAAAGATAATTGATTAGTAGCTGATATTTCCTGGTTGTGTATACACTGTTACCGTGAAGTGCACATGTTGAATTAGCCAACACACTAATATATACAGGCATGAAAGTGAGAGACGAGAACAAGCGATGCAGAGAGAGAGAGAGAGAGAGAGAGAGAGAGAGAGACGGGGGGAGGGGGGAACAGACAGAAGACCGACAAACAGATGGATGGATGGACGGACGGACAGATAGACAGGAGGGACCGACGGACGGACGGACAGACAGATAGACTGGCAGGCAAAGAGAGAGAGAGAGAGAGAGAGAGAGAGAGAGAGGGGAGAGAAAGAGAAAAGAGAAAGAGAGAGAGAGGTGGACGGACGGACAGAGAGACAAACTGGCAGGCGGGAGAGAGAGAGAGAGAGAGAGAGAGAGAGAGAGAGAGAGAGACAGACAGACAGACAGACAGACAGACAGACAGACAGACAGACAGACAGAGTAGTTTCACACTCAACAGGTAGGCCTACTAATTCAAAAGCGAAAAAAAGAGAAACAGCACAAGGCAAAAGACAGCATAACATTGTCTCCCTAAATTTTACATGCGGAAGGAATTGAAACGTATCTGATTTGACTACCTATTTCGAGGATATCCTGTCGACAGTGAATTTCTACGCAATGTCTTTTCTACCTAAAGAAGCATGCATTCGCTATAAACAAGAATTGCAGCCCACACACCTTGATATCCCGACCACTATGACCTGGATCGAAGACACAGGGGCCACCGGTGCAAGTGAGAGCGACAGTGAGAGAAAGAGGGAAATCGTTATCCCGGTGCAACGCGCCGTGAGCGCTCCTCTCCCTAAACCACTCGCCGGCGAATGAGATAAGGAACATGCTCAAACTCATTTTCTCTCTCTCTCTCTCTCTCTCTTTAAAGACATACACACAGCGAGTGCGTACGCGCATGCACACACGCAGACACAAACGTAAGCCTGCACGCACGCACGCACGCACGCACACACACACACACACACACACGCGCGCGCGCGCGCGCGCACACACACACAGAGCGGGTGTGGGTGGTGGGGGAAGAGAGTAAGGAAAGACGTGCGAATGTGTATTTCATTTGATTAGAAATATGTCTGAGCAAACTGAGCTGAATGAAAGTGTCAGTGCACTGCACATCAGTACATGAATAAACCAAGAAGCTTTGTATCAAACGTTAAAATATTAAGATCAGCAAGTGAATGCCCATTTGTTCGAAAACACACAGACAATGCATGGTGAGTATGAGTCAGTTTCAGGGGGGAAAAAATGACAGTGGGAAAAAATAGGAGGATGGCGGCCCCACTGTTTTAAAGAGAAAGAAAGAAAAGAAAGAAGAAAAAAAGCAAAAGCAATATAAAAAAAAAAAAGAAAAAATTGGAGGCTGGAGGGAAAAAAAAGAAGAAGAAAAGACAAGAGAAAAAAAAACAAAAAAAAAGGAGAAACTGACCCCTTGGGAACCAAATCCAAACCGACCTCCCCTTTCACTCCAAACGCACACCTTTCCTTCAAATTCTCAATGTGTTTGAAACGACAAAACATCAATCAAGGCACATCGCATCAGAATTTGAGGGGGGGGGGGGGGGGGGGGGGGGATGATGTGGATGTGATTCTGGATCTGAGCCAAAACTCATCTCCACCCTTTTCCACCACCACTCCCACCCCCTTCCCACCCCAAGTGAGTGACTTGGGGCATGCACTACAGGCCGGTGTATTAGGGTGCCTGCATCTAGCCTCTCCATGGGGTGAGTTTCTGCAGCATGTCAACACATCACTCAATGGGGAATTGTTTAGAAACGGGGCGGGGAGTAGCTCTTGTTTAAGTCCAGAACTCCTCCCCTCCACCCTTCCTAATCTCAGTTTCAAGTGGAATGTGCTTTGGTTGAAATGTTTTGTCGTTTGTGACACTGATAATCTTTCTTTTCAGACAGGAGAATGATTTTGGAACGGAGACGAAGGGGGAGGTCAGTGTGATTTACTCTTCTGGAGAAAGGGGCGAAGAAAAAATAGTCGGGGGGAGAAGGGGGTGGGGGGTGGGGACTTAGGCATGTGCACTTTCTCATCCGCCAGGGAGTAATGTTTGAGAGTGGAGTGAATATGGTACATGACACCGGGTATGTTGAGGCCTACGTTGAATTAGTCATTCCATTCAGTGATGGACCAACATGCCTGGGGAACCACAGCGCTAATGCTGTGTCGACCTCTGTCCCTCATGCGTGACATGGGGATTATTCAATACCCGAGTAAGTCATTGTTTGACTCGGTCTTGATCTCTGTGGCGTGGCATGGGGAATGTGGAATACCTGACGGTAGCTGGTGTCCCTGTTCTTCTTTTGTTGTGTCCGAATGCAGTCGCGTTAGAAGTGTTTATCAGGAAATCACCAGATCTTAGGCCCTTGTTTCATTGAAACACTAAGCGTAGGTAAATGGCGTTTTCTTTTGTTGTAGCGTCGACTGACTCAGTGTTGTGTCTTGGGCAGTGGCGTGGGAATTGCTGAGTACTTATTTTACTTCTGTATCCTTAAAACGATGGCATTTAACCCAAGTAATTTATAGACAAAATTTTAAGCAAAGAAGTCTGTGATACATGGTCATAACGGCACAGATAATGCCATCATTTTATCCCAAGGGATAACAAGTCAGTGAGTGAGATTTCCAACATTGTTCTCTCCATATTTGGGCACAATGATGGCAAGCAATTTTTTTTCTTTGGGGGGGTGGGGGGGGGGGGGGGGGTACAGGAAGTGTGGGAGACTTCCTAATGTAGATGGAATGTGATTATGGAAAAATAGGGAAGAGAAAACATACCTCGCAGGTTTAGCTTGCATCGAATTTTTTCACATGCACATGCAAAATAGGGAAGAGAAAACATACCTCGCAGGTTTAGCTTGCATCGATTTTTTTCACATGCACATAATGTTCAGTCTCTCGGTCGGATTAAAAGTAACAGCCTTGTACATTCGTTCCGCCCCCCTTCCCCATCTCCACCTACATTCCCTACTCACCCATCCCTCCCCTATCCTCCTTTCCTTTAATCCCCTCTTCCTCTCAAACTCTCCCACCCTTGTCCCACCCCAGCTCTCACCTCTTTCTCCCCTCCCCCTCACCATTTCTGTCTTCCATCCCCCCCCCCACTTTACAATATTCTGAGTATCTCCTCACCCTGTTTATGTGTGAATGTCTCTGTGCCTACGCACGCGCTCGAGCATATAGGTGAATGTGAGCATGTGCGCATTGATGTTTACTTATTATTACAACAATGCAACAGGTTAATAGTGTTTCTCGTCGTCGGTCTCCTTTCCTTCATTCAAATGCAACAGGCACATGAATGAAGTTGTTTTTTTTCTCCTTCTCCGAACGTGGAGCATCCTCTCTCTCTCTCTCTCTCTCTCTCCTCTCTCACGTTGTATATATCAATGTGGTGGCCTGTGGGAATAATGTGAATAAGATGTTAACTGCTGTTGTCGTCTTGTTGCCTTCGCCCAACCTCCCCCCATCATTCCTTTCCAGTTTAGTGCTCCCCTGCGATATGTGCTGTTTTATACACAATGTTTTATATTTTAATAAAAACCTTTTGTTGTGCCTTTATGTAACTGCATATATTTGTGAATCATAGTCATGGACTGGGAGTGCAGGATGCGAGCGTTTTTACTGTTACAGTCTGTACCCTCTGACGTATGCAATTAAACCCGAAATTTGGAGACATTTCGAACTTGTTTGTTTGGAGTTTTATCTACTTTGACTGTTTACACACACCACACACACACACACACACACACACACACACACAACACTATATATATATATATATATATATAAGGGTAACTTTTTATCGAGGGAAAGTATGAAAATACAACACTTGAATCGCATGTCCATATGGAAATAAGAGTCGTTTTTCACAGTGGAAAAGAGTCAAACCACAACACTTGAGTCACAGTTTTGCATGGCAGCAAGAGTCATTTCTCATGAAGGAAAAGTGTCAAACCACAACACTTCATCAGTTCTGCACTCACCGTTTCACATTGAAAATCTTTATGGTCGACCCGGAACAGCAGTATTCGGTACAGACAAGAGTACAGGGTTAATGGAAATGTTCCCTTTAGAGCATCCACGTGTTGATACACCCAGTAGGTAGATACTGCAGACAGCCTGCACGGAACGTGGGTGAATCATGCAGGGCAGAATTAACCGTTTCGTGATATGAGTGTTACCACAAGTCACGTCGTTTCTGTTCTGAAGGAGGACTACCGGGGCGTTTCGAGCGGCAGAAGGAAGATGCTGCCTCAGGCCACACGCCATAATTAGGTTTTTGCACTAAAATACTATATAATCCATGCAAGAGTTTAGACGCCTACCATAAACTTGAGCCCATAATTTAATGTTAAACTGATAATTGATCAAAAGAACACCTCCCCGCCAATTATTTCCCTCGTTTGGGGGGGATTTTCATCAATGAAATCACAAACACCCTTCAGATACATGACCTTCCCCTTAGTTGACGTCACATTTCAGACCTTTGCACTCACGCGTGACCCTGTCTTTGCGCCACTTGGAAGCGCCCAAATAGTCCCATTCCTTTGATTTTAATCTGTCTGCTTGGAATCACCTGACTTGTACCCTGATGGCCATATGAAAGAAAATGAGGAAAATCAACTTTCAGACATTATTAAAAAAAATCTCAAAACAATCTAATTGCGCCAGTCTATGAATATTCGACTCCTTAAGCAAGGCCTTGGCGCATTATTTTTTATGTGCAGCCTTATGAGGTGTAATGTCCTGGAATCCGGTAGTGTGGTGGTGCGTATAGCAGACACAGTGGGAGGGTCGGGTGTGTTGCATGCCCATGCAGGCATATGTAGGGTGCACAGATGGTGCCCCAACGGTCATGGTAAGAAACAGTAATGAAGATACGACAGGTGCAGCGTAGGGTTGCATGGAAATGGCACATGGAGATAAGGCGATAAGATGACACTTGTATAAGTGTTATCTCGAGTGAGTGGCGAAAGGGGAGCGATAAGTCAGAGAAAGCAAATATTATGTAATCGCTTGTCACTCATGTCCTGTAACTGTTGAAAGGTAACAGTGTTTTCATTAATTTCACAACAGCAGACAATCGTAGAATTAATGATACAATTACAAGTATGCAATACACAGGATGAGCTTTCTGAAATGAAACATAACATCTCATCTTCATAACATCAGTGAAGTACAGAACTGAATACAGTACATCTTTTTCATATTCTAATATGGAACAGTTCAGGAACTAGTCATGAATAACCATGGAAAGAAACAAAGTACATACTACGGTAGCATCACAATGCATCTGGATATATCCACCATTCCAGCTGTGAAGAAGCCAAATTTCTGGAAGTTACTTCAACCAGAACTCAAGTTTTATGTTCACATACTGGACTTGAAAACTTTTGTCAGAAGGCAATTAACATTATCCAAGTCGTGGCACACACGGGCTGGGGTACCGATAGGAACACTCTTGTCTATCAGTGCAGGGCCCTGCTTCGCTCCAAAGTTGACTACGGTTATAGACACTGGCTGATGCAACAGACCTTGAAGACGCATACAACAAAGTCCAATTCTCGCTTCTCATGGAACTACTCTTTGACTACAGAGTCAGTAAGACATCTAAACGATGGATAGCAGCAGCACTTCTGGAGCGAACCGTCATCCTACGATCTGGAGATTGAACGTCTGAGCCTCATAAACTTTCTATGGGATTACCTCAAGGTTCTCGTCTCTCCCCTGTTTTATACAATGTTTACACTATAGGCCTTGCAGACCTCAACAGAAACGGAATTGCTCGAGTGTTGATACTAGCAGATGACGGTCTGATCTACAAAACATCACAGAATGCTCAAGAAAGAACGAAAGCAGTTCAGCAACAGTTGAACAACATTTTTCAGTCATGTCAAGAAACTGGATCGTCCATCAACCCTACAAAAGCTAGACATTAGTCTGCACTCTCAACAAGACATCAGGACAAGTATCCTCACCAGTTTCCTTCAGTGGAGTACCAATTCAATCAACTGACAACCTACGCTATTTGGGTGTAGGCTTTGACAGAATGCTAACCTTTAGAAAGCATGTTGAGAATACTGTTCTTTAATGCTAAAAAGGCCTATCTGCCATGAAAACAATGACAGCTAAAGGCATTGAACAACGCCATCCCTACTGACTGTATCACGCACTTATACTCAGTGTGATTGATAATGATTAGGGCTTACAACACTGTCCAACAACAAGCTTCTTAAATTAGAAAGAATTCAAAATGAAGCAATGAGATTGATCCTGGGAACCATGAAGGATACACCAGTTGATCCTGGGAACCATGAAGGACACAGCAGCTGAAACCATGCGATACCTGCTCGACCTTCCTTCAATGCAGGCAAGACACAAGCTAGAACAGGTGGAGGCATTTTTCTGAGCACTTGAAAATCCCCAAAACCCACTTCATACGGCGGTCAAGGAAACAAAAGGCATTCGGCTAGAATGTGGAAAATCAGGCAGACGACAGTATACAGCTTTTGTGCCAGTTAGCAGAACTCAAAGAAACGAAGGAATGGGAAAAGTATCCAGACCACCCGAAACACCTCTACCAAATTGCTATCACTCCAGAACTTGGAAGACATTGTTGAGAATAGCCAGAGGCAAAATCAACGCAGAAATTCAGATGCACGTTGAAGACCTTGGCACAAAAGATGATATTGTAATAAACACTGACGGTTCTGTCACCAAAGGTAAGTCAAATTGGGGATACACAGTGAAGCAAAATGGCCGAACTATCCAGGAAGACAGTGGCACGCACAGTTTAACAACTTCAAGTGTAACAATGGAGGTAGAAGCAGTGACACAAGCACTCCACTGGCTTTCATCCACAGGCCAGTTTAAAACTCAACAAGCCATGATACTGACTGACTCCATTAACCTACTTCAAAAAGTGAAGAGTGGAATGGGAAGCCCTGCTTGGAATGAACTAATGCGCAGTTAATGGATGTACTGCTCTGGACATGCTGGAGTTAAAGGAAACGAGAGAGCAGACACACTGGCTGGTAAGGCGACGATAAGAACTGGATTACAGCTTTGCCGATCTGATGTGATAAGATATCTGCAGAATCACTAAAGCAAACAAGAGCAAAGCCACTATACCATAGACCATTTTTCAGATCTGAACATCAAGAGAGGAAGTGGCCGCACATCCAGACTTTAGGGAAGAGCAAGAAACATCACCAACCAAACATTAGAATAATCTGAAGGCCAACACTGTGGAGACTTCTAGAGATCGGGGCAAAACTCATACTGGGCCTTTCCAGTAACAGACACAAATGATCAAGCATATGTCAACTGAGATAAAACTTTGAATTTCTCAGGGCCCCCAGCGTATACTGTAGACGCGTGTGCGCTGGTGTGTGTTCATCAGTGGGGTGATGCAGGCGTGTTAATTAGCGAGTCCAGGGACGTTATTGTGCAAACCTTGGTGTATGAGTGTGCGAGTGAGTGTGTGAGAGAGTGAGAGAGAGAGTGTGTGTGTGTGTGTGTGTGTGTGTGTGTGTGCGCGCGCGCGCGCGCGCGTGCCTGCGTGGGTGTGGGTGTGAGTTGGGGGGAAGTTGTTGTTCATATTATGTGTGTGTGTGTGCGCGTGCATGTTGTATTTGATGTTCTTGTTCTTCTTCTTGATCCTAAGTCATCTTCTGAACATTCATTCCTCACAAACAATAAAAAGGCGCATGCAGTCACTACACTCACTCACACACACATATACACGCGCGCGCACACACACACAAACGTGCACGCGCGCGCACGCACACACACACACACACACACGTGCGAGCGTACGTGCGCTCACTCCTACGCACACACATGTGCACATGTGTGTATGTGCACTTCCACACCTACACGCATACGCACATACACATGAACGCGCACGTGCATACACACACACATGCGTACAAGCCCACATACAAAGGCACACACACACATATATGTACACATACATATGCAGATACGTGTGTATGCTCATAAAAACCCACAAATCACACACACATGCACTTCTGCACACGCACGCGCAGGCACACACACACCCCCACGCGCGCACACACACACACATGCGTGCGCACACATACATACACAAGCGAGCACACACACACACACACACACACACACACACACACACACACACACACACACTCATGCATACACAGACATCATGCTCACACACATGCGCTCGCGCACACACATAGGCCCGTGTTCACGCATTCATACACACACATGTGTAAATTCACAACACACACATACTATGATGAAAGAAAAAGCATAACAATGTTAGGTAGGCACTCAAGATCTGACCAGCGCGTTGGCTAATGCGTAGGTCAGACATCTGCTAAGTCGTATCCATGAGACCCTCTTCTTAAATTCTCTCATCTTAGTTATTAATTCATTTATCCATCACCTTAAAATTATGCGCGGTGTGGTCTCAAAACTTAGCGGATGTGATGTAGCGTATATGGAGTTGTCTGCACGCAGTAACGCCTCCTTGATGAAACTGAAACTGAAACTACGGTTGTATTGTCTGTGGTTCTGCAACACCTTCCTACCTCAAAATTCTCGATCCCTTACACTATCAAGGGCTTCGACTCTGTCTGGGGGTGCTCCGCACCACCCTTATGTAGGCTACAGTGCGTATGCAGAAGCAGGGAAACCATCCGACTGCAACCGTAGACAGTAACTTTCTCTGACTTACTGTTTGAACCTCTTCTTTGAGTACGACAATGTTTTCAACCGAAATTGCTCAACAAATTGGCACACATGGACTTTCTACATTCCGGAGATCCGCGTTGATCGTGTTTTTGATCGCAAAGACTCCATCAGTTCTCTGGCGTGAAAGACATTTTTTTTTTCACAGAACTTTGTACTAAATGTCTATCCTTCTGTCCTTTCAAAGAATATTTACTGATGGTTCCAAATTGGAAGGAGCATATTCTACTGCTCAACAACTCTCTCTCGGCAATGTTCTAAACACATTTCCTCAGACAGCTCCATGTAAACTGCTGAGCTCACATTGTTCGTCCTGGCACTTCAGATTGGTTACCAAATCAAACACTTGATTGTATTGATTTGGACTTCGTCTATCATGCACGTTGAGGGGATGACTGAATTGGTCATGGTTGTGGTGTCTGTGGACTCAGTAAAAGTCAGAGACAGTAATGGGCACTTGCTTGGCTCTTGCCATAATCGAAACGTTTCATGGGATAGTTTGAAAGCAGTCTACTGAAACCGGGTCCTTTTAAAGTAGATCCTGAACCCTGGAAATGATTTATGTTTTACCTTTTTTTGCGATTGTGTATGGGCACCGAATCTGACCTTGACTGATGCTGTTCTTACAGTCAAGTCGGTCTCGTATGCTTTTTTTTTTCCTTCTCCATTGGAATCGGTAGAAAAATCAATTTTGCATCTCTCTCTCTCTCTCTCTCTCTCTCTCTCTCTCTCTCTGTCCCCGTCCCATCCATTTTGTTTCTCTTTGCCTGCGGCTAACCTCTCTCTTTCTCTGTAACTTTCTAGATTTTTTCCATTATGAACATTCTTCTACTAAACTACTTTTTTCTCTTCGGTATACTTTACAAACTTGAGAACAGGTCGACAACAGGTACTAAACAGACAGATGCTGACGCATACCTTTATTTTCATTCTTGTCATCCACGCAGTTGCCCTTACAATGTATCCGGTAATCAGTCAACGTGTTTGTTTCAATCCATGAGATTTTACAGCTAACAACGAAGATGCCATCAACCACTCTTTAACTCAGCGGTGGAGCGGAAAAAAAAGAAGCTAAACTGAACACTTTGGAATATAAATCCCAAAGTAGAAACTCCACAGTACCCACAGTTGTGATAGAATCGTCTCAACCCCCTAGGGAACGCGATAAAGAACACCACTACATGTGCTCCGTTATAGTGCTCCAATGCAAAAGGTTATTGCAGCAGACCCGTAAATGGTGGGACAGTGGAGGGGGTGTGCCAAAAGGAGTGGGTATTGGGCGAGGGTGGAAGGGGGAAATGCAATTCGGAAAAAGACACTTAGATGCCCTCTGCTCTCCAACACTTGTCTGCATCCAAAGATGGCGCGAGATGCTTCAAATGCCAGAAAAAAAGTGACATGCTTAGGCGCTTAGGCCTAATGCAAAATTAAATTTTGTACTATTTCGACAGTGGTGACATCATGTATCTTATTCGGCGGAAAACAACATCATGTGCTGTATGTTAGAAAAATGAAAAACACATATCTGAATTACCCTACTTGTTTATTGTTTACACATCTGAAAACTACATTTCAACAACATACATTGGAGATAAATAAGAACATTGGAACTTCAGTCTGCCGACACCTTAATTTAAGTGATGACTATCTGGCTGATATGAAGTTCCATGTGTTACAGTGCAAAACAAAAATCTCACTTCTATACTTTAAAGAGAACAGTTCAGGAATCGTAAACTTATGACGTACATGATTTTACACGGTGCTGGGCTTCAGAATTTTGTGATATCCCCCCCCCCCCCCCCCCCCCCCCCCCCCCGCAGGGGGTTGCAACCTTGCCGTGGTCGGAGGCCTTGCGCGGTCCAATGATCCCTTACGCTTTGCTGACGGGGGCATGAATACTCGACTAGATGGCTAGTCCTTGTTTACGCTTCTAGGCCTGTATAGCCAAGTTGCTGACTGGCCTAAGCACTATGTGGTAGGAATTTATGCCCCTGGTAGGGTCTCCCATGTCAGAAAGGTTAAGGGTGAGGGCCTGACAAACACTAACCCACCTTTTTCCTTTTCTTATCTTCTGCCTTTCTTACTTGGCTCTTTTCTGTCCTCCTCTCCCCATCGTCTTCTTTCCCACATTCTTCTTTTCTCTGTGGTCTTCTTGAGGCTCACCGTGTTTGCCGTGCGGTGCGTCCTGTGATGGGGGAGAATAGGATCCTGGAGGTTGAGACCGTTGATATGACTACGGTGCATCAAGTCAACACACCTCTTTGGCCTTGAGTTCCTCTAGACAGGTGGTCGAAGTGGCCCACTTCGATCAAGCGGCTGGTCGTGTGCATGCCCCAACTGAGGCTAGAAGGCGGCGGTTTGGGTCAAACGGGTTTGGGAACTTACGTGGCAGGGAGGCTTTCAGGCCTGTGTATACTTCTGTCGAAATCCTGGTGCCCTAATATACTGGATATCCGTATGCAATGGGCATCCCCCTTGTTGGGACTCGATGGTGGATGGGAATCGAGAGAGATGAATATAAACTAACTCAACATGGCTCCAAATCATAAACGACACAAGCAAGATTCGAATACGGACTCGGATTCAGATTCAGATGATGAGGTAAGAAATGTTTCAGGCTTCTGGCCCAGCTGGGTGATAGTTGAAGGAGTAGATGAGGAGAGGCCTCTGTCAGGCTTGAGCCCATTTGCAACTGCAAAGGGAATCAATGGACTCAGTGGAAAACCAAGAAGTGTGAAGAAACTCAGGAATGGATCGCTTCTAGTGGAGTGCTCCTCCAAGCTTCACTCGGAAATGTTGCTGAAATCCACTTCTTTGGTTGATCGTCCGATCAAAGTATCTCCACACAAGACTCTAAACTCATGCAAGGGAATAATCAGATGCAGAGATCTAAGAGGAGTATCGGAGGCAGAAATCATGGCAGAACTTGCATCGCAGTGAGTGACCAACGTCTATCGAGTTCTCGTGCCCAAGGGCCATGTCAGAGTCCCAACTGACACCCTCTTCTTGACTTTTTGCTCGACATCTCTTTCAGAGACGATCAAGGTGGGAGACCTGAGAGTTTCAGTGTCACTATACATCCCTTCCCCTCTGCGCTGCTTCAAGTGCCAGAGGTTTGGCCACGTGAGGGATACATGCACGGAAGAAGAGGTGTGTGGTATCTGCTGCCAGCCAGTCCACGAGGGTGCATGTGACAGTCCACCACTCTGTGCAAACTGTGGAGGCAACCAACCATCATCATCTAAGACCTGCCCTAAATGGATGAAAGAGAAAGAGATTCAGAGGGTCAAGACAGAGCAAAGAACCCCGTTCTTCGAGGCAAAAAAGATTGTCATGAACAGCCAACCAACTGCTGGACTTTCGTCTGCAGCTGCAGTAAAGAAACCTTCAATGGTTAGCATTGGCGTGCAGACGGTTGAGCATCACTTGCATCAGAGAGACAATCGGAAACAAAGTCGGTAGCCTCAGGCGGAAACTCTGTGTGTGATGAACTACAAGATTCTCGGCAGTCTTCACCAGTACATGCAGCATCTTCAAAACCCACTCCTGCCCCTAGGCCTTCAGGGGGCAAAAGACCTACAGGCCCTACAGGGCGTCAAAAAGTGGAGATAATTGATGTTCCAGACAAGGCCACACCCTCAAAATCTTCCAAAGGGCACCCTACAGCTGTCAGCAAGGGAGCTGGCAGTTCTGGAGGAAAAGCAAAATCACCGTCTAAAAAGAGAGGGCCCAATATGTCATCGGATCAAGAGAAAAAAAGAAAAAAAAAGCAGAGAAAAAATCTAACAGATTTGCAGTTCTCTCGGATCTTGAAGATGTCAACATGGAATGAAAGAATGTGATGATGAAGAGACACAAGATTTATTTACCATGACCATTATCTCCTTTATGATGGACACAACCATATTCCATTGGAATATCCGAGGTCTGCATTCCAATTTTTAGGAGCTTCAACTTCTTTGCCGAGATCTAAAGAGATCTTCGGACGACTGGAGAACTGTGGACTATGTACATAAATTTGTGTTCGCGCTGACTCGGGAATACGGATTGTTGTTCTGATCATCAATCAAGAAGGAATAGTTTATATTGTGAACTGGTTCAAGTGAAGTTTCAACTATATCCATCACCATTCAAGCCGCAAATTAACTTCAACATCTATCCAGCCATCATCCACTGAATACGGACGTATCTTCATTGACTCTTTAAGCTAAGTCCTATATATCATCATTAAATCATTTGCAATTGTTGTTAGTGTCTGTATGGTGTGTTGTAAGGGTAACATCATTCCACATAACATGACACACACATAAACAGGACAGCCACACAAAATTCAAGTAATTTTTATTACTATCCGTTCATCAGTTGGGATTTGTCTCGGGCCCAGCGACAACTATTCTCCACGGGATCAGCCATTCCAACGGCACTGTGGAAGTAGTAGTTGCCGACGTCCTTGTCACGGACCTCGACTGCTGTTCCGGCTTACAGCATTCCTCCCCGTCCGTACCCCTACCCCTCCTCCTCCTTCCTACCCCCTGCCTACCCCCACCTTTCTGCTCCCTCCCACCACCCCCTTCAGATTACTGTTTTTGTGAGTTTTGTTTGTTTATTATGCTATCCCTCCCCTCTTCTAGGACGAAGTGATCCGCCTCAGTACACGACGACAGCGTTGTGTGACAGCCTATTGATTCTGACCCACACACCAACTGAGTCCTGCTCAGAAAACATGTGGCGATAAGAGAACATCACTCTGCAACACTGGTGTTGCAGGTAACCAAAGGCACGTTCGATTTTCACATCAGCTGTGTGTTGAGTAGTAATTAACGTTTGGGATTAGACCATCCTTACCGGTGATGTGATCCAACAGTTCACACCTCTGATTTTTTAATTTTTTTTTTTATATCCTGACAGTCTCTGTCAAGATATTTCAAAAGGGCAACAGGAGAAAGGGTACGGGAGAGAGGAAGGGGTGGGAGGGAGAGCTGCTTGACGGTAACCAATTCACACACACACACACACACACACACACACACACTCTCTCTCTCTCTCTCTCTCTCTCTCACACACACACACACACACACACACACACACACACACACACACACACATATGCACACACTGTGTCAAAGTCTTGATCATACAAAGTTTGGGGTCAGTTTAAGAAACGTGTCTGCCACAAGTCATGCCTATTTTTTCTATTTAGCCAGAGAAGAATGTTAACAGTCACACGTGCTCTCAGCATCTGAGTATGAATCAATGCATTCCCCTTCAGATGGTATGAGTGACTGGCAATCATCTTGGGGTTACTTTGCACTGGTACAACGGAAGCAACAAAAAAATAAATATATAACATTTGTTCGGTCAGACGTGTGTGTGTGTGTGTGTATGTGTGTGTGTGCGCGCGCGCGCACGCGCGTGCATGCGTGCGTGCGTGTATGAGAGCGTGCGTGCGTGTTTTTTTGTTTTGTCCTGTCTACTCGCTTTGCTCATCTCAGTGTGTTTCTTTACACACACAGCCCACCTGTTACCGACGCGGTTTCCGTTTGCTCAGGATTATGTCAGTCGTGCGTAGCACATAGACTCAACTGTCAATGTACAATGTGCAATATTGTTGTAATCAGAAGAAGAGAAACAAAAGAGACTCAACTGTCAATGTACAATATGGAATATAGTTGTAATCAGAAGAAAAACAAAAACAACACGAGTGCAAGGGCCTGTTCAGATACGTGGCAATGTTTGCCACGGATGTCGTCAACAATGACAACTCAAAACTGTGGGGTCGGACAATAAATTGTCACAAAAATAGCAGCATCCGGATCGTAAAGCTCTGGGCAATTCAGTGAACGGCAAGAACGGTCATCGCTTAGTGAAGAAGTCAGGATTAACTTTCACAGATGATTTTATGGAAACTGAATGCAGTATTACCTTTAGACTATTCAAAATATTTGTGGCCTTCAACCGAAGAAATCGAGCGATGTTCACAAAATTACAGGACTAGGCACAATTCTCGCATTATGATGATATGCATCTATGATGATATAACCTTTATCCCCACCCCCACCCCCACCCCAAAATAATGTCAGTAATAACAACAATAATAATAAAAATAAACAAAGTATACAACACAAATCAATCAATCAATTAATCTTTAAATTAGTTTAAAATAAATGAATAATAATGGGAATGCGTCCTGGTGTGTTTTAAGACTCTCTTTTATGATCATCTCCGTCAATCAGGTAATGTTTCCACCTGCGCCTGTTGGTTTGTATGTCCATCTGTCAAATAATAACGCATACACTACTTCACGATTTTAACGAAACTCGGTGGAGAGATGGGCCGTGTACAAACCCGTTAAATTTGGGTACGAATCCGGATCATAGGGCGGTTCCTACATCCTTTCAGCATGATTATGCAGAGAAAGAAGAAGAAGAAGAAAAGACAAGAAGAAAGGGGAAAAAAAAAACCCTCTTCTGAACCGATTCTAACGAAAACTGGTGGGAAGATGGAACGTGAATCAAGACCGAACTTGTGGAATTTGGCTGCGTATTATTATCCTCACTATTTACGACCGTTTATAATGCGCCTGTCCTCGGCTAAAAACCGAGCTCGAAACGGTTCACAATCCACACGCTCTTTTATACAACGGGCGGCCTACCTGGTTACAGCCGACTGAAGAGCTAGGCTACATGCTGACGCTACATTCAGTCGTTTCCCGTGTCATTTAGTGGAATATCAGTCACTCACTTTTCTTTCTTTTTTTTGTTTTTTTTTTTTGTTTGTTTGTTGTTGTTTTTTTGACATTTTTCACAGATGATGCATGCTATACGTAAACCATACCGATGGCCAATCTGAACTTCTCTTCCGAAAGTTGATGTATGTTTCATGTGTGTACAAATATTACGCGTGTGTTCATACACGCAACCTCGGTTTATGTTCTCATTCGAAGGACCTTTCGAGAAATGGAATGAGGACTAATGTTAACCCCGGGGGACATCTCCCCCTCTACCAAAAAGGCTCGGAGAAGATTTGAACCCTTAAACGCAGGATTATCGGGATGACGAATCCGGTACTCTACCAAATGAGCTGTTCTGGCCCCAGATTGAGCGTTCCCGTATCAGAATGCGGATGGAGGATCATACGGACTCTGGCAGAAGTCTGCACTCTCCCCAGTGCCCTTCGGGTCAGGAAGAAGGCCAAGGGGATTCGACAATTCCGGGACCATCTTCCCCTCCCTCCCGTCTCCTGATCCGCCCCTGAATCTGATCTGGCTTGTTTTCGTTAAAGTATCAAATGGAGGTCAGCACTCTTCCAAGTGCCCTTTAAGTTTGGAAATGGACAATGGTCATCCCATAATGCCATGACCATCCCACCTCCCTCCACTTTTCTGATCCGCTCCCGAGTCTGGCTTTTTTGTACTCCCAGTTCTTATAGAACAGGGAGTACTTTACAATGGGAACGAAGAAATGCTGTCTGTGTGTCTGTCTGTATGTCTGTCCGTGGTCAAAATGTGTTCCACTCGCTCCAGACAAAACTTCTGGGCCGATCTTTCTGAAAATTTGTACGTATGTTCATTATGGTTCACGGATGATGCCCGATGTGTTATTTTACCAGAATAACCGTTACTAACGGCTATAACGGCCCAAAACTTTGCACCTTGTTTCTTTTTTTTTCCCCTTAAAGAGTCAAAAGTGATGGCACCGGCATCGCCAATATTCTGGTCTAGTCCATTTGTTCGGTCAGACGTGCCTTAAATGCTGGCAAAAATATTGATTATGTATGTAACGAGAGTGCCATTTATCTGTCAGTTATCACACCATCAACTGTGGAGGTCAGTTCTGGATTGACTGGCCGCATGTTAAGTCTTCCCGTAACCGTCGACTCTGTGTGTTTCTCTGTCTCCTGCATATAACCACTTCTTTTACCACGCGCGCTCTCGCAGTGAGGTTTATTCATGTTCTTCTGGGTAGATAGATTTGAAATCATCTCCTTTTCGCCTTTTTTTTTTTTTTTTTTTTTTTTTTTTTAGAGTGTTGGGACTTGCATGATGTGAGACAAACATTTTACAGCAGATTCCATGAAAATCTTGTTCAGAGATGTTCCGCCTGATGCGATTTTTGAATTTTTGAAAGATATTAACATTTTTCATCGGATCTGAGATTTTACAGTGGAAAGTTTTTTAACAAAATTTCGGTTAGGTTTTTAGAAGATGTATTTTAAAGAGTTGTGTGAATGAATGATTTGTGAGTTGATTTAAACGTGGTGACAGCCCTAATATGACCCCTTGCGGTCGGCGGAGCTATAAGCAACATTACCTTACCTTACCTTACCTCCTTTCCGCCATTCTTTGCGAAATGGCGCTTGGTATGACGCAAAGGAGATCTATGATATCATGACCAGTGAAACAAATTTAATTACGTAATTTTAGATAAGACGAATTCTATGAGGTAGAGTGCGCACATAGCCTAGGCCTACATCAAAGTTTTGTAAAAATGTGTTCACACGGAGACCAAGAACTGTCGACTGCCCTTGATTCAGCTACTGAGCGTCGGAGTGACGATTTTCTGAGTACCAACTGAAAGTCGAGTTAATCAGAAAATCTCGGTCTGAGTTTAAGGAAGGCAAAGAGAGTTAATGTCATTGACTGTATCAGTATAACTCTTCCTGAAAACGCTGGAAAGATGGAGAAATCAGACGTTTAAATATGCATAAGCGTTTTGATTTCTTTTCTCCGCTCCTTTGTTTCCAGTTCCCTGCATCCCCTTCTACGCTCCGTATCCCAACCCCATCCCCATTCCGCTGTGAAGCAACATTAAAGTGGATTATCAACTACTGCATTTATAGAGACCATACCGGCATTTGTCAACAGTGTTAGCTGACAACAGCGGAACCGTAACAGCAGAATCATAAATCACTACTAATCCAAGCAACCAACTGTTTGTCATACCCATGTGCATAGAATATGAAACAAGCAAACATTTTTGTTTAACGTAGGCCTACTGTCGCTCATATATCTGTCATGCCTTAAATTTTGGTTTGCGTTAACGAGTTACTCCATTCAATTCTCCTTAAAAGCTGTTTGCTGAAATGAACAAGCACCCCATCACGCGATATTACAGTTTGGTTTTCAAGGCTTCTTTATTGCTCACGTTGCATGCGTTTTCGCTGATTTGAAATTGCCCATGCTCTCTTACCAACAGGTCAATAGGCCTGTTTAACAAGATGCAAAGCATATAAACGTACTCCCAGTACAGTGACAGGCAGAGGAGACAACTTCCAGTTAGTGGAAGAAAAAAAAAAAACTCGACAGTGCGGTGGTCATTTCCCTTATCTGATTTTTTTTTTTCCAAATTATCATTTATAGCCGTAAGTAACGGCTATTCTGGTAAAATAAAACAACGGGCTCATCCGTAAACCATAATGAACATACCTACAAATTTTCAGAAAGATCGGCCCAGAGGTTTTGTCTGGAGCAAGTGGAACACATTTTGACCACAGACGGACACACAGACAGAGAACACAGCTCACAGGACAAAGAAACGCAAGCATGAAAAGGCTATTACTGCAATAGACAGACGCGTGCGTTTCATTTTCAGAGAGGCTTTCAGGTGTCAGTGTCACGACCGAGTTTAGAGCATAGCGGGAGATCTTTGTGATAAAATCGCACAAGGCATAATCGCATTCACCAGAAGGCCGAAGAGTGTAAAAGTATACTAGACTAAGTTTTAATTTCCGTTTATAATGGAATAAAACATACAATTTATTTTGAAATATTTCAATTTCAAATATACATATAAAACAGAAAAATGCCTTTTCAATCAACAGAAAATGTTTATTATTTGTTGTAAACTGACAAGCTGATTCAATGTTTTGGGTGAAAACCGAATTTGATAATAGAATGACAGTAATTACCTCCCATGAAAAAGGGCCAATTTTATTCAATTCAGTCGATCGCAAGAGGCCATAACAGGGCTGTCAGCTCGTCCGTCAGTCATGAAAGGCCCCCGTTCTCTCTATACTCGGTTTTCAAATCGACTGTCGTTTGAGTTGCTTTCATTTTCTCAGATTTCGTTAATGAATAACACTAATTAACTTCCGTGAATGGCCTCCATTTTCCCCTGTGGTTGATTTTCAAATGGACTGTCAATTAATTCCTTCGTCACTTGAGATGCTTTCACCTTCTCAATTTTCGTTGTTAAAAAAAACATCAGTTAACTCCCCTGAATGTCTTTCATTGTCTCCGGGGGTTATTTTTAAATCGACCGTCGAGTTATTCCGTTGTTTGAGAGGATTTCTTCACTTATCATAATTCGTTGTTTGGATCCATTTCACGTACTATTTTCATAGATTGAAGCGACACTGCCCTTTTGCGCCCCATTCTCTCTCTCTCTCTCTCTCTCTCTCTCTCTCTCTCTCTCTCTCTCTCTCTCTCTCTCAGCACATACGCGTGTTGAAGTCCTGTCAGTCTAGAAGCCTTAAAGGAGGGAAGACTTCTGGCAAGAATTGTTGAGGAAGTAACATACGCGCGTTCTACACACTCGCAATCTGCGCTCCATGTACCACCGTAAGAAAGCCAGTCCTTTCGTTATTCAATTAATATCAGTTATCACCATATAGGCTACACGCCTCTTGTGGTTTGAATGTGATACCGTCTTCAAGAACAAACACACATAACAACGATGTCTCCAATTTTGGCAAGAGAACCAACGTACGTTGTGTCCTTGCCTGCACACGCAGTATCGCGAAACTGGGGGCCGGTGAGGCTGCGTGGCCTGCACGACCAGGAAATGTCCTCCAACACTTCACCGCCATTTTAAATAGAGCTTGTTCTGCGTTCAATGGGTCGCTCAGCATGCAAAGGGCTGCTGCTTTCCGACCGCACGTCTCGCTAGGAAGAATAAATCAAATGGTTTGCTTGCTTGCATCTCTTTATATTCTCGTGGTCAGCATGTTCAATGTGCCAAAAGCAAAAAAACAAAAAACAAGATGCAAAGCATATAAACGTACTCACAGTTTATCCTGAATACGGGTGAGATATTCCATGAAGAGGAAAAACCGTCTTGGGCTGGTGTAACCGTTAGTAATGGCTATTCTGGTAAACATCGGCCATAATCTGTGACCTATAATGAACATACAAATTTTCAGAAAGATCGGCCAAGTACTTTCTGAGATTTTCCATAAAGAAGAAAACCATTATCGGCCGTTAGTAACGGCTATAACGGTAAACTTAAACATCGGGCATCATCCATGACCCATAATGAACACACCTACAAATTTTCAGAAATATCGGCCACGTACTTTCTGAGAAGAAAAAACGTTACGGGCCGTTATAGCCGTTAGTTACGGTTATAACGGTAAACTAAAACATCGCGCATCATCCGTGGCCCATTATGAACATACCTACAAATTTTCTGAAAGATCGGCCGAGTACTTTATGAGATATTCCATAAAAAGAAAAACCGTTACAGGCCGTTACAGCCGTTAGTAACAGCTATAACAGTAAACTAAAACGTCGGGCATCATCCGTGACCCATAATGAACATACCTACAAATTTTCAGAAAGATTGGCCAAGTACTTTCTGAGACATTCTATTAAAAAAAAAAAAACCGTTATGGGCCGTTATAGCCGTTAGTAAAGGCTATAACGGTAAACTAAAACATCGAGCATCATCCGTAACCCATAGTGAACATACCTGCTAATTTTCACAAAGATCGGCCAAGTACTTTCTGAGATATTACATGAAGAAAAACCGTTACAGGCCGTTACAGTCATTAGTAACGGTTATAACGGTAAACTAAAACATCGGGCATTATTCGTGACCCATAATGAACATACCTGCTAATTTTCACAAAGATCGGCCAAGTACTTTCTGAGATATTCCATAAAGAAGAAAAACCGTTACAGGCCGTTACAGCCGTTAGTAACGACTATAACGGGGTAAACTAAAACATCGGACATCATCCGTGACCCATAATGAACATACCTGCTAATTTTCACAAAGATCGGCCAAGCACTTTCTGAGATATTGCATGAAGAAAAACCGTTACAGGCCGTTACAGCCGTTAGTAATGGTTGTAACAGTAAACTAAAACATCGGGCTTCACCCATGACCCATAATGAACATACCTACACATTTTCAGAAAGATCGGCCCAGTAGTTTTGTCTGGAGCGAGTGGAACACATTTTCACCATGGACGGACGGGCACACACACACACACACACACACACACACACACACACACACACAGCATTTCTTCGTTCCCATTCTAAAGTACTCCCTGTTCTATAAGAACATAAAGACCTTTGTATCCGATCTACATTAGATAATCGCAGTGACATTGGAGCACCGGTTTTGACAATGCGACTGCCCAAATAAGCCTCCCTGCTGTCAACTGGGCTGTGAATCACATGAATTGAAAGCACCGATTAAGACCACGCGCAACAGCCTAAACTTGAAAAGGGTTTAATTTGAACACATAATTCTCTTGGTGAGACTAGACTGACTCCGAAATCGACTAGCTTGGGAGTTTTTTCGACGTTGATTTTCGCACGGACATTTCCCTAAAACTTATGTTCGATGACACTGAATGAACAAAAAAACACCCTTGGAGAAGAAGACGCGAACGTTGCACACTTTCAGTATATCCCTTCACAAAGGAAAATTGCGCTCCAGCTCCATCTCTGAATTCGTTGGGTTTTGATTGTTTGTTTGCTTTTTAACACCTTATTATTTTCTTTCAAATAAAAAAACAACAAACACCCAAAGCATTTTAAAGAAGCGCTTTCGGTTTTTGCAAACCTTCCTCAGCTGACCATGGAAGTCGGCGTTATTTTTTTCTTTCTTATTTTTGATTCCGTTACCGTTGAACGTAAAAATCTTTAAAATAACTTCTGGACGCTGGTTCTGAAAACAGCTCCGTTGAATCCGTCCTATCCTCCTCCTCCCCCTCCTCCTCCTCTTTTTGTTTCATTTCCTTTTCTTCGGTTTTTTTTTTTTTTTTTTTTTTTTTTTTTCGGGGGGGGGGGGGGGGGGGGGGGGGGGGGGGGGGGGGAATTATTGCGCACAAATAAACAAATAGTAACAAACACAATACCCAGTTCCACAATTCTTCGACTTCACTAACGGTTGCAAGAACACACATACCGGACACGTGTTCACTCCTGTGTCCACACGCTGGACCACTTGATGTTTCTAAATTTGTCATTTAAGCAGAAAAAAAAATCCTCATTTCTACTTTTCTTATTTCTGTGACGAATATAAAAATGCCCCCGAGTTGTCTTCATAAACACTGTCCTCGCGCTTGGCTATTGAATTAAGTCGATACTTGGAGATCTTCTGCGTTAACAGAAAATTGGTTATCTCGCCGCTTATTTACAGAAACGCTGACAGAAACACCTCTAGACGCGTTTCGTGGAAATGAGGCGGCGAGAATTATGACTTGCGTGGCGAGTGTTGGCGCTTCGTGGCACAAACTAGAGTTCGATCGACTATTTTGGGGCATGTGGGAGAAAGAAAAGCCCGACAATTGCATTGTCCTGTGATTGGTGCACAAAATGTAGTGACGTTTTCTGATTGGTGCGTAAAACGATCAAAACATTGACCTTGCAACAAGAAGAACTTGAATTAGATGTCACACTATATTAGATTGAATTTTGTCTTGCGCCCGTGAATGAACTTATGTCGCCTGTAGTATCCCTCGCCTGTAGCATAAACCAGTCACCTCTGACCGCTCGCGTCTGTGGAACTCGTTTCAATGTCCCAGTAAGGGCAGTTTTAGAGCGGCGAGTTTTCAATCAGACGGCAATCCCCCTGGCACCTATATAAATACTGGCATTGTCACTGCCTATCTTAACCTAATGTTGTTCTGGAGGTATCATTAGGTCCATAGCGTCAGAAAGGTAGCATACCGCCCAGTCCCCTAGAATAGCGAGCCTTGTCTGTCATGTTCTCTTTGGTAGATGCAGACGTTAAAGCTCGCTGTAGCCTAAAAAGACGTAACGCCATATCATGCTGCTCCGAAATTGCTTTCTGAGGGTTCAAGGTTCGATTCAGTTTGCAACCAACATAACAAACAAAAAAGTGTTTAAAAAATGAAAACAAAAAAGAAAAGGAGAAGAAAAGAAAAGAAAGTGGTTATTCCTGCTGATCATTTTTGTATATTGTCATGTAGGAGTCTATTAGCAAAAAGAATAGTGACTGTGATCAAAATTCAATAAGAAATGGTAATTATGATCGAGGAGAACGGTAACTAGGCGGGTTTTTAAAATGTCTTTTTTTCACTGGTTTTCACGCTATTAAAAGCATGAGATACTTATTTTTAAAGATTAACTTCATGACCCTAGTAAGAAATGAGCAATGAAAATTATTAATTAAAAAAAAAAATCATGATACATTACATTCTGCCCACTTGCGAAGCGATCTACTTGAGGCCTCAAGTCAGCACAATGACACCAATGCGCATGCATATATATATATGTGTCATGGCTTCCTGCTTTCAAGACCGATTACAATTTATGTTCATCACTCATGACGAACATTTTCATGGTAATAAACTGTTTTCATCCAGAACATTACTGGTTTGTGTGAAAACGGTACTAAATACTGTTTTCAGGGTGTGAATTATTTTCACGTAAAGACAGTAGTTTTCACTACTTTCTTCTTATTCTTCTTCTGTTTGTTTGTTTGAAGAAAAGTGAGGTTTTCACGCAAAAACTGTACTCATTACTTTTGTGTTCATCAGATTACGGATTTTACAAGAAAACAGTAATTTTGACCGTTTTCTCAGACAAAATTCATGCATTCACGAGAAAAAGGCAATTGTTACTTTAAAAAAAAAAAAGATTACTGTTTTCACATACATTTTTTTAAAAGATGTTTTAGTGGGAAAAAAATGGATATGTGTGAAAACAGTAATGGTAACGTTTTTAAGTAGAAAATGACATACTCTTGCGTGAATGAAAAAAAATTATTTCTGTTTGCATGGACAGAATCACTGTTTCCACACGAAAACGATTATCATTGTGTACACGTGAAAACAATAGTTAATAACATTTTCATGGACTAAATTACTGTTTTTTTGACGTGAAAATGTTTATCATTACTGTTTTCATGGAGAAGAAATAGTAGATCACGGTATTAATGTGAAAACAATTGTTTCTACTGTTTTGTTCGATAAAACTGCTATCTTTTCCCTCGTGAGCATTGTAATTATTTCTATTTTCATGTAGAAAATTGCCGGTTTTTTGTTGTTTTTGTTTTAACGTTTTATCATGAGGCATTTGTAATGTTGTTCTGGTGGTATGTGGCATTACATATGTCCCCTCTCCACACCCTCCCGGGATTGTTATATACATGTCAGCCGTAATACTAGAGATGAGTATTTATGCATACATCTGAATCACCTGCGGCCAGCATATTCGCCAACCAAAGTGTTCCAATGCCTCTTCTAATTCTTTGACATTTCAGGTTTCACACTGTGCACAGTTTAAGTTGGTTTGTCTCTATATTGTATGCACTTTCGTTTCAGACTAAGATCTTAGTTACATCTAACCTGGGTTCATTTTTGTGTGCGCTGACGCAACATAGGAATGCTAACGGATTTTCTTCAAATTTGGCCATGATAAAGCTGAATAATTTTGATTTTGTATCTGAAGAGTAATTTCCAGGGAACAAGTTTTATAAAAGACACAATTAACTGCGCATGCCAAACTGTAAGGCATAGGTGGCTACATATTTTCGCGCACAATCAACAGATTTCAAATATTTAGAAAAGTATCAACTGTAACTTGTAAACCTCAAATAATGATTGTGTTTGTGTTGAATTTTTTTTATCAGTTTTATTACGCGACCACTCCTGCAATGAAACAACAACAACAACAACAACATACAGTACACTGGCAAACAATTAAAAACAAGTGTATGAAATACTCAAAATTTTTACTAACGAGTTAACCCTTAGAGTAAGTTGTAAACAAAATTTGAAGTCAGCATCACAAAAAAAGGTATTGAAAATGTGCCTTCCACTGTGGTGGAGATGTGCATTTTCGGATACGAAAAAAAAAAAAAAAAAAAAATCAACCATAAAAATCGATTAAACCTCTAAGTACAGAAACAATACTGCTTTCCCCCATCCTAACCCACCTTGCTCCCATTTCATCAAGTGCATCGGGTGCCACAGGCTGTTTGACGCTCAAAAGATAACCCAGGCTAGAAAACTAAAGAAGTGAATATTCCTTACTTACTCTTTCTCTCACAACACCCTGCCCGGAAGTATAGTGGGTAGGGAGGAAGACGAGAGCGAGGTGAAGGGGTCTTACTGGTCGTCTTTGGGAGAAGAAGGTAAAGTGCACTGACCTATGCAACATTAGCTTGATGCTTGTAAAGAAACGCCCGGCAGGAAGGTCATTTCCTTCAGCTTCACCTATTCCTTGACATCGTCAGTTGTCGTTGGGGCACCCTGATGATCTGGCCACCACTCTCCTCCATCTGTCCCATGTCCTCCACGGCTCGCTGAGACTCTGCTAGGCTCATTCCAGTCCACTCTCGGATATTGTCCTCCCACCTCTTCCTTTGTCTTCCTCTATTGCAGCTTCCTCTGACTGTTCCTTGCAGGACAGTCTTTGCAAGGCCTGCTGAACGGGACACATGTCCGTACCACTTCATTTTCCGCTTCTTGACGACTGTGAGTAGGTCTTCATGGGTCCAATTGCTTGTTGAATTATTATACGGACTTTTTCATTTGTCATGTGGTCTGTATAATAGATACCCAAGATCTTTCTGTAGCATCTCATTTCAGTTGCCAGAATTCTTCTTTGTAACTCTGCTGTGAATGTCCAAGTTTCACATGCAAACAGAAAAACTGAGAGGGCAAGGGAGCGCATTAGGTGGATCTTGGAGTGAAAACTGAGCTTTTTGTCTCTCCATATAGTTTTTAGTTTTGCCACTACAGCTGCTGTTTGTGCAATCCTTGCCACAATCTCAGGCTTTGAGCCTTCATCAGATATGATGGATCCTAGGTATTTGAAGGCCTTCACGGTTTCCAAGGTTGTTCTGCTGACTTTGATCTCTGCCTTAATGCCTTTGGTACTGTTGGTCATGAGCTTGGTCTCTTTGGCTCTGATCTCCATGCCGTATGCGGAAGCTGCTTTGTCAAGATGTTCCACCAAGCTCATCAACTCGTCTTCATTTCCTGCAAGGCCGTCAAAATCATCTGCAAATCGCAAATTGGTGATTGTTCTTCCCCCGATGCTCACTGTTCCTTCATGATTTTCCAAGGCATCCTCCATGATCCTCTCCAAGAGGACACTGAAGAGGATTGGTGTGAACAGACATTTCTGGCGCACGACGACAGTGGTACGGAACCAGTCACCTATGCTGCCATTCAGGAAGACGCCGCTTGTGGCTTTGATGTACAGCTCTTCAATCATGTGGACGAGGTTGGCATTGATGTTGTACTTCCTCATGGTTGTCCATAATGCTGCATGCAATACCCTGTCGAAGGCCTTCTTGAAATCAATAAATACGTGGTAGAGATCTTGTTGGTGCTGCAGATATTTTTCGCAGATTATTCTCAATTTGAATATCTGCTCCGTTGTGCTTCGACCAGCTCTAAATCCTGCTTGTTCCTCAGCAATGATGGTCTCTGCTACAGGTTTCAACCTATTCAGTAAAACTTTTAGCATAACTTTGCTTGGATGACAGATCAAACTGATCGTGCGAAAGTTCTGGCACAACTGTAAATTACCTTTCTTTGGAAGGTTATTAGTTTTGGCTAAAAAAAAAGTTTGAATACATGAAACTACGGGTGGGAAAGACCAGAGACCTCTCTCTCTCTCTCCCCGTGTGTGTGTGTGTGTGTGTGTGTGTGTGTGTGTGTGTGTGTGTGTGTGTAAGTAAGAGAGAGAGAGAGAGAGAGAGAGAGAGAGAGAACGAACGAACAAACGAATGAACGAAGTTTAATGCTAGTAAGCTGTAAAGCCCATTAAGCAAATCGCCGCGATGTATAAGACAAAACGCGACTCGATTTCAATTTCATCGACATGGAAACCACAGCAATTTCTTTTTCTTTCACTTTATGTGACAAAATCGCGAAAGAGAAGATGTCACTGGCATGCGTTCACTGTCAGTTCTGTAGATGACGGTCATCCCAGGTAGAAATGGATCAATTCGTGGAGAGCGTGCAGCCGCCGTAGAGCACGTGCTTGCGTCTCTGCGTGTTTCGTGTTGCCGATGCGTCTTCCTTTCCGGAGGCTGGCCGGTTTAACACATTCCTCTGTTGACATGTGTCTTTCTTCCTGCTTCACAAACCAGAACAAACACTCGTCCTCCGAGCAGGGATCACGGGAATATTCCAGAACGACATCATCTGACTCACACAGAAGCACACCCGCATCATCCGTTTGATGAAACACGACCTTCCGAAATGCGTTATTTCTGTGTGAATCTCGCAATCGTCTCTGCACCTGTTGATCTGTCAGAGTAGGGACATAACCCTTAACCACTCCCGTGTCAAAATCGGCGACTATTTTGTCTCCAGCTTGTTCCAGACTTGTGTCGATGTCCGACGGGTGGATTTCTGGGTCCCCGATGCCACACTCCGACAGATCGGAATGCAAAGACAGAAGCGTGTCCTGATTATGCGACGTGTCAAAATCATCGCGGGTCGGTTTAATGCGTTCTGCGCTGTGCTGTGTACTG
Source organism: Conus canariensis (assembly GCA_033310375.1). Taxonomy (NCBI): domain Eukaryota; kingdom Metazoa; phylum Mollusca; class Gastropoda; order Neogastropoda; family Conidae; genus Conus; species Conus canariensis. The sequence continues at coordinate 10,879,761 of CM065740.1, read as the reverse complement.
TGTTCGTCCGATTCGGTGTTAGGCACGGCCAGTTCATTCGCGTCACTTATGGTATCAAGACCAGCACCAACCTGTTCTGGTCGTCTATTCTGCTGCTTCGCTCTCTTTTGATCTCGTCGCACCTGGCTGGGGGAAGGGTGGGGGGGGGGGGGGGGAGCTTTTCTTCCTGTAGTACTGAACTTGTGTTCTCCGGTTCAGCACAGGATCCGCCATTGTTGTTGACACTGGGCTGACCGGCTTCAGTCGCAGAACGACCACTGTGCTGCTACCTTCTCCACTAATTTTCCAGCTTGACATAGTTTTCAGTCAGCAGGGCGTTTAGGGCCGCCTCCGCAGTCGCTGGAAGTCCAGGAACTGGCACTGTCACACGAAAATAGTAAACAATTGCCGCAGCTGAAATAAATGGCGCCCCGTCGCTTCTGTCAAACCGAGCGAGAGAGAGAGAGAGAGATTCTTGCTGCTGACAGCCCAGCCTACCTCAGTGCGCCACATCAGTGCTGTCAAATCAGTCAACCCCCCCCCCCCCCCCCCCCCCATTGATTAAAAAAAAACTTGATTACAGATTTTTGAGGGAGAGATAGAGAGATTTATGCTGCTTCTAGCCCAGCCGACTGCAAAGGGCCATATCAGGGCTGACACCTCGTTGAACTGAATTCTCAACATAGATTTTATAAATTCACCTACATACACAAGTGGCAGTGGTAGTGGTGAAAGAGAGAGAGAGAGAGAGAGAGAGAGAGAGAGAGAGAGGAGAGAGTATTCCAAGTTTTTAGTTTTATGAACGATACGCCTGAACACAGACATTGACAGAGACACAGACAGAGAGACAGAGACAGACAGACAGACAAGACAGAAAGAAACATATAGTATTCCTAGGTTTTTATTTATAGTTTTGTGAACGATTAGCCTGAGAGAGAGAGAGAGGAGAGAGAGAGAGAGAGACAGACAGACAGACAGACAGACAGACAGACAGAGAAAGACAGACAAACAGACAGACAGAAAGACAGAGACTGAGAGAAAAGAGGAACAAACAGTATTCCAAGTCTTCTTTAAAATTTTATGAACACAGACGTACCTTTAAGTTCCATTACACACACACACACACACACACGCGCGCGCAGATAACAATTTATCTAAGACCCTAACCGAAGAGCTTTCAAAGAAATAATCAACGACAAATCTCTAATGTGAAATAGCGTAAAGATAATGAAACAATTTTTTTTTCCATGCAACAACTCTCGATAAAATTAAATACATATAACATGTTCAACAGACATCCGCATACTGTGAACAGAGACAAGAGCCACTTACGGGTTTAGGTGCGAGGGCGGCAGACGAGCAACACCTACTCTTGCGAAGCGCCGCTGTGTGTATACCCAGTCAACTGGATGAAAAGGACAACGGCATCCGCTTTTAACAGGACAGATCGCCGTGTGGGTGAGTGACAGGAAGTTTACCGGTGCTCCTCCAGTTTAGTTCCCCCGAAAGATCGTACCCCCGGATGAACCTGGTTTTCCCCAACTCTGTTTTTGTACTCCCAGTTCTAACAGAACAGGGAGTACTTCAGAATGCGAAGAAGAAATGCTGTTTGTCTGTATGTCTGTGTGTCTGTCCGTGGTCAAAATGTGTTCCACTCGCTCCAGACAAAACTTCTGGGACGATCTTTCTGAAAATGTGTAGGTATGTTCATTATGGGTCATTAAGAAATCTTTATCTCTGTAATGTAGTGTTGTTCATCCTTCGTGGGCGAAGATGGCCACGATTTCTGCTATCACTGGGTGGTGGTGTGTGTACGAAGGTGGCTGATCAGGCCGATCCTCGAATTGAATCGTCTGTTGCAGTGTGAACAGGGCAGACTTGGAGGTGAGCCAGGCTGAAAGATGGTGTTTGCTCTATTTTTCCGACTGTGAAGTTTTTGCTCCTGTGCCTCTACTCGAATATAGTAAGCGATTTACAAATACTCATTTTGAGTTTCTGCAATTACAGGAAAATGTCTTTACTACCAGAAAATATTTTTCATCGTCGACAAAAATACCACAAAAATTATGAAAGGTTAACATGAAAATATACTCGAGATTACTCCAACAATGTTTCCGTCATACAAGTAATATCAAACGTACTGACAATTCATTAATGTAGAGTCACGCCTTTTAGCTGTACTAGTTTTTCCACATAACACAAGCACGGTTTCTTCATCTGTGCGTTCCTGTCTGGCCCACATCCAACTAATTTGGTGTGGCACGTCCGGGTCACAGCCAGACACAGTATTTCCGTCAGCGACTGCCTCTTTACAGAACTTTCGTCGGCTGAAGCTGAGGTCCAGGACTGTCCTTGTCGCCTAAACTCGTTCAGAGCTGGCTGTGTGTTGCCGGAAACCGCAGGTGTATGATCTGCAGGTGGAAATTGTGGCTTGCTGAAAATGCTGGTGTGTTTGGAAATGTATATATAATGTTTACTGTTCATCTTGTGAATAAAAAAAAAAAAAAAAAAAGCTGGTGTGTGGAGTGGGGGCATCCTCGTCGTTGGCTCTTGACTCTAGCTAGACCTTCAACCGCATGCTCTGGCTGGTGATGACTGATACACTGACATTCGTGGAAATGTCAGTTTACCCCCCCCCCCCCCCCTCACCTACCCACCCACCCACCACCCCCTTCCCCTCTCCTGACACTTTCTGTACATTTCTAGGACTCAGACGGTCGTGGGTCCACTGACAGTCGACCGTTCCTGCATCAGACCATCTTGCCCTGCTTTGTGACCTCCGACCCCGCACTGGCTTGCTAGCGACTTCAGTCATTGTCCACCTTCACCCCTCACATGTCTAATACACTGTCTCTGAAGTTTCGATTCGAATGCTCAGTCATTTTGTTATTCCGGCAGATTGAATTGGATGGTCATTGGTCTCGGTTTGTCGTTTCGGTTTTGTCTTGTCTCGGTAAGTATATTCAGTGTCGTCTTAAGTCCAGGTCTTTGGACCATCCATACTGCTGAGTACTTCTGTCACTGCTCTAGCACAGACACTATAATTTTCAGACTGTGCTTATTGTGGAAGGCCAAAAATTCATACATTGTTTCTCCTCGACAACTTGTCCAATTTGGAGGGGGTGTGACGAAACGCTTGACAACACCCTCCGATCGGTCCCACTAAAATCCCAAACAAAAAAATAGATTTCAAATCTATACCCACTCCCCCCTCTCAACCCCCCCCCCCCCTCTCTCTCCCCCTTTCTCCCGCTTAGTGCAAATCGCACGGCCAACACAAACTATGACAGATGAAGAAATTGCGTCACGATAAACTCGTGACGCCTTTCGTTCTTGTTGACCTACCCCCCCCCCCCCCCCCTCTCAACTCTCCTTCCCCACTCTGAGTAGCTACGACCAGTGAAATTTCAATTTCATTGTGGCAATTGCCTGTCTCACCCGCCCCCCCCCCCCCCCCCCCCCCCCCGCCTCCCCTTCCCGGCGCTAGCTTCACACACCATCCCCCCTCTATCCTGTGAAAAAAAAGGCGCGACGCCTCTGCCGTGCTCTTCCCCCACCACCACTCACCCCCCCCCCCCCCCTCCCCTACAGTTCGTGCACTGGATGAACTATAATGTATGTCACGGGAATCGTTCCACGATAGTATGTATCCATACGGACGCATAAATTAAACTGGCCGCGGATGTCCGTGAGCTATGCCGATTAGGATCAAACGGTTCCCGAGGCGACTAGTGATAAGACTAGATCCCTCCCCCTCTCACCCCTGATGTGTGAGTGACAGGTTGTCAAAATCGAATCTGGCAACTAGAATGCATATATACCAGACACACAGGGCTCACCTTCACTGATCCCTCAAGACTACCTGTAGACCAGACCAGAGGAAGACAAAGAGACAACTAGAGAAGGCGTGAGAAAATCTCGGTACCCTCGTTGATCTCCAGTCATTCACTGTTCATTCCCAGGAAAAAACTGGGATCCTGGACACGCGATCCTGGTCACGCTACACATTGCGGCTGGACCAGAAGCTGGGACTTCGCCCAACACCAGGGCGACACCAGACACAACCAATCTATACCAGTGGGGCAGTCACCAACCACAGGAGAGATCAACTACCCTCTCCGAAGCAAAGCTAAGTTAGCTTACCACCTGGACTCAAACCCATCAGACCCTTTCCCTCACTTTATGATGACATAGGGAGAACCAGTCTATGAGTACCACTCTGGCTACAGTCACCGGGTGATTTGCAAGCGAAGTGGATGTATAATAACCATATACATTCAGTGTAACTTAGACTGAACCCCCCCCCCCCCCCTCCCTATATGCCAACTTAAAACTTGCTGCACTGAGTGCAAGTGAGTAAAGTAGGAGTGAGGAAGGGGCCCCTCATTGTGGTAGTCCAATGAGAATTATACCCAAGCCTATGGAATTGACCCGCTAATACTTACCTATGTGTAAACAATAAAAGTTGATGTGTGAAAGTGCACTTAACTTGTGGCAGTTCTTTGTTGTTCAATCAAATGTTGAATGTTTGAACTTCTCTCTTCAATTCTGTCTCTCGGAGCTACAAGTACTAATAAGAGTACAGGCCTAAGGAAAACTATCTCAGAGCCACTGTTCAGTATTTTACCCAGTCCCGGTATAAAATAAAAATTTCTTCGATGACTAGTACCGGAAAGTTGCTCCTTCCACCACTAGTAAGAGAGAGGGTGTAGGTGAAATGTTAAGGTAATTCTCATTGAGAAATTATCCCTAGTCCTTCCCCTAGAGGACCTACCTAACACTTACTCATCTCGTCACATATCGAAGTGGGGGCTTGTCCGGGATTGTAAAATACAATTCGGATTGTGAAATACAATCTACTCAAAATTTTATTTCCTTTGGCTAGTCCAAAAATTTGGACAAAGAGCAGAATTCAGAGCAAATAGGCTGATTTGAGTTGAGTCCAGGAGGGAAATCCTTTCTGTTTGTTGTGTGAATGCTTATCTTACATAGCAAATAATAAGAGTGTGTGTGGTTGATGTTATAATCAATTCATTTTGATATTTACTTTGTGTGATTATTTGCTTTTGTTGTACTTAGTGGATATTTGATTGCTAAGAAGTGATCTTTGCTCGTTTAGAATTGTATAACAGTTCATTATCATGGCTGAATCAGTGAAACTTAAACGTGAGATCAAGGAGTGGGGAGAATCCCTAGGCCTCTCTGGTCAAGATCTAGTCTCATTTGTGACTACACAATTTGAAAAGGAATCCGGAAAGGCTGCCGAAGAGCGTGAAAAGATTAGACAGCATGAAGCTGAAGAGTGGAAAGAAGCCCGTGAAGCTGAAGAGCGGAAAGAAGCCCGAGAAGCTGAAGAACGCGATAAAGTGAGAGAACATGAACTTGCACTCAGAAAGATTGAGAAATCCGCTGAGAACGATAGCTCTTCAGATACGGCCAGCCAAAATTCTCAGCCACCCATCCAAATTCCAGCAATGTCATTTTCTTTGGATCCATTTAATGAAACCACAGAAAGTATTGACGCATACTTAGACCGGTTCGAAAGATTGGCAAATGAATTTGGCCTAGACCCGGAAAAGCGTAACATCAAACTAGCACAAGGTCTCAGAGGTGTTGCTTATGATGTATATGCCAAGTTACCTCCAAACAAAGTAACTGATTATGATGCTCTCAAACAAGCCCTACTCACCCGTTACGAACTGACAGCTGAAGCCTACCAAAAGAAATTTCGAAACTCGTGGCGTAGCAGGGGAGAAACCTATGGCCAGTTCACAGATAGGTTAACGACTTATCTCCAAAAATGGTTGACACTGTCAAACCAAGCACAGATTTTTGATGGTCTAACTGAGCTCATCCTCTGTGAGCAGCTGCGTGACACTATGTCCACTGACCTGCAAACTTTCACGGCGGAACAAGGTGCTGCCACACTAGCTAACCTGATCAAGCTAGCTGATAGGTACACCGCCGCTCATGATGAAGCAAATGCACACAAAAAGATGCGTGACAAGCCAAACCGGGATTCGAACCCCCCACCGTCACAGCAATCTCAAAACCAAAACCCACCACCAAGTGGGAAACCACCACAAAGTGAGAAACCACAAACTGGTAAACCACATAGTGGTAACTCAGTCCCTGTGAGTCAGAACAGTGCACAGAAGCGTTTCTGTGCGCACTGTAAAATGACATCTCACAACACCGCAGAGTGCAGAAAATTCTTTGGACCAAGACTCCAAACAATTGCTGCGTACCAGGTAGTGTCTACACCCAAAAGCGGTGACACACCATCTATGGTACACAACATCACTGCACCACCCATCAGTGAGCAGGTGTTAGTAAATAACAAACCTGCCACATGTTTGTATGACACATGATTGTCATACGAGGCAGTTGTAAGAGCTTCCCTTGTGGAGCCAGCTGCTATCACCGAGGAGGCAGTGCCTTTACAAGGGGCTGACCTGACTCTGCCACCTGCTACCTTACCTGTCGCCACAATTATGGTTGACAGTAGGTACGTCAAGGGACCGATCAAGGCAGCCGTCATGGACAATCTGATCCATGATCTCCTACTTGGAGGCCATTATGTCACTCTCGGGAACCCGTCTGAACCTGTCATTGTATCCACACTGCAGGTGAAGACCCCAAAGCAATTCAAACCTCCTAAAAAGGAGATGAAAGCAGCTCAGAGAGCTGACCCAACATTAGCTGCATGCTTCCAGAGGCAGCGCCACACCCGTCACCCCACTCGCAAAGGTGAATTCTTTAGGCGAAACGGTCTTTTGTATCATAGGCTTAATAAAGATCATTCACAACTTGTGGTCCCGGCGCCACACCGGACCCGAGTCATGGAAGTGGGACATACACTCTGTTCGCCAGGACATATCAATGTAGGGCAGACAGTGCAATGGGTGATGAAGCAGTACTATTGGCCAGGGATGGCAGAGGACATAAAGAAATATGTCGATTCCTGCCCCCTGTGCCAACACTGGTCATCCAGCCAAAGGGGCGATTTGTCCCCAGGCCAGCTGGAGCCCAATAATGTATTCTGAGGCTCCATCGGTGTCTTGGTGACTCCAGAGCTAGTGCCAAAAGCTTAATGGACCATGATTGGAATGAATTGTCAAACAGGAGCTTCTCTCGAGAGAAGGGGGGCCTATGTGACGAAACGCTTGACAACACCCTCCGATCGGTCCCACTAAAATCCCAAACAAAAAAATAGATTTCAAATCTATACCCACTCCCCCCTCTCAACCCCCCCCCCCCCCTCCCCCTTTCTCCCACTTAGTGCAAATCGCACGGCCAACACAAACTATGACAGATGAAGAAATTGCGTCACGATAAACTCGTGACGCCTTTCGTTCTTGTTGACCTACCCCCCCCCCCCCCCCTCAACTCTCCTTCCCCACTCTGAGTAGCTACGACGCAGTGAAATTTCAATTTCATTGTGGCAATTGCCTGTCTCACCCCCGCACCCCCCACCCCCCCTCCCCTTCCCGGCGCTAGCTTCACACACCATCCCCCCTCTATCCTGTGAAAACAAAGGCGCGACGCCTCTGCCGTGCTCTTCCCCCACCACCACTCACCCCCCCCCCCCTCCCCTTCATATCTACAGTTCGTGCACTGGATGAACTATAATGTATGTCACGGGAATCGTTCCACGATAGTATGTATCCATACGAACGCATAAATTAAACTGGCCGCGGATGTCCACGCATAAATTAAACTGGCCGCGGATGTCCGTGAGCTATGCCGATTAGGATCAAACAGTTCCCGAGGCGACTAGTGATAAGACTAGATCCCTCCCCCTCTCACCCCTGATGTGTGAGTGACAGGTTGTCAAAATCGAATCTGGCAACTAGAATGCATATATACCAGACACACAGGGCTCACCTTCACTGATCCCTCAAGACTACCTGTAGACCAGACCAGAGGAAGACAAAGAGACAACTAGAGAAGGCGTGAGAAAATCTCGGTACCCTCGTTGATCTCCAGTCATTCACTGTTCATTCCCAGGAAAAAAACTGAGATCCTGGACACGCAATCCTGGTCACGCTACACATTGCGGCTGGACCAGAAGCTGGGACTTCGCCCAACACCAGGCGACACCAGACACAACCAATCTACACCAGTGGGGCAGTCACCAACCACAGGAGAGATCAACTACCCTCTCCGAAGCAAAGCTAAGTTAGCTTACCACCTGGACTCAAACCCATCAGACCCTCGCCCTCACTTTATGATGACTTAGGGAGAACCAGTCTATGAGTACCACTCTGGCTACAGTCACCGGGTGATTTGCAAGCGAAGTGGATGTATAATAACCATATACATTCAGTGTAACTTAGACTGAACCCCCCCCCCCCCCCCCTATATGCCAACTTAAAACTTGCTGCACTGAGTGCAAGTGAGTAAAGTAGGAGTGAGGAAGGGGCCCCTCATTGTGGTAGTCCAATGAGAATTATACCCAAGCCTATGGAATTGACCCGCTAATACTTACCTATGTGTAAACAATAAAAGTTGATGTGTGAAAGTGCACTTAACTTGTGGCAGTTCTTTGTTGTTCAATCAAATGTTAAATGTTTGAACTTCTCTCTTCAATTCTGTCTCTCGGAGCTACAAGTACTAATAAGAGTACAGGCCTAAGGAAAACTATCTCAGAGCCACTGTTCAGTATTTTACCCAGTCCCGGTATAAAATAAAAATTTCTTCGATGACTAGTACCGGAAAGTTGCTCCTTCCACCACTAGTAAGAGGGAGGGTGTAGGTGAAATGTTAAGGTAATTCTCATTGAGAAATTATCCCTAGTCCTTCCCCTAGAGGACCTACCTAACACTTACTCATCTCGTCACGGGGGGGGGGGGGGGGGGGGGGGGGGATAAATGATCCATGTTTACACTTATTTTGTTGACAGTAGATGTGGCCCCTTTCACTTTTTTCCCCTAGTTCCTCAACAGTTGTCTGTTAGTCACTATTGTTACGTTTTGTTTTTTTGAACTGAGCTTGACAGTTTCTTGTTTTCATCTGTTTAATACCCACACCTTTTCATAGATCTCTTCAAATTTCCACTTCTTCTGTCACATATCCCGCTTGACAGAATCAGTATCACTCTCTACCGATTTCATTTGTTCCTTCAAGGGCCGCTAATGATTTGTCTGTTGCTGAACTGCATTTAGAGCCTGTATTGCAGTCAAGGCATCAAGGCCGGAATGGCGTATGGTTGGTATTCTTACCACCGGTACCAGACATGTTTTCCTCCGACTCTGTTGTTCAGTGATTGTCACGGGCGGACCAGTGTTTGAAATTATGCATCGAGTTTTAATGGGCTGTTCGTCACAGAGGTTGACAGCGGCTTATACCTAGTATGTGGAGTGCAGGGGAGAGGGGGGTAGCTCCTCTGTCACATTCAGTTTTTGCACCGCCCGTGTGGATCATGCATCCCCTCAGTAAACCCTCACATAGGAGTAGTGTGAGAGGGAAGAGGGAGACCGGGATGAAGGGGGTGTGTGTGTGTGTGTGTGCCGTCATTTTAATAACGGTGCAGGGAAGTGTCTTGCACGTGTTCTGTGCGTAAAGTGTGTTGTTTATGCGTAGCGTGTGTTGAATGTGAGTAGGTGTTTATGTGGGGTGGAGGGGGAACCTTCTGCGCTATGCCAGTGTTCGACTCTCTCATTCTTTTTGCTTTTGCTTTTCTGGTAAGAGGCCACGTCCTCTGTTGGTAGCCATATTTATTTTTCCACTTCGTTGTGGAGAGCAGCGGAACCGGGCCGGAACCCTTCGCTGGGCGGAAGGCAGTCCACTGAACTTTGGAAGGATCTCAATCCTTGGGCTACCAACAACAATCTTCAGAGTCGTTCCAGACTCTTACTTCCTTCGCTGGAGGTGGTGCATCTACTGGTGGGGCTTTTGGCTCTTCGTTGAGTGAAGCTCTCCAGTAGTTCTCTTCTGTCTTCACCCGCCGTTCTGGTAAATATATATGTATAAATATGGTGGGTTGTATTTACGTTGGGTTTGAGAGTTTGTATGCCAAGATGGGATTGGCATTTATTCGGTCAGTACATATTTAAGTGACATTGAGGTCATTTATTTGAAGTTGGATGTTAAGCTATGGCTCTGTTTGGGGAGCTACTTGTAGGATTGACATATGTATCCAGTTCTGTATTGGAGTCGGAGTATTCCAGAAGCGATACTTCAAGGATTGAAGCAAATTTTTTTTTTTTTTTTTTTTAAACACCAAGTCAGGTCCGGAACGGAACGAGTTGCCGCCGATTAACATTCAGTCGACTGGCGAAGATTTCCGATGTGGCGCTCCCGCCATTGGTCCCGCTCCTTGTCTTGTTTGTTTGTCTCGTTTTTTTTTTCCCCTTTAATTATTAGTTTTTTTTATGTAAGTATTTTATAGATAATATGGAAGAATGAGTGAGTTTTATGGAATTTCATCTTGTATTAATATAAAATGTAATGTGAACTTCCAAGAGTTTATTGTATTGTAATTTGTAATATGAGACAAAATTGAGAATTATAGTAAAGGTAAATAAGGAAAAGAGGAAAACAGCAATGATTCAGGAACAGGTGAAACCAAAACAAAACGGTGATTGTAAAAGTTTATTCTTCTTTGAATTCTTTAAATTGTTTAAATTGTACGTACATGGTCCACACATGCCCTGCATTCACACACATAATCAACCATCATCACGATTATGCGGCGAGGGACTGACATCCGCCGCAGGGCGATTTCTGTGTTTTCTTCTTGGGTGGAGATAGGCCACAGTTGCTGACGTTGGGCGACCTGGAGGAGGTTCCCGGAGGAGATGATTCTGGAGCCGAGCCTGAGGGGTGCTGGAGTCCGGCGCAGGAAGAGTTTTCTAGACGTCAGTGAGGAGAGCAGCCAGCGCAGGAATGAGTCTTCTAGACGCCAGGGAGGAGAGCAGCAGCAAATCAGTTATGTGGCAAGTGTGTGTGGTGTATGGGCTGTGGATTTGTGTGCGTGCGCTAGTGTGATCTAATGTATATTGTTATGCCCTGTTGGTTGTATTAGTTTGTTTCTCCTCTTCCTCTTCTATTTGTTGGGGGTAGCTTTAGATGGTGATAAGTCGGGTGGCAGTGAGATCCGGGTGGTGGTGTGTGTTTTTTTTTTAAGCTCCCCTCTATCGGGTTATTTTGTCCCTTAGCGATAGTTAGCTCCTGATAGGATCTATACTCTTCTTTGTTTTTTTTTTTTTTTTGTAGTTATTCTTTTTTCCTGTCTTTCCTCCCTCTTCTTTGATAGGTGGCCCCATCTCATAAATGGAATGTAAATGTGAGTGATTGGGGTGTTTGATATATTGGTGTAAATTTGTATGTTTAGAATTTAATAAATATCATTTGTTCCGTACTTACTGGAGTGGTCTGGAGATAGTGAGTAGTTGAGTGTTGTGCCTCTATGCTCTTTGTCTGTTCCTGCCTCATTCCCCCGACAGGGTCTTTTACCCTTGACATATATGGGGGCTCGTCCGGGATTGAGGTCAGGTAGTACAGACAGGGAGTACTAATTTGAGCAGCACTTGACCCTTACTTGCCTTCTACACTCCCGGGGGTGCGTGTTTGTGTTTGTATTAGTGTAGCGGGAGGTTGGTTGGGGAGGGGGTTCTAGAGTGTAGGGAACCCTCAACTGGGAGCGGTTACCGGATCGGGATTTGCCGCAGCGGAGATTTGCGCTACTTGGCAACGTCGTCGGCGTTCAATTCCGGATCCGAGCCGGTGTTTGTTCGTTTGTACCATCGGTTAGACATTACCGTAGTGTTATATTTTATTTAATATAATATTGGGCAAAGTAAGGGGGGAGGTTATTTTTGGACTAGTAGGTTTTGCTTGTGCAGAGTCCTCAGGGTCAGTGTTTGTACTGACTTAGGAAGTAGGTCACATTTGCCAGTACCCCAAGCCTGCGACTGATTTAGCAAGGTGAGGTAGGTAGGCTTGCGGAATTCCATTTTTGTTGTTGTTGCAAAATCAGTGTGCTAGGGAGTGAATAATCCTCTTGCTCTCTTTTCTATTACTAAATTGTTGAATTGTTGTTCTTTGCGCTAAGTGATATTTTGCATAGTATAACGACTTTCTTTTTTTCTGCTATCTTCTATTATCTTTCGCTTAAGCAGTTTATATTGTTTACCTAGCCTAATTACCTAATATTAAGGTGAGTGAAAGGTTGGTGTGAACAATAAAGTTGTGAGTGGTGTGACAACCCTGCGCTGAGCGAAAGTGATTTTTTTTGTTTTTTATTGAAGAAATTTTAAACCTAGATCGTTAGATTTTACCGATAAACTCTATAAGCAGTTACCCAGTAGCTAAGTTTGCAGACTTGTGGGCCCGTTCCGGGGGGAAAACCGTGTTGTGCGTGCGTGTTGTCGATTTTTTCTTCCGGAGTCTAATAGTGCAGGGCAAGTGGTAGACGTTGACGCTGGGTTCATATTTAAGTTAAAAAAAAAAAAAAAAAATAGTTACGCTGCCGATGTGTACACGTGTCGTGCGTGTTTACCGTTTCAGTTTTGCGTGCGTTCCGTCGTTTAATTGTCGCGTTATCCGTTATTTATTTACTGCGTATGATGGTATTTGTTTACTTCATGCTCCGTCGTTTATTTGTTTACTGCGAGGTCCGTTGTTTACCGTGACGTCATCGGGTTAGCAGATTCAGATTTGACTAGTGTAGCGAGATTCAGAAGATTGGGCTTCATTGCGTACGGGTATTTGTCGAGAGAAGGAAATCGTGTCAACGTTGGCTTGTGACACATTGAGGTGTCAGCCGTTAATTTTATGTCAATCTGGGTCATTCTCTTTCCCGTTGTTGGGACAGTTGGTCACGTTGAGTCAAACTTTTCGCTTGGAGACTAGACATTTTTGGAGCTGAAATTGGTGCAGGGAAACATTTGTGACTGCGTGGAACCTAAGGTTACTGGCTGGCAGGAATCAGTCACGGGGAGTTGACTGAATTGTTTTCGAATTTTGCCAGGTAACATTTGGTTTTGTGGGTAGACATACTCATTCCCTACTTTTTGGAAGTTCTCACTGGCAAGGTCAAGAGATTTAGTGTTTTGATTTGTGTTGAGAGATCCAGTTCAGCAGGTTACACTTAGCCTATTTGGTCGCATTGAGGTGACTGGGATATATGCAAATACTCTTGACAAAAGAGAGTGGAACTTAATTTGTTAAGCGAATAAAGGAAAAAAAAAATTCTTTTGTAGTTTCTATTAGCGGTGAGAAGGTGTACACTTTTGGCCACTTGGTTTTGAATCAAGTTAGTGGCAGAGCATAATAGTGTTCACTATGGCTACAGGGGAAAATCGTTACCTCACCAGATCCCAGGTAAAAGGGACTGGAATTGTGCCGGGACTAAGCATGCCTACGTCCCCTACAACTACGCAGGTGACAATTGAAACAACTACACAAGTTGTCTTTTCGTCAGGCGAGGTTCAGCCAGTCATCGTTGCTTCCCCTTCAGTGTGTTTGCCATCTACTCCCCAGGGAAGTAGGCCCCCTTACGGTGGTACGCCACCGCCTTCTACCTTGAGACATCGACCTCCTATAGTACACTCTCAGGGTGACTACTTACAGAGGTTTACACCTCCGCCTTATACTTCTGGATACCCAACCATGGATCCTTTCATGGTGATGAAACTTGAGAGAGAAGAAAGGAAGGAAGCAATGGAGAGAAGAGAGCGGGAAGAAAGGAGGGAAGAAAGAGAAGCCAAGGAAAGAAGGGAAAAGGAAGAGAGAGAAGCCAAGGAAAGAAGGGAAAAGGAAGAGAGAGAAGCCAAGGAAAGAAGGGAAAAGGAAGAAAAAGAGGCCAAGGAGAAGAAAGAAGAAAATAGATGGAAAATAGAGATGGAAGAGAGACGGTTGGAAAGAGAAGAGAGGAACAGGCGATGGCAGCAAGAGATGGAAGAAAAGCGACAAGAGCGAGAAGAGAGGGCGGTTCAAGAAAAAGCAGAAAGAGATGCAAGAGAGAAAAGGGAACAGGAGTTCCAAGCAATGATGGAGAAGCAAAGGAATCAACTAAGGACAGAAGTGCTAGAGCAGTTGGGTATTACTCCAGGGGAGGAAATCACTTCATCACCTGATGTTCGAGAATCATCACAAAGTGCCGAGGGAACCAGGATTAACGTGGACCTGCACTTAGCACCACCCATGCTACGCATGCCTGTGTATAGTGAGGGAGATTCCATTGTTACCTTCCTTGAACACTTTGAATCAGTGGCAGATAGTTTCCACTTGACTGATGAACAGAAGGCATTATATCTTGTTGGAAACTTGACAGGAAAAGCCAAGGAAGCATTCATCAACATTCCACAAAGAACCAGTTACGAAGAGTTGAAGGCTGCTTTGCGCCGGAGGATGCACATGACTGCAGAATCTTATAGGCGGCAACTCCGCACCATGAAGAAGATGGCAGATGAAACTTTCCAACAGTTCGGAGACAGACTGTCAAGGGTGTTAGACTATTGGTTGGAAACTGCGAAGATGGATGTCAAAGATTGTTTCCTGCTGGAACAACTCATGAACTCTGTTTCACCTGACTTACAGTGCAAGTTAGGAGAGGCCCAACCAGAGTCATTCAAACAGGCCATCGGAATTGCGGAAGCTTTCGCGGATGCCCGGCGTTATTTTAGACCAGCGTACCAGGGACAAGCAAGGAAACAGGCAAAGGAAACCAACACTGGAAAGCCTCTCAGCCTGAGAGTAGTGATAAGTTCTCCAAAGGAAATGCGAAAGAACGTCTTAGGAAGTGCTACTTGTGCGGTGACCTCAACCGCATCGTGAAGGACTGCCCTAAGCGACCCCCTATGGCTAAGACATTTGCCCACACTAAGGTGGCATTTGGAGAAAGCGAGATCACTACACCATCCTACCCGACGTTTCCCTCTGTGGTGTGCGGCAAAGCCATTGAAGCCATTCGTGACACTGGAGCCACGACAATATTCGTCGACGAGAAGTTGGTACCCCCCGAGGTGCCGCGTGGAAGAGAATGTCAGGTATCAGGGATCGAATCTTCCTTCAAGGTGAGCAGGTGTACTGTCCTGGTGGATATTTCCACACCATACTTTCAAGGAAAGGTATGGGCAGTGGCATTACGGCAGCCAGCATATTCCCTTCTGATTGGGAACTCAGTATGTTTTGAGGATGGTCGCACCAGTGACATTTCAGTCGAGTTGCCGCCGGAAGTATTTGTAGCTGCCACGACGCGTTCACAAACGCAAAGAGAAAAAGAGGCTTTGAAGCCTCTACTGAAACCATTGTCCCAACATGACATGGTGACGTTGGATCCAGCTACCGTGCGAGGTCTTCAGGGTAAGGATCCTACGATCAACACCATTCGGAATATGGTAGGAAAACCTCCCAAGAACAAGAAGAATGGATCAGTGTCGTTCATCAAGCGGCAAGAATTGATCCACAGACAATTTGCATCGCAAGATATGTCAGTAACCCAGTTGGTGGTGCCTAAAGCGTTACGAAGCACAGTTCTACGCCTTGGACACGATACTCCTATGGCAGGGCATCTAGGCACAAGATGTACACTGGAAAGAATCCAACACGACTTCTACTGGCCTGGAATATCTCAAGATGTCAGGAAGTATTGTCGAACTTGTGATGCGTGTCAAAGGACTACTCCCAGGGTGAGAATTACCAAGGTTCCCCTGGGAATAGTTCCCCTGATTGGAACACCCTTCAGCAAGGTCGGGGTTGACCTTGTTGGACCTATTATTCCTGCTTCAGATCGAGGACATCGATACGTGCTTGTGATGGTGGATTATGCAACTCGCTATCCAGAGGCAGTGCCACTCAAGAGGATTGATGCAGTGACGGTGGCGGAAGCACTTGTGGAAATGTGGTCGAGGACGGGCATTCCAGATAAGGTAATGTCAGATCAGGGAACCCAATTTCTTTCAGAAACCATGTCTGAAGTCTATAAACTTCTTCAGATTCAGCGGGAAACCACAACGCCATATCATGCTCAGGCCAATGGGCTTGTGGAGAGATTCAACGGAACTCTCAAGCAAATGCTACGGAAACTGGCACAAGAACAACCCAGGAATTGGGATCGCTTCATTCCGGCTGTACTGTTTGCGTATAGAGAAGTTCCACAGGAAAGCCTGGGATTTTCTCCCTTTGAGTTACTCTATGGCCGTACAGTCAAAGGACCCATGGCGATATTGAGGGACCAGTGGACCCGTGAGGAAACAACAGATGAACCCAGGACTCAAGTTGAGTATGTCTTGGAGCTCAAAGAAAAGATTGCCTCCACCTGCGAGTTAGCCCACAGGAATCTTGCACATGCTCAGAAGCGGTATAAGTTTTTCTATGACAAGAAAACCCGCCAGAGATGGTTCGAGCCAGACGATGAAGTCTTGTTGTTGCTTCCCCTGCATCACAACAAGTTGCAACTTTCGTGGCAAGGACCATTCAAGATCGTAAAACGTGTCGGCGATTGGGACTATGTGGTGCGCATAAAGGGGAAGGAGAAGCTCGTACATGCCAACTTGTTGAAAAAGTATGAGAGAAGAGAAACCTGCAGCGCTGGGTATGCACCAGTAGTCATCGAAGAGACTAAGGAGACGCCTCCTGTTACGTTTGACATCCCATGTGTGACTACACGATCCGAGGAATCCTGGGAAGACGTAAAGATCGCTGAAGGACTGTCTGGGGAACAGAGGGAAAACGTGCGAGCCCTTTGTAGAGAATATCAGGATGTTCTGTCAGATGTACCCTTAAGGTGCAACTTAGGTACCTGTTCTCTAGTTCTCACTCAAGAAGAACCAGTTAGAGTGCGACAATATCCCTTGCCCCATTCTCAAACAGAAACCATCAAGACTGAAATACAGGATATGCTGCGCATGGGGGTGATTGAGCATTGTAGTTCGCCTTACTCCTCACCCATTCTGTTAGTCAGGAAACCAGACGGAAAGATGAGGTTCTGTGTCGACTTTCGTCGACTAAATAAGGTGTTGAAATTCGACGCTGAACCTATTCCAGACGTTGACAGGATCTTCGCCCAGTTGGCTAAGGCACAGTATTTCTCAAAGCTTGATTTAGCAAAGGGATATTGGCAAATACCGATGGAACCTGCCGACAGAAGCAAGACTGCCTTTACTACTCCTGAGGGCCAATTCAGGTTCAAAGTTATGCCCTTTGGGCTCACGACTGCAGGGGCCGTCTTCAGCAGGATAATGAGACTCGTGCTTGAACCGTTGCAGATGAGGGATGTCCACAATTTTATTGATGACATATTATTGGCCACCGAGAGCTGGGAGAGACACATGGAAGCGCTCAGGAGGATTTTTGAGCGTCCGCGACAGGTACAGCTGGCAGCCCGTCCCACGAAGTGTCGGATAGGGGAGACTGAAATTTCCTTTCTAGGTCACGTCGTGGGACAAGGATTCATGGCTCCTGAAAACGACAAAGTTCAAAGGATTGAAGAAGCCAAACCACCAAAGACCAAGAGGGAATTACGCTCGTTCCTTGGTCTCGTAGGGTATTGCCGCAAATTCATTCCCCATTTCGCTGAAGTGGCAAAACCCTTGACAGACAAAACTGGAGCTCGAAAGCCGGAAACGCTGATCTGGGGAGATGCGGACGTAGTTGCATTCGAGAAACTCAAGGGAGCGATTCTCCAACAACCCGTCCTGCAGTTGGCAAACCCTGAGAAGCCATTCGTACTCAGAACAGACGCGTCCAGCACCGGGTTGGGGGCAGTACTCTTGCAGGATCAAGGGAAAGGATTGTTACCCGTCGCCTTCGCAAGTAAGAAACTAGTGGGAGCGGAAAAGAGTCACCACACTATCGAGCAAGAGTGTCTTGCAGTGGTATGGGCCACACGCCGATTCTACCCTTACTTGTACGGGCGAGAATTTGTTCTCCAGACGGATCACCATCCCCTTGCCTATCTACATCGCATTCGGCCTGTCAGCCGACGCCTTATGGGATGAGCAGTTGAATTGCAGAGTCTTGCTTTCTCTTTCCAGCATATCCCTGGACGCTGTAATGTGGAAGCTGACTACCTGAGTCGAATGTCTTAATTCCAGTGGAGTACGACCAGTGTTGTAGAAAAGGAGAGTGACTGTGTATAACCCCTTTTTAAAAGGGACGTGTAAAGTTGTGCGATAAAAGTAGCTGCTTGTGTGCACCCTTCAAGGAACTTTCTAATGTGTGAAGGTTGATAGTTGGTTTTGTTATGCATGATTGTATATTTAGATCGGTTCCATTCGGGGCTGCATCAAGCTGTGCCTCATTGGCACGAGCTTTTTTTGGTTGGGGGGTAGTGTCACGGGCGGACCAGTGTTTGAAATTATGCATTGAGTTTTAATGGGCTGTTCGTCACAGAGGTTGACAGCGGCTTATACCTAGTATGTGGAGTGCAGGGGAGAGGGGGGTAGCTCCTCTGTCACATTCAGTTTTTGCACCGCCCGTGTGGATCATGCATCCCCTCAGTAAACCCTCACATAGGAGTAGTGTGAGAGGGAAGAGGGAGACCGGGATGAAGGGTGTGTGTGTGTGTGTGTGCCGTCATTTTAATAACGGTGCAGGGAAGTGTCTTGCACGTGTTCTGTGCGTAAAGTGTGTTGTTTATGCGTAGCGTGTGTTGAATGTGAGTAGGTGTTTATGTGGGGTGGAGGGGGAACCTTCTGCGCTATGCCAGTGTTCGACTCTCATTCTTTTTGCTTTTGCTTTTCTGGTAAGAGGCCACGTCCTCTGTTGGTAGCCATATTTATTTTTCCACTTCGTTGTGGAGAGCAGCGGAACCGGGCCGGAACCCTTCGCTGGGCGGAAGGCAGTCCACTGAACTTTGGAAGGATCTCAATCCTTGGGCTACCAACAACAATCTTCAGAGTCGTTCCAGACTCTTACTTCCTTCGCTGGAGGTGGTGCATCTACTGGTGGGGCTTTTGGCTCTTCGTTGAGTGAAGCTCTCCAGTAGTTCTCTTGTCTTCACCCGCCGTTCTGGTAAATATATATGTATAAATATGGTGGGTTGTATTTTCGTTGGGTTTGAGAGTTTGTATGCCAAGATGGGATTGGCATTTATTCGGTCAGTACATATTTAAGTGACATTGAGGTCATTTATTTTAAGTTGGATGTTAAGCTATGGCTCTGTTTGGGGAGCTACTTGTAGGATTGACATATGTATCCAGTTCTGTATTGGAGTCGGAGTATTCCAGAAGCGATACTTCAAGGATTGAAGCAAATTATCATTATTTTTTTTTTTTTTTTTTTTTAAACACCAAGTCAGGTCCGGAACGGAACGAGTTGCCGCCGATTAACATTCAGTCGACTGGCGAAGATTTCCGATGTGGCGCTCCCGCCATTGGTCCCGCTCCTTGTCTTGTTTGTTTGTCTCGTTTTTTTTTCCCCTTTAATTATTAGTTTTTTTTTATGTATTTTATAGATAATATGGAAGAATGAGTGTTTTATGGAATTTCATCTTGTATTAATATAAAATGTAATGTGAACTTCCAAGAGTTTATTGTATTGTAATTTGTAATATGAGACAAAATTGAGAATTATAGTAAAGGTAAATAAGGAAAAGAGGAAAACAGCAATGATTCAGGAACAGGTGAAACCAAAACAAAACGGTGATTGTAAAAGTTTATTCTTCTTTGAATTCTTTAAATTGTTTAAATTGTACGTACATGGTCCACACATGCCCTGCATTCACACACATAATCAACCATCATCACGATTATGCGGCGAGGGACTGACATCCGCCGCAGGGCGATTTCTGTGTTTTCTTCTTGGGTGGAGATAGGCCACAGTTGCTGACGTTGGGCGACCTGGAGGAGGTTCCCGGAGGAGATGATTCTGGAGCCGAGCCTGAGGGGTGCTGGAGTCCGGCGCAGGAATGAGTTTTCTAGACTTTCAGTGAGGAGAGCAGCCAGCGCAGGAATGAGTCTTCTAGACGCCAGGGAGGAGAGCAGCAGCAAATCAGTTATGTGGCAAGTGTGTGTGGTGTATGGGCTGTGGATTTGTGTGCGTGCGCTAGTGTGATCTAATGTATATTGTTATGCCCTGTTGGTTGTATTAGTTTGTTTCTCCTCTTCCTCTTCTATTTGTTGGGGGTAGCTTTAGATGGTGATAAGTCGGGTGGCAGTGAGATCCGGGTGGTGGTGGTGTGTTTTTTTTTTAAGCTCCCCTCTATCGGGTTATTTTGTCCCTTAGCGATAGTTAGCTCCTGATAGGATCTATACTCTTCTTTGTTTTTTTTTTGTAGTTATTCTTTTTTCCTGTCTTTCCTCCCTCTTCTTTGATAGGTGGCCCCATCTCATAAATGGAATGTAAATGTGAGTGATTGGGGTGTTTGATATATTGGTGTAAATTTGTATGTTTAGAATTTAATAAATATCATTTGTTCCGTACTTCCTGGAGTGGTCTGGAGATAGTGAGTAGTTGAGTGTTGTGCCTCTATGCTCTTTGTCTGTTCCTGCCTCATTCCCCCGACAGGGTCTTTTACCCTTGACAGTGATGCAGGCGTTACACCGCCATTTTCCGGCGGACTTGAGTTCAGTTCCACGTACCTTCAGCGGAGCAGGTGACAGGACACGAACACAAACAAAAGAGTCTGTTCCGTGTTATGTAAATGGCCATAACAAAAACATTGCCACAGCAAGCACGAAAACAGAAATCATCGACCGGCATTTTCACCTCACAAAACAGCGCCATAATGATCAGCCGACTTTCCGGCATTGCTGATTATAAACTTTAAGCCTCGCAGATGGGTGTAACTAATTCAATTGACACGGTTTTTATTAGAGAGTTCAAAGAGACATCTGGCGCTACAGTGACTTAACTGCAGAGAGAGAGAGAGAGAGAGAGAGAGAGATTCCTTCTTTCAATCTCTGGAAACTGGAAAAAGTGGGATAGCTCAAAGCAAATTCAAAGAATCTCGCACCTCTCTCACCTGTTGTCATACAAAAGGTGAAGAAACTGCACAAAGTGTAAATGGCAGGTTTGACATCGCGTTCAGGGTTGACTCACCGTCCTCACCTCAGACGTGGCAGACGTGACAACCGTCCCGGGGGGAAGATGTGGGTGGTGATGGGGTGGAAGTACAGAAAGGGGGAGGGGAAAAGGGATGATGGGAGGGGGATATCTTTAGCACTGGACTGGGACCACCAGGACGACAAACGTGTGAAGGTGGACAACAAGAATGCCAGTTTTAACTTTAGAAGTTTCAACTCAAAACCTACTGAATGCCAACTTATTAGCGGAACAGTTTAAGCACAACAGGTGAACGCCAGAATCTCTCCCAAGTATTAGCAACGAAGTTTACAGAATTCGACAGTCATGTAGCCCGACCCACTGGGAAGAGACTGTCAGGGACAGCTTAACAGCTGAAGGTCTTCATTCTTCTTCTTCCTCGTTCGCCATCCTGTTAGATGAGCAGCCCAGTGTCCTCGATGAAGGCTGCCGTCCGTCGCAGCTCCTCCAGGGTGCCGTACAGCTTGGCTTCCACTGCTGTCGGTGTTGGCCAGTACTTTCTTTGTCTGACCACCGACCGCTTGGGGTGGGCCCCTTTGAGGCATAGGGCCCGGCTCCCGACCTCCCCGGCGGGTCTCCGAAGGTCGAGCGCCACATCGAAATTCTGTGGACTGCATCATCATGGAAGCGTATATGCGTGGTATCGTGGTTTAAGCTGCGCCAGTGGCCCGATACCTCCGTCTTCAGCTGGAGTTTTCTTTCGGGGTGCCTCACCCTTAGCTCATGGCCCGTGCGTCCTGCCCTGAGCACAGGGGGGATTGTTTCTCCGGGGATCCCACCCCAGGGCTAGAGGTTATACCGCGCCTCTTGACCGCATGATGAGCCCGTCATAGGACACATGGGGTATTTCAGTGAGGACAACAGTGCCACCTGTTGACCCACCCCATCCTGGTAGGAACATCGCCAGTTGGTCCGGGACTGCTTATTCTGCCAGGCAAGCCTCTTATATCGCAGCTAACCCCCATATCAGAGGGCCATTCCCCTATCCGCCACCCGGGGACCCGCCGAGTTGGGGATGGTCGCCCCACTACTGAATTGGAAGCAGCCTGGTCCCGGTGAAGGTCTTCAGAGAAGACACCATTCTCAGACAAGTGTACCAGCCCTGAACTCTGTTTGAAGCCTGTAAAAGTAGCAAGTTACGGGGACTGACGGATCAAGGCTCTCGGGCTCAAGCATTGGTTGTGTCTGTTGGCAAACTGGAGAGTGGTAAGTTGGCAGATTAGAGACGTGTTGTATGGGGTTATCATCCCCTCTCCATTTGCCTGTAATGTCCAATCCAAACCGCTAACGGAGATCAGGGATACGCATGAGTGGCTTACTTCCCTTTAGAAATGGCGGCTGAATAAGGCGTATTTTTTAGTTCAAAAACTACTGAGCAATGAAAACAACAAATTGTAGAAACAAAGCAAAAGCACTCCAGACTTCAGCCAAGCGCGTAAAATGTGGAAAATAGGGCTTCTGTCGAGGGTGAACTTGTGGGAGATGACCCACTTGTGCTATCGATAAAAAGATAAGGGTACACGTGTGTCAATGGAGTCGACTATCAAAGTTTACGGGCAGGTATATATCAGTATGAAAGCACTATTGTCTTACTTCTTATGTCTGATCGCTGTCAAGTTTTACTTTACAATATTGTAGTGACTCTAATTTCTTTGTTCGAAAGGCAGGCCTTTGTGGGAAAATGCGAGCCCATAAAACATGGGGAAAGATCAAGTATGCAAATGACTTCACAATGTGTCTTGCGTGTGCATGGACAAGGTATGCAGAGAACGGCGGTCTGAACTCTGGTTCAACCCGGTGAAGTTCTCCATCATCTGCAGGCTGCTTCATACTTAACCAGCACTGGGCCGAATACACGTGATGACTTCTAAATGCCTTCTGTTGTTAGAAATATTTTGCCCCCCCTCCCCCCTTCCGATGGTTTTGCGTTTCAAACCGTTGTTGTTGTTGACTAGTCTTGCCCACCTCACATTTAAGTTGGGAAATGTAAGCCTTTATGACGTCCACTTTTGTTCTTCTTTGACCATATCCTGGTGGATCTCTTTCCAGCTGTCTCTGCCATTGCCTTCAGGATTCTGGTCCTCTTCTTACCAGAAATCTAGAGCTGTTTCATGAAGTCATTGGTTGTTGGGGATACAAATCTCCTTGTTCCAAGCTTTCTGGTGGGGATTTGGTTCGGAAGCCACATTTCCTCAAGTGGTGGTGGTTTTATTTTACGTCTTTTCATCCGGCAGATGATATCAGACGGAAAAAAAAAAAAAAAAACGTAAGTCATTTCAACACATACATCTGCATACACTTATGAAAAAGAAAACAGCATATCAGTTAAGGACCCTCATAATAGTCTAGCTACCTCAGAACTGGCTAAAGTGGCGGCTATCTCAATTATGCATGAGTCAGACAGAACTTGACTCTCATTTTCATATTTGTCAAGATTGATACCTTTCGCCTTATACATTTCAGTTAAAACTGGACAATCTAATAGAAGGTGATGCACAGAGATTAATTTTCCACAGACACACACAACTTCAGGAGAAAATTTGGTCTTCCATGTGTTCAGCCTTAATTTTGTGATAATCTTAGCCAGATGGCGTGAGCAGCTAGGCAGTGTGTAGCATTTTTCACAGAAAAAGGTTTTGTAAACGTTGTGTTCCAGGTTGAATAGTATTTCACACTTGGAAGGATGTAATGGCAAATTTAGCACACATTCTGAACAGTTTTGTGCACCAAGTTTAGCTAGATTATCTGCTATTTCATTCCCTCTGAGACCACAATGTGAAGGAATCCAACAGAAGTCTACGATTATACCCTGAGACATAATACAGTGTATCAGGTACCTTATTTCATATAGTAAATCTTTTCTGGCCTTACAATTCCAAGTTTGCAGTGACTGCAAAACAGACTTGGAATCAACACAAAACAGCACACTAAAAAAGGATACTGGAGTACTATGTACACAAAATAAAGCCATCAGTATAGCATACAGTTCTGCAGTGAATATTGAAAATTCCTTTCCGAGATGAAAATGTTTTCGTATATTCAGACTTGGAATAATGAAACCAGAACCGCTATCAGCTGTGTCCATAACTGAACCATCAGTATAGATTAGGATAAGAATTTTCGAGGCGTTCTTTCGCATCGTTCACTAGAATGTTAATATTTTCTTTTTTCTTTGAGACTGTATACTCATAATCAAAATTTCCACTCAAGTGTACCCAAGGAGGCATCATTGGAACTGTGGGGAACTCTGGAATCGATGTTAAATCTACATTACACTTAGACATAAGTTCAGCGGTATAATTCATTATTGGCTGAACACATGAGATGTCCTTGGCTCTACTTGGAAAATCTTTATTCGAATTTACAAAAATATCAGTAACTGAATTTTTTACTGACAGGCTTCGAATCACATATTTGGCTACTTCTAGACGTCTTTGCTTCGCTAAAGGTAAGATATTCGCTGCTTTGTAGCTCTTATATGTATTTGTGTGTACAGGAACTCCTAAACCTAATTTAATAGCTTTACTGTCAATACTTTGTAACTTTTTAAAAAGATACTTTGGCGCTGAAAAGTAAACTTCTTGTCCATACTTTAACTTGGAGCGGACAAGAGCCAAAGAAGCAAAAGGGTTTTAGTATTTTGACCCCAAGGTTGGCAATTAACAATTTTAAGAAAGATCTAATTGCAAAGTGAGACGACTGCAGGCGGAAATCTAAACAAATCTTATATAAATGTTAGCGAACCGCCCAGAGAAACGTGGACAAACGAGTCACAAGACAAAACACAACGCATTTCGACCTCTTAGGTCTTCTTCAGGTGAGACACAAACGAATAAACTAACAAAAATTCACTTAGTTTAGATCGCTTCAGATCGCTTCAGAGTTCAGCGCAAGGAAGAAGGCGTTGAATGAACTCTGAAGCGATCTCCTTGCGCTGAACTCTGAAGCGATCTGAAGCGATCTAAGCTAAGTGAATTTTCGTTAGTTTATTCGTTTGTGTCTCATCTGAAGAAGACCTAAGAGGTCGAAACGCGTTGTTTTGTCTTGTGACTCGTTTGTCCACGTTTCTCTGGGCGGTTCGCTAACATTCATTTAAAATTTTAAGAAAATTTAGTCTAGTTCTAGCTTTAGATAACAATTTTTCTATATGCATTTTCCAGCTTAGTTTTGGCGTTAAAAAGACTCCAAAAAAATTGACTGATTTCTGATATTGCAACAAAGTGCCATCTATATTCAAGGATGGGAGTACAGGTGGATTTTCTCCATTGTTAAACAACATTAAACAGGTTTTTTTCACCTGATAATTCAAGCCCATTTTCTTTTATATATGCCGATAAATTGTCCAATTCATATTGATATGACTTCTGCACATGATCAATTGACCTCTTCTTTGTATGTTTTCTTAAACTAGTATGCATCCATATTGCGATGTCATCAGCATACTGAACTACATAGATATTTTTGGACAGCGCAGAAGGAAGATCATAAAGGAGAATTGAAAACAAAATTGGGGCAATAATTGATCCTTGGGGGATACCCATATTAATGTACCTGAAGGAAGAATACATCTTACCAATTCTTGTACATATATGTCTGTCCATTAAGAAACTTTTTATGTAAGAATACATGTTGCCTGAAATACCAATTTTTTTAATTTGTAAAGCAACCTAGCATGCCAAACACTGTCGTAGGCTTTTTTAACATAAAAAAATGTAGCCAACGTACTTTTTCTGTGGGAAAACTTTTTTTATTTGATTTGTAAGTTTTACAAGATGGTCTGTAGTGCATCGACCCTTTCTAAAACCAGCCTGCTGGACTGGAAGCAAACAGTTCTTTTCACAATAGTACATCAGACGCTTCAATACAATTTTTTCCAGAAGCTTCCCGACATGAGAAGACAAACAGATTGGTCTATAACTACTTACAGAAGTATTTATCTTGCCTTCTTTCAAAACTGGTATGACCGCCGATTTCTTCCAAACTTTAGGGACAGCGCCATCATTCCAACATTTTTTTTAATAACGAGAGTATTGCATGTTTCCAGGAAGACGGCAGATGACTTAGCATCTGATGAGAAATGCCATCTAGACCAACTGCTGAGTTCTGAGATGAGACTGATGATAAAGTTTCTGACAATTCTGAGACCTGGATAGGAGAATTCAAAAAATGATCTGCAACTGGATCAGGATCCCAATAGTCCTCTTTTTGTTCCTCCTTCAATCTATATTGCTCATTTTCTGCCTGTAGAGATGAAGACAAACTATTCTGAGAAAAGAAATCAACAAAAGCCTCAGCTTTTTCATAAGGGGTAGGAAATTCCTTTTCTGCTTAATAGGGTAAAGTTGT
This sequence comes from Conus canariensis, assembly GCA_033310375.1. NCBI lineage: Eukaryota > Metazoa > Mollusca > Gastropoda > Neogastropoda > Conidae > Conus > Conus canariensis. The sequence continues at coordinate 10,853,442 of CM065740.1, read as the reverse complement.
TTTTTGTGACCATTTTTCATTTCTTTTACTTTTTTTCCACACTTTAAACATGTCTTTTGATTCTGTTATTTCCTTCTTACAAAATTCATCCCAGTATGTCTTTTTTGCTTGAGCGATTATTTTATTACAGTTGGGTGTTTTTTTTCCTATTTCATAGTCTGAAAATTTTCTTCCGTCTTATTTCGGATCCACCACACGTTACCGAAAAATTTACCAAATTTCTTATATCTACTCCTTGGAATAGCTCTATCAGCAGCTTGAATCAATATTTTGGAAAATTTTGAATAAAAAACATCAATGTTGTCATCTTCAACAGACGTATCATATGTCATCAGACCATTTGCAAAAGCTCAATTGGCTAATTTATAATTATAATTTGGGATTTTGTCTTCAACATCTGATATGTCAGTGCTAATTTCATCATTCAAATTTATTGTGATTGGAAGGTGATCACTTCCAAGGCAGTCTTCTCCAGTGGACCAATCGCAATCAATTGCTAGATTTGGAGATACCAGCGACAAGTCTATAGCAGCTGGTTTGTGTGTTGATACATCTGGGATTCGAGTAACTCGTCCATCATTTAACAAGATTAGACTGGAATCAACAATATTTTCTAGAAATCTGTTAGAAGACACTTTTGAACATTCTGTATCCCAAAAAGGAGCATGAGCATTAAAATCGCCAAGAATTATCCATTTCTTAGAAGTAAAATCGATGTTTTTCAGCCAGTCTGTATTATCATCTTTGGGGCCATAGGGATAATACACTGAAATGACATTATAAACTGAGGTGTCATTAACTTTTATCGCAGCCCCTACAGAAAAACAGTCTTCAGAATCTTGTAGTCCTGGGCATAGAAAACTTGTGGAAAATTGTAAATCACATCTAACATAAACAGCGCACTGCACCTTTTCATTTGAAATATTATACGTTAGTTAGTGGTGGATAGTAGAAATTCTTAATATTTGGAAGCTTTGATATTTCAACATTTAGCGATTGAAGCGCTAACACACTATGATTTCCCTGTCGTACGTAATTTTCAAAGGGCAGAACATTTGCAGAGATTGATCTGGCTTTCCACTGTAATATTTTCAAATTGTTACATACGTGTTTCTTCATAGTTGTCTATAACTATAAGTCAACATGTCACTTGTGAAAAAAAGAAAAACTGATCACTAGTCAGGGCTAAGGATATTTTCCGACGATGCCTATGGTCTGTGGCAGAATGCCACGGGGGGAGGTAGACGATACATTCCTGGCGGTGGTAAGGATCCGTGGGGTCTGGAAGGCCAGGGACTGCAGTTGAATGCCCGGGTGCCGCTGAATCTTCCACCTCTCTGTCTGCGTCGTGGTCGCTCCCAGAAGAGGCGATGTAGATGACGGCCTAGGTTTCTTGCCAGTAGCCTTGCTCCTTCGCCATTTGGGTGGAGATCATCTTGAAGGTGATAAGACTTCTGGATGTTGTAACCCACATGAGAAACATTTTTGGTATTCTTTCCAATTAATTCAGAGCAGGTGTGCGCATTATATATCACCCGTTTTGCTTCAAGATGTTGTGATTTGACAGAGATTGACTTGCTGCACACAATGTGGAACTGGGGAAAGATTTGCTGGACAGATATCACAGCAGAAGCCATGCCTTTTCCGCACACAGCGATGTCTTTCCCTTTAAGGTCGTTGAATCCTGTGTGCAGAACCACACAATCTGGAGCAGGATGCAGCGATTGACTTGCTTCATTAGCAACCTTCTTGATGTTGTCAATGGTGAAAGCTTTCCTTGCAGCCACTTGTAGTCCATAAGCCATTCCCAGGCGTGTAAGATTGACTCGGTTCATCGTAGAGTCATGAAGAAAAAGGACACGGGGAGTATCTGAGGGAATCGTATTTTTTTGCCGGCACTGATTTGGGGTTAACTTCGGCGTTCTATTTGGTGTCACTTTATCTACGTCATTGGTAGTGACGTCATTTTCAGTACTGTTCTTTTGGATATTTTTTTTTTGTTTTGTTTTTATTTTTGTACTCCCAGTTCTTATAGAACAGGGAGTACTTTAGAATGGGAAATGCTGTCTGTGTGTCCGTCTGTCTGTCTGTGTGTCCGTGGTCAAAATGTGTTCCACTGGCTCCAGACAAAACTACTGGGCCGATCTTTCTGAAAATTTGTAAGTATGTTCATTATGGGCCACGGATGATGCCCGATGTTTTGGTTTACCGCTATAGCCGTTACTAACGGCTGTAACGGCCTGTAACGGTTTTTCTTCTTTACGGAATATCTCAGAAAGTACTTGGCCGATCTTTGTAAAAATGAGCAGGTACGTTCATTATGGTATTTACCGGTATTTTAGTCCTCACTGGGCTAAAGCCTGTGTACATATCAAATTTCATCCAAATCGGACAATATGTCAAGAATAACGGTTTTCAACGGTCAAATTTTGAAACACTATATAGAAGTGCCATTTGTGTGTGATAACCTTTCTATATACCAAATTTCATTAAAATCCACCTATATATAAGAAATAACGGCAGAATAACGGTTTTTAACGGTTGTTTAATCCATTTTCAGCATTACATCACTTACATATGGACAGAGGCTCTGATTTGTCACAAGATCATCCAAACCGCTTATAAATTGGCCAAGTACTTTCTGAGATATTCCATAAAGAAGAAAAACCGTTACAGGCCGTTATAACCGTTAGTATCGGCTATAACGGGGCAAACTAAAACATCAGGCATCATCCGTGACCCATAATGAACATACCTGCTAATTTTCATAAAGGTCGGCCAAGTACTTTCTGAGATATTCCATAAAGAAGAAAAACCGTTACAGGCCGTTACAACCGTTAGTAACGGTTATAACGGTAAACTAAAACATCGGGCATTATTCGTGACCCATAATGAACATACCTACAAATTTTCAGAAAGATCGGCCAAGTACTTTCTGAGATATTCCATAAAGAAGAAAAACCGTTACAGGCCGTTACAGCCGTTAGTAACGGTTATAACGGTAAACTAAACAACAAGCATTATTCGTGACCCATAATGAACATACCTACAAATTTTCAGAAAGATCGGCCACATACTTTCTGAGATATTCCATAAAGAAGAAAACCGTTACAGGCCGTTACAGCCGTTAGTAACGGCTATAACGAGGTAAACTAAACATCGGGCATCATCCGTGACCCATAATGAACGTACCTGCTCATTTTTACAAAGATCGGCCAAGTACTTTCTGAGATATTCCGTAAAGAAGAAAAACCGTTACAGCAGTTAGTAACGGCTATAGCGGTAAACTAAAACATCGGGCATCATCCGTGGCCCATAATGAATATACCTACAAATTTTCAGAAAGATCGGCCTAGTAGTTTTGTCTGGAGCCAGTGGAACACATTTTGACCACGGACACACAGACAGACAGACAGACGGACACACAGACAGCATTTCTTCGTTCCCATTCTAAAGTACTCCCTGTTCTATAAAACTGGGAGTACAAAAATAAGACGAGGTTTGAACTATTTAAATTCTAGTACAGCTTCTTTCTGTTTAACATTCTTTTCACAAGGGTCGAAAAAAATTCTCTTCGAATTACATTGTCATGTTTTTGTCCCCCATGCGAAAAATAGTAACGCCCATTGATTGAAAGAATATCCGTCGGCATTGAACCCCTCTGCAACCAAACGTAAATGTGGGAATAGCCGTCAGCATTTAACCCCTTTGCAACCAAACGTAATGGTAAGAATAGCCATTGGCACTCAGCGTCACAGCTTACTTACTTAGGCCCGTAGCTCAAGGGTGAGCATAGGCCATCGACAACACTCCGCCATGGCACTCGGTCTGGGCTGCTCGCTGAATCCCTGTTCAGTTGGTCCCCTGCCTCTTTATCTCTGCCTTAGTGTCTCGCCACCAGCTGCTGCGAGGTCGGCCTCTCTTCCTTTTCCCCTGCGGGTTCCATGTCAGGGCTTGGCGTGTGGTGCTGGATGCTGGCTTCCTGAGAGTGTGTCCAATTCCAGCCCCACTTCCTCCGCAGAATCTGCTTGGCCACTGGTTCCTGTCCTGCTTGCTTCCATAGATCTTCATTGTTGATCTTTTCTGGCTATCTGATTTTGAAGATGCGCCTCAGACAGGTGTTGATGAAGGTCTGAATTTTTTGTTGCATTGCCTTGGTCATTCTCCAAGTCTCACAGCCGTAGAGCAGAACCGACTTCACGTTTGAATTGAAAAAACGCAATTTTGTTGTCCTTCTGATCTCTCCTGAGGCCCAGATCTTCTTTAGCATGATGAATGCTGCTCGTGCCTTGCCTATCCTGGCCATGATCTCTCGGTCGGTGCCCCCCTGCTTGTCAACTACACTTACCAAGTAGACAAAGGAATCTACTTCCCTGATGGGCTCGCCTCAGACTGTGACTGGGCTGCTGCCTGTGGTGTTGATCTTCATCAGCTCGGTCTTCTTCTTGTTTATCTTGAGCCCTGTTCCTGCTGATGTCTCAAGGCGGGTGGTCTTGTCCTGCATCTGTGTGTGACTATGTGAGAGGAGTGCCAGGTCGTCAGCAAAGTCAAGGTCATCTAGCTGCGTCCAGAGTGCCCATTGTATCCCATTGCTCCTGCCTGTTGTTGTGGTCTTCATGATCCAGTTGATGACCAGGAGGAAGAGGAAAGGTGACAACAGACATCTCTGGCGCACTCTTGTCTTCACCTCAAAACCGTCTGACAACTGGCCTGCATGAGCCACCCTGCAGTTTATATCCTGATAGGTGCACCGGATGAGAGAGATGATCTTCTCTGGTATTCCATAGTGTCTCAGAAGCTTCCATAGTGTCTCTATCTACACTGTCAAAGGCCTTTTCATAGTCGATGAAGTTGATGTAAAGGGGCGAGTTCCACTCCAAGGACTGTTCGATGATGATCCTGAGGCTGGCGATCTGGTCGGCACAGGATCTGTTTCGCCGGAAGCCTGCCTGCTGGTCTCGGAGCTTTTGGGTCAACTGCTTCCTTCATAATCTCCAATAACACTCTGTTTAGAACCTTGCCTGGCACTGACAGGAGCATGATCCCTTTTTAGTTACTACAGATGGTAAGGTCTCCTTTCTTTGACAGTTTGATGACAATGCCTTCCCTCCACTCTGCTGGGATGCTCTCTTTTTCCCATATCTTGCTGAAGAGGCTGTACAGTAAGTTGACAGCTATACCAACATCTGCTTTAATGGCTTCTGCTGGGATCTCATCAGGTCCTGCTGCCTTCCCATTCCTTAATGTCAGGATGGCCTTTCTGATCTCTGCTTTCGATGGTTTCTCACAGTTGATGGGCAGTTCTGTTTCTGCTGGTGGGATGTCGGGTGGTGCTTCGGGGGCGGGACGGTTTAGTAATTCCGTATAGTGCTCTGCCCATCGCTTCAATTGATCTTCGTTGTTGTGAGGGTCTTTCCGTTTTTGTCTTTGACTGGCTCGCCAGTCTGTTGGAACTTGCCCGCCAGCTTCTTTGTGGTGGTGTACAGCTCTCTCATGTTGCCCTGTCCTGCAGCATCCTCTGCTTGTCTGGCAAGTCTGTCGATGAAGTCCTTATCTTTCTTCACACTTTTCTTCACTTCTTTGTCCGCCTGGGTGTAGTCTTCTTGGGCTTGTGCTTTGCTTGATCTTGTCCGGCTCATGTTCAGTGTGGCTTTCTCCTCTTTCCTTTTGTTCAGTTTCTGAATAGTATCATCAGAGATCCACTCCTTGTGTTCAGTTTTCTTCTTTCCAAGTACCTCCTCACAGGTCCCATGCCAAAGTTTCTTGGTATGTTGCCAATAGTTCTCGATGTCTGTGCTATCCTCTTCAAGCAATTCTTCAAGTAGCTGGAACCTGTTGGTTAGTCTGATCTGAAATTTCTCCTTTATTTCTTTGCTGCTAAACAGCTCCACATTATATCTTGTTCTTGCTGCATTTGTTGAAGTTTACTTCTTGGGTCGGAGTCTCATTGTTGTCACAAGCAGGTGGTGGTCTGATGGCACGTCAGCACACCTCATCACCCTCACATCCCGCCAAGATAGCCTGAATTTCCTGCAGATGCAGATGTGGTCGATCTGGTTCTCCATGACGTGGTCCGGGGATGTCCAGGTGGCCTTGTGGATGCGCTTGTGAGGGAAGATGCTGCCTCCTTTCACCAGCTGGTGCAATGCACACAGGTCTGCAAAGCGTTCTCCATTCT
>CM065740.1:10832264-10839764 GCA_033310375.1 Conus canariensis | reverse complement strand
AATCTTGACAATAAAACATGCTCTAAACTTATCCAGTGAAAATATGAACAATAAATCATGCGCTAAATATATCCACTGAAAATATGAATCTTAACGAGAAAACGTACACTAAACTTATCCAATGAAAATATGAATCTTAAAAAGAAAACATACTCTAAACTGATCAGTGAAAACATGAATCTTAACAATAAAACATACTCTAAACTTATTCAGTAAAAATATGAACCTTAACAATGAAAAACATGCTCTAAATTTATCCAGTGAAATTATGAATCTTTATTTAACATCTGTTGACAGTTGTGATACTTGACACACCTCTTCTCCTCTTTCTACCCACCTCTTCCAATGGAAAAATCAATTTCAATTTTTCAAAAAATTCCACAGATGACTTTAGTAAACTAATCGTATGATCTGAATAAACTGTACGAACTGTCATATTTGTTAAGGAGGTCCATGCTGTCTTGTGCAGACAGTAAAACTGAAGAACCAATATAAAAAAGACCACGCTATCATTACAACTGCACGTTATGTACACACGCAGCATATACTAAGCCCATGGATTTATATCTCAGGCATGGTCACTATCTACTAACAATGAAGAACTGAAGTCGGAAGCATTAGCGGATATTGATTTTTTTACCTCATGTAAGAAAAACTTACTCAGTGATGGGTTCATTCCGTCAGCGTCAAACCAGACACGTTTTTATTTTTCGTCAAAATGCCAGAGGACGTGCGCCTTGCTGGTTTAGTGGGTAGAGCACGGAACTCGCTGGTTTAGTGAATAGAGCACGAAACTCGTTGGTTTAGTGGATAGAGCACAGAACTCGTTGGTTTAGTGGATAGAGCAGAGAACTCGTTGGTTTAGTGGATAGAGCACGGAACTCGTTGGTTTAGTGGATAGGGCACGGAACTCGCTGGTTTAGTGGATAGAGCACGGAACTCGATGGTTAAGTGGATAGAGCACGGAACTCACTGGTTTAGTGGATAGAGCACAGAACTCACTGGTTTAGTGGATAGAGCACGAAACTCACTGGTTTAGTGGATAGAGCACGGAACTCGATGGTTAAGTTGATAGAGCACGGAACTTACTGGTTTAGTGGATAGAGCACGGAACTCACTGGTTTAGTGGATAGAGCACGGAACTCACTGGTTTAGTGGATAGAGCACGGAACTCGCAGTCATTCGTTACCAGCTCTATCTGTTGGCGTCCAGCATAAAGATCGACGTTCTCGCTTGTCATCTTCACGTGTTGTTGGTCTGATTCTGTCAGCGTAGTAGACAGCCCACAAGACCCATCCTCATCCCCGCCACTCCGTCCCCCACCGACTCCACTCTCCTGTCATTTGTTGTTGTTGTTGCTGTTGTTGTTGTTGTTGTTGTTATTGTCTCACCTGAGGGTCTTGTTGCTCTTACGGAGTTAGGGTATTGTAGACAAGCTCTGCCTACCCTACCCCTACTCTACATATGTGACGCATCCCAGTCTACTACATCATCTTAGTGATAGAAAGAAGGGGTTGGGTGTAGGATGTAACACGAACACGTCTCTCCTCGTTAATTAATTCTGTTTACTGTTTAGTGTAGAAGGCTCGTAATAAATCAAGGTCCATCCCAAGGGATCGTCACGACGTCACGGCAAGGGGTTTTCTCGTCACTCACACCTCGAATAAATTTGCATGCGGATAGGGCCGTGCAGCCTTGAGAATAGCCACCCATGCTAACCACAAATGTCACTTCGATCTGAGGTTTCAAGGCGATGATCTGAGGTCACAGCTACGAGGGGAGATGAATGGGGTTAGCATAACTTGTCCCTGTTTTTCAGAGTTTTCTTCTTGTTCCTACTATTGCTATCTACGTAGTTATTACGAAAATTGGCTGCTTACGCTGGAACGGTAATAACTGATGACGCATGCACAATACGCAAGAAATGGTGACGTCAGTACATTTTCTTAAAGTTTTCTACCCAAGCAGTCAAGCCGGTCACTGTCTGTGCAAAATGTCAGGAGTAAAGCCGCTGTCGGCGTGATGTGAAATCCGGCCCACGTGACGGTCGGATTTTACGGCCACAGTTACAGCCGGATTTCACGGCGAGCCGACAGCAGAATATGTCTGTTTTCATATCATGCGACTAAACATCACTCGCCGATCATGTTGACCGGTCTGTAGTCAGCTACTAATTGCATGATGGAAAAAAAATGATAGCGTTCGTTTTCTGTATCAGTCTGTCAGTCGGCCTCAGTCCGGTTTTGCATCTTTATTTTGTCCGTTTTTGATAATTAAGCCGGTTTTGATATGGCAAGTACCTTTCGTCAAGCATGGGCTCTGTGGTCTTCTTCTTCTTCAGCCCTGATATGTCCCTTTGCGATCGGCTGGGCTATAAGCAACATTACCTTACCTTACCTTACCTTATCTTACTTTACCTTACCTTACCTTACCTTACCTTGCCTTATCTTACCTTGCCTTACCTTACCTTCTTCTTCTGCGGTCGAATGTTTTTGGTTGCGTCAAATCTTCATTCCTGTCACCATGATGAATCCCACACTCTTCTCGAGGTCTTGACGAGTGCCCTAAAGCTGCATCTGCAGTTCTGCACCCTCTGGCCAGGTTTGGCGCCGTAGAACATCATGGGCTGGACAGTGTTGGAGGATGTGTTCTGGGGTCTGAGATCAGTGCCACACGGACATTCGTCTGTGTGGACAATCTTAATTCGGCTGAGGTGGCTCAGCAGTCGGCAGTTGCCAGATCTCAGTCTGAAGAGGATTGTTTGCTGGTATTTCTGGAGCTGATGGATTGGATCAGCACCGCTGTCTGCACCCAACTTTCTCTTCCACTGGTTTTGATATTGGTTATGGATCATAGTTTTGTCCTCTGTGTAGGTCACATGGTGGCTCAACTGCTCCATATTGCTGCTTGCCTTGGACAGAGCTTCAGCCTTTTTTTTTTTTTTTTTTGTCTGTCCTGAACAAGAAACGATTTTTGTTTGTTGTATTACAACTCTCACGCACCATGCACGTCTGTATGTTGTAATGCTACTAATGGACATTTTCTTGCTAACTTTGATAATGTTTTTTCGTTTGATACAGAGCGTCAGGTTTATTCATGTTCTTATGTTTGGTGTAGTGACACTTTCTTTCCGTATTTGACAAAAAAGAAGGAAGAAAACGAGATACGACCGGATATCTCCCAGAAACCATCCTTGAAACGAAAGACGAAATGAGTATGCAAGGATACCAGAAGTACGCGATCAAAGACCGAAAGAAAGAGAGAGAGAGAGAGAGAGGAGAGGGGGGGGGGGGGGGGGGGAGTATAGCTAGTCTCGTGAATCGGCAGAACGTCAGCCTTCTCATTCCCAGTGATCCCACAGTGGGATGGAATCCACTGGAGTACAATGATGGATCGTCTTGAAAGGTCATGGAGGGCTTTAATTATGTTTTCAGCTGCTGCTCGCTTCTGTTGCTCTGAAGTCCTCTGTGGAATTTGTTTACGTGTATAATTTCCTTTACCAAGGAATGTTTACACCTGCTTTTCGGTTTGTTTGTCAGCAAGATTACGCTAAAACCCTGCGGTCGAAGGACAAGCCGGTTCAGTTCTGGTGCGGATCTGGTTTAAACGGCGTGTCCATGACTGACAGTTTTTCATCACATTCTCTAGCATTGCGAGAAAGGACATTTTTCGACAAGTTCTAACCATTTTTAGCTGTAAAATAATGCATGGATGTCAATGGAAACTAGATGGGCTCCCCCATTTCCATACCAGGACCTTACGAACGAGTTTTAAAAGCGCCCTCTGCACAGGAAAAAAAAAAACTTCCTCATTCTTTCCTCCTTTTTGATTCTTTTTCTTCCTTCATGTCATCTCTCAAGACTACACTCTTTTACTGACCTACAGCGTTACGTCTTTTTGCCTCAAGAGAGACGCTTCAGACATATTTTTATTGACATTGACCTGTACGGTCTTCGTGTCAAAGGGGAACAAGAACATATTTGTTGTTGTTGGTGGTGGTGGTAGTGGTGGTGGTGGTGGTGGTGGTGGTTGTGGTGTGTGTGTGTGTGTGTGTGTGTGTGTGTGTGTGTGTGTGTGTGTGTGTGTGTGTTTCACTGAGATTGACGATGGATACCGCTGTTCGCCCATACTGTGGCATAGGTCATCCGACCCTGAGTGTCCTTGGTGTAGTTGTAAGTGTCTGTGGTTGGGGAGGCAATCTTGTAGTACTTTGCACGCCATGCTGACGTGGAGCTTTTTCTCACAGACATGCAAAGAATCGTTCATTCTCAAGGCTTTTTTTTTACTGAAAAGAGAGGAAACCAGAAAAAAAAAATCAAAAACTGTCTTCCTTGATGTTAGTAATGTGATCTGAGAAGGTCAAAACTTCTGCCTATACGAGTGGCTTGAAAAGCAAGAGTGAATGCAACATATGAAATATTGTGATCAAATGTGAAACACGGCAATACCAGAAACACCAACAGCGTCCTTAAATAAAATATCACACCAACGAACACACACACACACACACACACACACACACACACACACACACACACACACACAGAGCAGAAACAGCAATAGCGTCCTTAAATGAACACACACACACACACACACACACACACACACCCACACACACACACACACAGCAGAAACAACAATAGCGTCCTTAAATGAAACACACACACACACACACACACACACACACACACACACACACACACACACCAGAAACAGCAATAGCGTCCTTAAATAAACACACACACACACACACACACACACACACACACACACAACACACACACACACACACTGAATATTAGATATCCAGCCTTAGGTCACGGGGTAACTGGCGCAATGTTTTGCCACCCCTCTCCCCCTCTCCGTCCCCTCTCATCTCCCCCCATCCCCCCTTCCCCCAACACACACTCACACGGAACAGAACGATGGGAGAATCACTGGAGATTGCGTCCTGTAGCTTTCTTCCTTCACAAGTTGTTGACAGCAACATCTTTCCCAACCATGATTTATTCGTGCTGCGCCGGTGAAGCATGCCACTGCTTTCCCTACTTGTAAGCGTCCCCCCCCCCCCCCCCCCCCGGGATATCTCCCTGTCGACTGATGCGAAATTCTCCGGCGGGACGGCTGTTTTCAACAGCCCATAATGTTACCCAAGCTTTAAATCATTCAAAAGTTACAATCGGTCAAAACGTCTCCCGTGGGGACATCCCGGCGATGTCTATACCCCCCCCCCCCCCCCCCACCCGGTCTTCCCTAAAGATTTAATTTCATACCAATCAAACTGAGGTTAGCTGTATTTGTTACTGTTCGTTCATGTGTTCGTTGGACTCTATTCAAGATGGAAAAGGCGGTGCCAGTCTGGAGTAAAATTAATTTGTGTTGGTTCATTTCTCCAGTTGTTGCTGTGTAGATGTGTACGGTACAGGGTATATGGGCAAGCTTGAAACATTCCTTTTTTTTTGGGGGGGGGGGGGGGGGGGGGGGGGGGGGGTGGTGGTGTCTCTTTGTTTGTTCTATCTGCTCTGTGATGTCATTTCTTGTAGGCGATTCGGTGTTGTAAGCAGCATTCGTTGGGTGTAAATGGACGTCTATTTATTCCATCATGGGAGCAAGAGTTACCCAACTTTGTTCGTTAAAAGTTGTTAACTTACTTAAATACGTGTTTTAAAGGGGGCGGGTAGGCTACGTATAGATTGTTTGTGGTGGTCACTGTAGTGGTGGTATGGGTTACCTGGGCGTTAAGTGCCGGGTTGGAGTCCCTGTGTTTTTTAATATATATATATATATATATATATATATATATATATATATATATATATATATATCTTTGATGGAACAAACACACAGCACGTTGGAATACATTCTGAGGAGCTGAGACGATGAAATTGTGAAATCCACCCCCCCCCCCCCCCCCCCCCACAAAAAAAAAGAAAAAAGAAATGGGTCAGATTAATGACACTATAGGGGTGTTTCAAAGGTTTTACTTGTGGTGTGTGTGGTGTGTGTGTGTGTGTGTGTGTGTGTGTGTGTGTGTGTGTGTGTGTGTGCACCATTGTCTGTCCAATGATAAGCAAGAGAAGACTGGGTAAGGGGTATTGGGGATCCAGACTATACCTTCTTTTTCTCCTCGCCCTGTTCTTTGAAAAAGAAAAGTATCCGAAAGCAGTGTCCGTAGGCGTAAGCGTTTTTCGGGTAGGAAAAAACAAAGTAAAACTTAAAAAATAATTCCTTTGTTGGCGTTAACAATTAAAACAGGAACAAGCAAATTCAGTTGACCCAAGTGGAGACCTGCCTTACTCAAACCCCCCCCCCCCCCCCCCCCCCCCCTTTCTTCTTCTTTCCCCATCCTACACTTCAGCTCGTTTAGCATCGGTGTCCCAGTCAAAACTCTCCCCTGCCCATGTTGTCCCCCAGACACAATTGACTATCTCACAGTGTTCGAGAAGGTGTGTGTGTGTGTTTGTGTGTGTGTGCGTGCGTGCGTGCGTGTGTGCGTGCGTGCGTGCGTGCGTGCGTGCGTGCGTGTGTGTGTGTGAGCCAGTTTCAAACTCAACAAGCCATGATACTGACTGACTCCATGAACCTGCTTCATAAAGTGAAGATGCAATGGGAAGCCCCGCTTGGAATGAACTAATGCGCAGCCTTCCATTGGAGAGACTCATATAGATGTACTGCCCTGGACATGCTGGAGTTAAAGGAAACGAGAGAACAGACACACTGGCTGGCAAGGCAACGATAAGAACTGGATTACAGCTTGGTCAATCTGATGTGATAGGAAATCTGAAGAATCACTTAAGCAAACAAGAGCAAAGCCACTTTACTATAAACCATCTTTCAGATCTGAACATCAAGAGAGGAAGTGGCCGCACATCCAGACTTAAGGGAAGAACAAGAAACATCACCAACCAAACAAACATTGAAATAACCTCGAGGCCAACACTGCGAAGACTCCTAGAAATTGGGGCAAACTCATACTGGGCCTTTCCAGTAACAGACACAAATGATCAAACACATGTCAACTGAGATAAAACATTGAATCTCTCAGGGCCCCCAGTGTATACTGTAGACATGTGTGCACTGATGTGTGTTCATTGGTGGGGTGATGCAGGCATGTTAACTGGAGAGTCCACAGACGTGAGTGTGCAAGCCTTGGTGTGTGAGTGTGTGAGAGAGTGAGTGAGTGAGTGACTCAGTGTGTGTGTGTGTGTGTGTGTGTGTGCGTGCGTGCGTGCGTGGGTGTGTGTGTGTGAGGGGGGCGGATTTGTTGTTCTTATTATGTGTTTGCGTGGGCGTGCGCATGCGCGTGCACGTGTATGTTGTATTTGATGTTCTTGTTCTTGTTCTTGATCCTAACACATCTCTGAACATTCATTCCACAAACAATAAAAGGCGCACGCAGTCACTACACACACACACGCACGCGTGCGTGCGCGCGCGCGCACACACACACACACACACACACGTGTGCGTGTACATGCGTTCGCTCCTACGCACACACAT
>CM065740.1:10672264-10829764 GCA_033310375.1 Conus canariensis | reverse complement strand
ATAATGTAGTTTTGTGGGCCATTAGGGGATGGACAGGGATACATATGTTGGTGGTTTTACAAAAAGAACAGTTTTCAAGTATACATAAACAAATTGCACCATATAAAATCAGTGTAAACAATGAAAAAGTGGTGTGACTAATTGTTCAACATCAGCACTAACACATGACAGTCATATAAATCCCAAGGAATGTTGTTCCTGATGATAATCTGCTCATAATTGGGGGTACTATTTGTTGGGTAAAAAGGGGCATAATCATGCGTTTCACGGTATGTTCACTAACATGTACATTATTCATCTATTTCTTGAGTTATTTGTTAGATTTTTTGTGGATTACTTACTTATACCCTTGTCTACAATTTTACATCATTCTATATTGGTTTTGTTGGTTATGATGATGGTTCACACTAATAACATGTGATAAAACAGTTTTTGTTTTGTTTTCAATGTGAGAGTTTTAGAACAACTGAGCAAATAAAAGCCCACTAAACACAGCAAAAATATCTTTTGGTGGTAGCTCAACAACATTACAAACACCTGGGATTCATATTGTTGTCAATAAATGTCCCTCTGTGTAACAATCTGTATGTTACTGGGGGTACCCCAATTCTACTAGAAAGGGGCATAATTTTACTATTTGGGGTAGGTTCAGTACCTCAATCACTGCTTGTGTATTTCTTTACATATGACTTAGATTTTATGGCTTCTCTTTCCTTTTACCCTAAGCTATGATGCTACATAATATAACCTAGTTTTGTTGGCCATTAGGGGATGGACAGGGATGTAACAAAATGGTGGTTTTACAAGAAAAGAACAGTTTCTGAACACACACACATGTTACAACACTGACAAAACCTTCTGTTAGTGTTTATTCAGCATCACTGTAAGTATACAGTGTGGTCCAAATTGTTATAGTATAATACTTATTGGTAAATGTTCAAAATGACAACCATGGAAAACAGTCTGAAGAAAAAAAAAAAACAATTGTCTGTTGAAAAGAAAAAAAACACACACACACACATTGCATGCATTTGTTATCACACAAAACACTGTAGGAACTGTGTTAGTTTTTACACAAATACTTACATTACTGCCAGGCTGTCTTGTATAGGAATCCATCACTTGCCATACAAGGTCTTGGACATAATCCTCAGGTTGTCTGCATTCCCTGCTTCACAATTTTACTCCACGTGGTCTTCTTTCACTGATGGCACTCGGTCTGGTCACAGCATTGACAAAATGATGAACACACGCACAGGTGAGAAAAAAATTCACTTCCCGGAACTTTTCATGCAGATGATCCAGAATGGGTTGAATCCTGTAGAGCCGGTCGTACCCTGGATCACCTTCAACTGGTACGGCTGCATTGTTGTTGAAATGCAGAAACTGAAGAAGAATCTGAAATACAGAATAAAAGTTTCAAGATAAGTAAGCAGACCCACAATTGGGCACACACACACACACAACACACACACACACACCACACCAAACAGACCCACAATTGGGCACGCACACACACACACACACACACACACACACACACACACACACGACACCACACACAGTAAGCAGACCCACAGTTGAGCACACACACACACACACACACACACACACACAAGCACACACACACACACACACACACAACACACGCATACACACAAACAGCTTCCACACACACACACACACACACACACCACACAACACACACAAACACATGCATACACACAAACAGCTTCCACACACACACACACACACACACACACACACACACACACACACATACACACATACATTACACATATGCACAAACACACACTAACAGTATCACACACACATGAATGTAAAAACACCACAATGATACAAAACAAAAAATCTGCTGTGGATGAGTGCTTCTGTGTTTTACAAAATGAACAAACTTATATGGAAAACTTGCATACAGAAATAAATAATGCTTAGGCGCGCACACGCTCACACACAAACACACACACACACACACACACACACACACACACACACACAGTCCCACCTATCTATACAGTCATTACTTGCCATAATTATGTGGTTTCAGTAGAATATAGGGCAAAGAAGAGAAATACAGAAAGTGAATAGTCGAGGAATGAAGAATCATGTAGTAAAAACAAAAACAAAAAAACAACAACAAAAGAAAAATAGAGCTACTTGCCTGAAACCGGTTTCTGGTCATGAAGGAACTGATGACTGGAACTTTGTACAGCTGAAAATTGGCACAGTTGACTTTCAGACTAGAATTCCCAGTCAAAACAACAGCAAGGTTGAAGGGCTGTGCACCTCTTTCTCGCCATTCTTTGATCAGCTGTTGCTGACCACGCCCCATGCCACGCCCCCCTGCCGCTTCCACGGGACCTTCTCCGTCGTTCTGAGCCCGTACCACGTCCACCACCCCGTTCGTCAAGAAAGGAAGGGGTGCAGTGCTCGTTGACGGCACGCGTTCGGCAATTTCCGCTTCATCACCCACGCTAACGGCGCTTTCTTTACTGCTGCATTGTGTACAGAACAAAGAAGCCACGTCATCACCAGCAGAAAGAAACTCGTGGAGAGCGTGGCAGCAGAGAGTCCTCAGAAGAGAAGCCCCCTTCAAGCAAGTGTTTCGGCCCTTATCTCCTGACACTCTAGGGGGGTTGGGCCACACCCGGTTCATGACTCCGGATGTCCCTCTGCTGCCCCTTTTTTTTTTCCCATCTTGGGACGAGCCATGGCTGGGATTCGAACCCATGACATTCTGGACATGCTCATTTTCCACTTAATGACTCGCGCTTTAACCACTGAGCCACAGGGACACCTGATATTTGTAGGGAAATTAGGCCTTATGAAGTTCACTTTTGTTCCTCCTTGACCAGATCCAGCTTGAACACCCCTCTGCCGCTTCTGCCATTGCTTTCAGGGCTCTGGTTTTTTCCTTCCCTGCAACTGAGAGCTGTTTCATGAGGCTGTATGCAGACGTTCCTACAAACACCCTAGCTCCAATTTCTGCAGTGAGGACTTTGACCTGATAGCCTTCTCTCCTCAGGCTGTTTGCCAGATCAGCATACTTTTCAGTCTTGTAGATTTGAGCTGCCTCCATTCTGTTCTCATATGGCACCGTGAGCTCGATCATGATCAGCTGCTTGGTTGACTTAGAGTGGACTACTATGTCTGGTCTCATGCCACTCTTGCTGATGATCTCTGGGTAATTCTTCCATTCTGGGAGGTCTGCAGTGCACTCCCAGTCATCTGCCCCGTCCAGCAGACTCTGCCTGCATGTTTCGAGTGGCACTGTTGTTCTTGGCCATGATTTGCTGCCTCCTGCCGTGAAGAATGTTGCGGGTGCTTTTGGAGTCCTGATTTTCCCTTTTGTGGTGTTGGTACTAGCCCAGACTACTTGTACAATCTCTTTGAGCACTTGATTGTGCCTCCATGTGTACCTTCCTTGAGCCAGGGCTACTTTACATGAGCTTAGGACATGCTCCACTGTTTGTTTTTCATGGTAGAGGGGGCATGCAGGATCGTCTGTTTTCCCCCACTTCACCAGGTTTGCATTTGAGGGCAGAAGGTCATATGCAGATCTGAGAATGAAGCTGATCCTGAGAGGGGCCATGCGCCAAATGTCATTCCAAGTGAGACTTCTTTCGAGTGCATTCTCCCACGTTGTCCATTGCCCTTGCTGGCTCTGCTGGACTGCTTTTTGGAGTCTTTTTTGGTCTTCTTCTTTTCTCATCTCCTGATGTCTCTTTTGGCTTTTCCTTTGGCCTTTGACCACCATTCAGTTTTGGTCACCCCCAGTCCTTGTCTGTTGGTCTGTGTGTGTCCTGTTATTTCTCTGATCTTGAGACTTTCTTTTGCAGAATCCATCGCCTCTTGAACTTTCCATTTTCTGCATGTATCTCCGATAAAAGTGGATGGTGCTGATTCCCATCCGTCTTCTCCTCATCGCTAGTATCAGGATCCGATCCTCAAAGATCTTCTTCGTCACTATCTTGATACTTTAGAACTTCATCTAAAACATCAAAGGCAGTGTAACGCTTGAAAACGGGACGCGTCGACGAAGTGCTAGGTTGAGCTGCCATCTTGAACATGCTTATCAGCTGATACTTCTCAACTCGCAATTTGCATATCATGTGGTCAGTTGGGCGGTCGCGTGAAGGGAAAGGGGCCGTTCCTTGACACCAGTAGAAGAGGTGAGAACATTTTAGAGGGTCGTCTCCCAAGTAGATTTTTTTGCTTTCTGTTACGAAGTTACGGCGAGACACTCTCGTCCCGGGCGTAGCGATTTTCGGTTTTCTGGACTTTTCTGGACGAGCGTTACTCGTTCCAGGCAGGGAACGGGTTAACAATCGCCATGGGGTAAATGGCAACTGCGATTAGCAATCGCCCTGGGGTAAATGGCAACTGCGATTTGCACCGAGGTAAATAAGAATCTATAGAAAAAAAAAGGAAAAAAGAAAAAAGAATTGGTTACTGCACTGGTGCAATTTTTTTCTTTTCAATGACAATTGCGATTCGTACCGGGACGATTGCTAATCGCACCAAAGACCTTCAAGCAAAACTAGCGCAAGTGAAAACCTATTCACTCACGTCTTTATCATTTGAAAAAAAAGGAAAAGAAGGAAAAAAGATTTTGATAGTATACCGACCTTGGGAAGAGTTTCACACTGGATTAAAAAAAAGTCAATCGAATAAAAGGGTAATACAATTAAAACAAGAAATGAAGCAAATTCACAGACACACACACACACACACACACACACACACACACACACACACACACACACACACACACCCCACACACCTGACGCGCATGTGCGGGGCCGTACATCATTTAACAAAAATAGCAGTTTGTGTTTGTTCAAGGAGAAAGACAGTTCAGTGTCTGACTGTGGAGCATGCTTGAGATATTTCAATGGAACATAGATTAAAAGATTTCCATTTCAAAATGTATGAGCTTCAAATTGTATGAGATATTTCAATGGAACATAAATCAAAGATCTCCATGTCAAAATGTATGAGATATTTCAATGGAACATAAATCAAAGATTTCCATGTCAAAATGTATGAGATATTTCAATGGAACCAAAGATTTCCATGTCAAAATGTATGAGATATTTCAATGGAACATGAATCAAAGATTTCCATGTCAAAATGTATGAGGTATTTCAATGGAACATAAATCAAAGATTTCCATGTCAAAATGTATTAGATGTTTCAATGGAACATAAATAAAAGATGTCCATGTCAAAATGTATGAGATATTTCAATGGAACATAAATCAAAGATTTCCATGTCAAAATGTATGAGATATTTCAATGGAACATAAATCAAAGATTTCCATGTCAAAATGTATGAGGTATTTCAATGGAACATAAATCAAAGATTTCCATGTCAAAATGTATGAGATATTTCAATGGAACATAAATCAAAGATTTCCATGTCAAAATGTATGGGGTATTTCAATGGAACATAAATCAAAGATTTCCATGTCAAAATGTACGAGCCATTGAATTTTAGGGATAGAAACGGGAGCAGGGGAAGGGGAGGGGGCAGAAAAGAAATCTTGCCTGAAAACACGTCTGTGTCACGTGTTGACGCTGTTCCGGTATGGACACATGCAAGTCTTGCAGTATGAAACGCAGTCCTTGGGTGAAGTAGGCTGGTCACGAACTGACAGAGCACAGATGTAGCATACTGCTGCCGTGATGCAGACTGGTCCAGTACCGAGGGAGACTGGTCTGTGTCCTGGTGTTTGGCTGGCCCTACATTGATGAAATTCTGTCGTATAGCAACACAAGAGAATCCTGTACTGATACTGCTTGATTCTGTAGTGGCATATTATACCGGTCTTGTGTTGATTCAGGCTGGTCCAGTAACAACGCAGACTGGTCCTATGTTATTTAACTGAATGCTGCTATAGGGTTGGTTGTTCATGCATCAGCATAGCTCAGTCTTGTCCCACAACAGCTGCCAAAGGGTATTGCTTGAGAATTCCTTGATCTGCGTGTATTTCCGCGGCAGCTCTGGGTGCCAGTTGTACGAACTCGAGCTCGTTCGGATTTCTCTGTAGTTTATAATAGTGAAGATCCGCATAATAAACCTGAGACCAGAGCTTCAACTTTCTCCATTTGAGTGTGTGTGTGTGTGTGTGTGTGTGTGTGTGT
This sequence comes from Conus canariensis, assembly GCA_033310375.1. NCBI lineage: Eukaryota > Metazoa > Mollusca > Gastropoda > Neogastropoda > Conidae > Conus > Conus canariensis. The sequence continues at coordinate 10,823,597 of CM065740.1, read as the reverse complement.
GTGTGTGTGTGTGTGTGTGTGTGCGTGCTTGCGTATGTGTGCGCGCACGTGCGCATATATATATGTGTGTGTGTGTGTGTGTGTGTGTGTGTGTGTGTGTGTGTGTGTGTGTGTGTAAAGCAGATGAAAGATTTTTCAAGAAACTGATTTTCTTAAGATATTGCTAGCTAAAGAGGAAACGAGAAGCACAAAATAATGGCTGGCAACCTAACAGAATCAATAGAATGCACTGACTGATGCTGTCATGTAGGTCTATGGTGCACTGATTGATGCTGTCATGTAGGTCTATGGTGCACTGATTGATGCTGTCATGTAGGTCTATGGTGCACTGACTGATGCTGTCATGTAGATCTATGGTGCACTGACTGATGCTGTCTTGTACGTCTATGGTGCACTGATTGATGCTGTCATGTAGGCCTATGGTGCACTGATTGATGCTGTCATGTAGGTCTATGGTGCACTGACTGATGCTGTCATGTAGATCTATGGTGCACTGATTGATGCTGTCATTTAGGTCTATGGTGCACTGATTGATGCTGTCATGTAAGTCTATGGTGCACTGATTGATGCTGTCATGTAGGTCTATGGTGCACTGACTGATGCTGTCATGTAGGTCTATGGTGCACTGACTGATGCTGTCATATAGGTCTATGGTGCAGTGGTTAGCTTATAATACAAAGGTATGTCTATGCAGCATGAACTGTGTCTGAAGCGTACAAAACAGAAATCACATCGGGCTGACTCCAATACAACACTCCGGAATCACTTGACTCAGAACGCACAGACCGCCACTCTCTCGCGGCGTGTGTGGGTATGTGTGTATCCCCCTCCCCCCCTCCCCTCCCCCCAATCAGATCAAGGATCAACGTGAATTTGATAAGCACACACACACACACACACACGCACGCAAGCATGCACGCACGCACGCACGAGCGCGCGCGCGCACACACACACACACACACGCACACAAACATCTCCCCCCCCCCTCTCTCTCTCTCTACACACACACACATACACACACACACACACACATATATATATATATATATATATATACACATATACATGTATGTTTTAATCTTTGCCAAGTCATTAGTGTAATGATACCACTGCTAAATTGTTCAGCATGATATCGTTTGGTCAATCAGTTGGAGATTGCTTCTCTTTGGAGATCCAAGCAAAGGTTGTTCTCTACAATTCTTAGCTGCTGACAATGTTTGGGTTATCAAACAGCAGAGATGACCACTCTGACTGTTGGAGATCTTTTGATCTCCTTTGCATCCTTAAATATATCCTCAAGCACAGGCTCAGAGATTTTCCCCTACATTTTATACTGTTTATATAATTATTTTAGTTTTTCAGCAACTTACATCCTTACCACACTTTCTTTTCGTTTTACTTTTGTACCCTTCGCTGGCTGCTTTGGGGTGCTGTTGGTTTCTGTTTTTGAGCCCTTGGCGGTGAAAATACCACAGAATTATAGACAGTGGTATATCTCCATTTGATGCCAAGGCACACAGGCACACTATAGTTCGCTGCGAGTGTGGAACAGCAGCGGACGCCAAGGGAGATGTGGATTTCCTTTGAAGGACACTGATGTGCGAGGTCAGTGTCAGGCGGCGCGGCGATCCTTCCGGCCATACGGGTGACGCCTGTGTCGCCGGGGACCGGCTCCTGGAGATGTGGGGCGATCGGCGATGGAGCGCTGCCTGACTACGACTACCGTGGCCCGGGATACCGTGCTCTGAGCCAGGCAGACATGGGGGCACTCCTTATGGGTTGGGCTAAAAAAAACAAACTGCCTTCTCGGCCGTAGTCTGCGTGGCCCGCCGAATTTTAAGGACTCGTGCAGCGCTCCAGCTACTTTCGTCCTGCTCCCTCCTTGAGGCGGCCTCACGCGGCACAGGACCATCGCCAGCCGAGCACGAAGAAGGCGCCTGGTGGTTCTGAAGACAGCCTTTTGGTTGGGGAAAAGAGGCCAAATACACAGACGCCCATTGTCGGCCGACCAACAGCCGAATTTGAACTGAAGTTCAAAAGGAACCAGAGCTTGGAGAGAGACATACGAGGGCCCCAACACACAACTCGCCCACCACTGCCAGCGGCAACAGTTGCCACAGAATATACAGACCTACGTCTGCAAGTGCATCTGTTACTTTTAAGGGCCTCAGGCCAATAGGACATTAATCTCACCCACGAACAAACACGAGCACACTCAGCCTGTTTCCCTGACGAGTTTGATCCAGAGGTTGAAAGGGTTCGGAGCAGGTAGTATAAATGGATCTGTCTTCAAGATGGATTACAATGGTTCCCATATGTTTGTAAGGGTTTATAACATTTACAGTATATTTCCCTAATATTTTGTTCTCATTTTCTTCCTTCTCCTCCCCCCCCCCCCCCTCACTCCACCCTTTTTATGTTTTCTGTTTTTCTGTTTTTTTGTTTTTGTTCAAATCTTTGCCAAGGTTATGTAGGCCTAATGACAGAAGGGTTGATAGCATGCACTTATTTTACCCCTCTATTACATTGATCAGCATAACAGGCTATACCTGGAGGTGGAGGTGGGGGTGGAGGTGGAGGTGGGGGTTAAATCGTCCTTTTCACTCCACAGCATTGCGTACATCATGTCCATAATATAAATGTCAACTGTGACTGACGACGAAGATCGAAGTAGAACACCGGATCCGATCATCCCACATCTTCAAACTTTCCTACGTAACTTAGTTTTCTTTCGCGCCTGATGTTTTTCCATGATCTCTGAGGACGGTCGAATAAAACGCGGAACACCTGCTGGCTCGCCGACTGCTTGCCATCAATCAATCAAGAGCAAGCAGCGGTCGGCAAAATCAAAATAGACACGTCCCACAGCTTGCGTAAACAACACTACACTATTTAGAATCGGTTTCGCTTTGCAAGATCATCTGCATTCAAAGCAAGTTATATGATTGGTTACGGAAAGAGTCTTCACACACACACACACCCCGCACACACACACACACGCACGAACAAAGGCTACCATAAGGGAAAAGACACAGGACAAACTGGACAACTGCCTAAGATCAATAGGCCGCTAACTGTGCACAGAGTAGTTAGTCCTTCGTATTTTTCTCCAGCTTTTAATTCAAAATATTATTTTACACTTTTGTGATGCGGTTTTTCCAGATTACCTAAGAAATAACCAAAAATGTTTCCTTGTTATATAAATGCGAGAACGCAATACCTACACTTACTTTTCTAATTTATTGATTTTTATTATTTTATTTCATTTCATTTTATTTCACTAATTTATTTTTTATCGGTATCATTATTTTGCTGATTGTAAATTATATTTACACAGGTTTTACTTCCGTAATAGCAGACTTAAATAAGAAACCTAACAAAATGTTCGACCACCAACGTAAATATTATTGGTGATACGTGCAAACTGGTGATGATCAAGAAGACTGACGTATGCTAGTACAACATAAACAAAAAGAGCACGCGCTTGTTGTTGTTAATCTTTTTTAAAAATGTATCTAACAGGTAACCTTTTTTACGACAATAAAATCACAAATAAAAGTTTCTCTACCCTGACGTCTTTCACATATACACAAGATGTAAACGTAAAATACAGGGTCTACGGATACCACTTTGCTTAATTCCATCTTCTTAATAGCCTCACCGATGTATTTCGAAAGTCCGTTTGTTGATCATAGTCGTATCTCAGGTTGCCGAAATGTGTATGGTTACAATAAGCACACTGGATATCAATCTCGAATTTATTTCCCACATTCTCTTTGCTCAGGCACAAGATTGCTCCAGACTGCAAAACCATGAAATTATGCCCATTTTCAATACCATCATCATCATCCAGTTGAATGGCCTCAATCATCATGTTGATTTTCCTGCCATTGTAGAACTTTTGAGTTCCGTCTTCTTAATAGCCTCACCGATGCATTTCGAAAGTCCGTTTGTTGATCATAGTCGTATCTCCAGTTTACCTAAGAAATAACTAAAAATGTTTCCTTTTTATATAAATGCGAGAACGCAATACCTACACTTACTTTTCTAATTTATTGATTTTTATTATTTTATTTCATTTCAGAGCAGAGCAGACAGTAAAATGCCACATAATTTCCGTATCTTCCGTGACTAAAAATCCAGCTCGAAATGCAACGTAGGCCTAGTAAGTCGTATTTCATTTTTAGAAACGAAGAGAGGTAACACGGAATGGCAGTTGTGTCTAATATGTATGACGGCTGATCCACATCCCATGTGTGTATTTTAAAGCGTCAAACAGATTCCCCCATTCTCAAAACAAAATCACCGACGGTGAGCATACCAACTGGCCTTGCTGCCCGTTTTAAAGTTTGGTATTTCTGCAGGTGATGACCTTGAGACTGACTTAAAAAAACATTCAATCCCTGCATTTTTTTACGTCAACAATTTTTAATGTGTTGGTTTAAGTAACTTAGCCCTTCGTTCAGTTGCGCCACAGATTAATATCATTTTCCTGTTTGGATTTTTCTCTTGTCCTTTTCTATTTTTCATCATTGTCTTAAGTAACTACACAATGTTACCTCAGCCTAATTTAGAAAGAGAAGGGGTTGTTAGTTACGCAGAGGCAGGTGAACCCTCACTGTCCAACCGCAGGCTGAAACTGTCTCTGAATTATTATATCAGACTGTTCTCGGAACCAGAAAACCCTGCCTATGACTGTGTTTTTGACCCTCCGTTCCAAAGTAAATTTGAAAACAACCCTAACTGTATTCCGCCGTTTGGTCTTCGTATGCAGCCTCATGTGCGGAATGCAGGTCTAGACTTAGGAGTTGTGTCCGATTTTTCCAAGTTTCCAGATGAGCCTCCGTGGACCTTTTTCACACCAGAGATTCGTTTTGATCTTGCAGCTTTTCGTAAAGAGTCTACCAGCTCTCTAGCATACAAGGCATTGTATTCTGACCTCTGTTCAAAATTTCCATCTTATCAGAAAATTTTCACTGACGGTTCCAAGTCTGAGGATGGAGTGGCCTGTGCAGCCTACTGCCCTGGGGCTCCTTCTCAGATACTGTTAGAACATATACCTCCAGATGCTTCTGTCTATTCCGCTGAACTTACTGCTCTGGTTCTGGCATTGAAGATAATCTCACAATCTAAGAAGAGGGACTTTCTGGTTCTGTCAGATTCACTGTCAGCGTTGGAGGCCATAGCTGGCCGCAACCTTCAGCACCCAGAACTTTTACACTTTTTTGAACTTTTGACCAAGTTGAAAGTGGATGGTTACAACATTATTTTGGCTTGGATTCCTGGTCATGTTGGCATTGGAGGGAACGAAATGGTTGATCGTTTAGCCAAGAATGCCACAAGAGAGAAACTGTCAAACATATATATCCCCTGCTCAGATCTGAAACCCACAATTAACGATTATGTGAGAGACCTCTGGCAGGAGGATTGGAATACACAGACGGATAACAAACTCTTTCAGATCCGTCCAAACCTTAAAGAGTTCCTCCCATCTACGTCTGGTGGTCGTAAAGAAGAAACAGTTCTGTGCCGGCTGCACACCGGCCATTCGTATTTTACCCATTCATGCCTTTTAAAGAGTGAAGAAGCGCCGTGGTGCATTCGATGTCATGTGCCACTCACAATGAAACATATTCTTTTAGAGTGTTGGGACTTGCACGATGTGAGACACAAACATTTTACAGCCGAGTCCATGAAAATCCTGTTCAGAGATGTCCCGCCTGACGTGATCTTTGAGTTTTTGAGAGAGATTAACATTTTTCATCTGATTTAAGATTTTACGGAAGAAAGATTTTTAACGAAGTTTGTGGTGCGTTTTAGAAGATGTCATTTAAAGAGATGTATGAAAGTTTTTTTTTTTTTTTTTTTTTTTTTTTAAATGACTTGAGTTGATTTTAACGTGGTGACAGCCCTGATGTGGCCTTTGCGGTCGGCTGGGCTATAAGCAACATTATCTTATCTTATCTCCTACCGCCAAGGACACAGATCAAAGTACAGGACATAAACACACGCACAATGCATTTCAACCTGTGTCCTTGGCGGTAACTAACCCCTTCTCTTTCTGAATGTTGCTTCATTTTCCGCCCTCAGTGACTTCGTTTTGAAACTTACTTCAGCCTATTAAGTTCACTTGATTCCGTTTAAGTAAGCGTGACTGTAACTTCTCAGGTTTTGACTGATCTGATCATTTGGCAATATGTACGTTAACTAAAATAAGCGATAAGTTAATTACGCCTCTTTGAACGTTAAAATAAGACCGGAAGGTCTTTCAAGACGGCAGATCTGTTAATCAAAGTACCTACATTAGAAAAAATCAAATGCAGTCAAATATTAAACAGAGACAAGTTTCAAATTCTTCTACTTAATGTTTTCTAATTATGATTTATATGTATGCTTTAATATGTAAGCAAAAAATGCACCAAACATACCCCCCTCCCCCCCCCCCCAAAAAAAAAAAAAAAAAAAAGTAGGCTAACTATATTTATACTAAAAATTAGTTTCCTCAGTAATCCAATGTGGCCCCACTCTCTCACTTCCCAGGCTGTCACATAAATTCGCTGTACCTAAGAAATCCACTCTCTTCCAGATGCTGTGCTAGGACGGGAGCAGCACATTCAAGTAATGCAGGGGCACCAGCACGAGCAAAAAGTGAATGACGAATCTATAACCTTGCCAAATCCTGGGACACACACACACACACACACACACACACACACACACACACACACGCACGCACGCCCGCCCGCCCGCCCGCCCCACACACACAACACACACACACACACACACACACACACACACACACACACACTAGTAGTAGTAGTAGTAGGGACCGGCTTTTTTTAGCCTTAGGCCTTACGGCCTATTTGCGTCCCCTCATTATTTTTCAATTTAATTTCGGTCTGGTTGCATGCCTATCTTATAAATAACATTATATTCAATCCACACTAAAGAAAAGATATTTCAATTTAGGGTCTTCATCTAGTTTTTTTTTTAAGCTATTGATGTCAGGTGCATGTTGATGTCAGGTGCATATCACACAAAGGTAACTTACTCGAAAAGCGGTCTAGCTTGCCCTGACAGAGTAAGTCAAATCATATTAGTGAAACCCATGTCAGTGAAACTTATTAGTGGAGCATAATTGTTGAGTGTGGAGATCTTAGTTACGATGAAGTTTTGCAAACCACGCAGAACTGCAAGGTGAAAATTTACTTTTGGTCTTGAATGATGATTTCAACGTAGTAGTTCAGCAGGCATCGTGACTATAGCGGACTACCATAGAATGTACTCCACTGTTGGAGAGCCCGAGTAGGTTGGGTTAGAAATCCGGTAATTATCCTACCGGAGAACGAGTCTTTTATCATCTGTAAACCCCCCCCCCCCCCCCTTTTCTTTTTTTGATTAAAAGTAGTTTAATACTTGTAATACGAATGCTCAGGCTATTGTGAGTCACTATGATAAAAAATTCATGTTCACTTCGCCTATATTCCTTTTTCTATGCATCTACTACGATCAGATATAGTAAGTTCATAAAAACTTAATGAAAGCGATGCAAGACATTGACACTTTTAACAACACATTGGCCACATGCGGTCTGTCAATATTCACGAGAGCTGGAGGTTTTGAAGTTTGACAGTTCATTCCGTTTCGTCTTGCACTACGCCTTAGAGTGTTATTTGTTCAACACACACACACACACACACACACACACACACTGTGTGTGCGCTGTAGGATGAAAACAAAGTAGGTCAAGTGTAACATTGTAACCGACGGAAATGACGTTTTCGCGGGAATAGTCACATGACCAGTTTGGCGCGAAGTGGTCACACCATTTCCGTAGCAAGCATCTGTGTAGTGCATGATAGTTATAAAGTATCATTGTGTACAATGGATGTCGCTGAACAAGCTATCAAGTCCAACCAAGTGACGGATCAAGTTGGAGAAAGATGCTTGAAGCTGTTTCAAGACTTCTTGGAAGAGTAAGTGTCCAAATTTTGTATTGGCAATAGGATCGTTCTTCTTCCATAGAGCGACCACAATCAGCTCTCTTGATTCTTATGTCGTGCCTCCTCTCCACGTTTATCGAGTTGAGTAATGTGACATCGTCGAGTCGGTAGCTGAATCACGACGCGGTTCGGGATATAATCGTTTCCAAGACTTAAAAATTTTTTTTATTAATACTTTTTTTGCGGGCTTGCACTGTCTATTTCTCAAGATGAAGTTCAATAAGGAGTGCTCAAGGGTTGCGACAAAACTGCACTTTTCCCTGTCGATCGCTGTCTCGAGATGGTCTCTCACTCTTACTACCGACCTAGTGACAGAATGGCTCAGGAAATAGGTCAGACGAACGTGAGTTTTATTTAACCATCATTGAACAGAACGTGGTATTTGAATTGAACGAACCCCCCACCCCCACTCCCGTTTTTCTCTTTATTTCACCGAGCTTTTAGCAGAGCTTTAGGTTTATTTCAGTCATCATGGACACGCATACCCCAAGGTAAACTGGTAGCGTAAAGTGAGGGAACAAAAAGCAAAAGGCATCTGAAGTCGGTGCCGTGGAGCTCCCACGTTATTTTAACTAATTATTAACAGCAAACATAATCAGTTTGCAATGGCTGTACTTTTTAACTTGTGGACATTGCTTGTCACTAAGGTCTCAAAATATGTGTGCGCGCGTGTGTTTCACTGTTTGTGTGGAAGGGGTGGTGGTGGTAGTTGTGCATGTTGGGGGAGGTATGGTAGTGCTGATGATGTATGTGCGCGTGTGCAGTGTCATAGTGGTGGTATGTGTGTGTCCTCTTGAATTTTTCTATTGTCATTTAAAGTATGTTGCTTTAGAGTTGTTCTCCAGTACTGGTTTCCAAAAGGGGGAAAAGAGGCAGAAAATTTAAAGTCCCCTGAGGATTTCCAAAGTGAGTTCATTTTGAAGACAGATGAAAGTACTATTAAATTCTGTAAAAAAAAAAAAAAAAAAAAAAAAAAATTATCTCAAGTAGTTTTTGCAAAATTGCACTTTGAAATGAGGGTGTAGTCTTGTGTTGTGTGTGTTTCATCGGGACACTATGTAACCCATAGTTCACACATCAATTGTAGTGTTCATTTATTTAATGAATGTGGTGCTTGTTCATGTTCAGAGGAAACATTAAAACATGTTTTATTATTATTATTATTTTTTTTTAAATGACTTTTGTTTGCAACTCGTTCTCTGGGACACCGTAACGCACGCAACGTCATGATCAAAACATTTTGTGCCAGATTATAAATGTCAGAATTTAGCTTGAAGTTATCTTCAGTATATGCCATAAGTCATACTAGAATAGATCTTGTCAATATTTTTTGCAATTATTCATATTTTTGTCTTTGGAGGACACTCATTCGCATGACGTTTCAGTTACGTGGGACACCAAACGTACAAAATGAGCAGACAGAAGCTAACATTACATAAAATACCTTTATTATGCAAAAGCAAATGCTTTCAAAGTATTAGTGAAAGGGGGAAAAAAGGCAATTCACATTAAAAAAAAAAAAAAAAAAAAATCTGCATCTCCAACCTCCTTGCCTTACATAAATCATGGATGAAAACTTCGCTGCTTTCTCCACCAGATTTTTTTCTTCTCATCTCCGGTGGAGACAAGTGTCTCCGCCGGGAAAGTTATGAAACGATAATAAATTGACACACTTTGAACACGTCCGCCATTCTTTTCCCCCTCCCCCTCCTCTTCTCGCTCATCACAATTTTGAAGATGAGATAAGAGGTGCGGCTGTTTTACTGTTGGCAGAAACATTAACTGCTGGAGAAAATTTTTTTTTTCCGATTTGTTTTCAGCCCTGATAAATATAAGAAAATTCATGCAAATAACAAAAAAAACAAGAAATTAATATAAAAAGAAATAGTATACATAATGTACAACATACAAAACAAAGGAAAACAAGCAAGACAAGTGCACTGAACTTAAATTGGTACCGGGATTTATGTAAAGCACATTTGAATAAACATTTTTTGAAAAGATACTTGCACAAAGCATTATTGATTATTCACAAGTACACACAAACATGAGTAAAATAGGACACACAAGTACACATACAAATTAGGAAAAGCAGGCATACAAAATGAGTTGAATATTCAGACAAAAACGCCAAACATGTATTTCACTACAGAATGACACATATGTACACCCAAAATTCAAAACTGAAAAATGATACACAAGCACACACAAATTATTTTCAACACCAACAAATGTTTGCAGTCCATCATCTTGGGCTACTCCTGATCCATCACACTTTGTCTTAAAAGAAATGATGGCCACGGGAGTTAACATTAGGTGCATTCACTTGAGCAACATCTGTCACTGGCACCCAGGCAATGTCATCTTCATGAGGAAATGTGTAGAAGCTCCCCCGCTGTCTCATGAACTTCACTTTCAAGAAGTCTGGTTTTGACTCTATAACCTGAAAAGAGAAGAACTGCAAAAAATAAATACAAACAAAACCGCATCAATAAGTAAATTTACACACATATTAAACACGAAAAAATACAATCTTGCTCTGGCAAGAGACTACTATTTAGTAGTAACCTGTTGATGTGTTGAGCACTTGAGGACATTTAGTGGTAAATACTTTAACGTAAAATAGTCTTTACAATATTTCTGCGAGCTTTTTTTTTTTTCCCAGATAAATGATGCTGATTTATCCCTGAAGAAAGTGACGTCCGTACAGTAAACAATTTTTGTTTAAAAATTGTGTCTAAATATTCTGCGCATCTCCCAGTAACAAAAGCTGTTAGTCTTTGTGTGTAACAACATAAAAACAATCGTAATGCCCCCCCCCCCCCCAAAAAAAATATAGACTTAACAAATTTAGAAATGTGGAAAGGATTTTTATACTTACAACTCCACTGATACACTACCTCCCTAATTTCAAAATGTGGAAAGGATTTTTCATCATAATAATAATAATGTATGGATTTTATATAGCGCAGTTCTAGGGATCAACTCATTGCGCTCAACACACACTCAAACACTCGCACTAACATGTGTTCTCTCTCTCTCACACACACACACACACACACACACACACACACACACACACACACACACACACACACACCTACCGACACAGGCGCACTTATCAAGTTCATCGGTTCAACTCCACTTACAACTCCACTCATACACTACCTCCCTTAAAAACCTTACCCACCCACTCCCTCCATTATTAAAAAAAATTACCTTCTTAAAAGAACTTACTAGCATTTTCTTCCATGCTGTCTGCTGAGTCTTAAAACTTATTGTTTTGTTTGGGTTTTTCTTTCAACTGCACATCTGCCAAATAAACTTCATTTAGACACAGAGTCTGAGCAACATTTTTAACATGAGAAAGTGTCAGCATTATGATCAATGTAATACTGAAACCTGTTGCACAAATTTCAATGCCCATTTATTTTCCTTTTTAAATGCAATCCTAAAAATAAACAATTTCATATAGTTCTGTTCTTTATCCACATTTTAATTTTACCAATTATGAGTTGTTCTTGATACTTGACATTTTAAAAATAAGCATTTAAATGCACACCTTAGACTAAGTTAGAGTTGGTTGGCATGTTATATAAATCAAATGCCCTCTGAAATGCCCAGAACGTTCTCTAAGCCATCCCCACATTTATAGGTATTAAAACCAACACACTTTGAGATTAAACAAATAAAAAGAAAGAAAATCTACATACATGTGCTTAAGAAAGTATTTGTCTCAATTTTCTATTAAAACATGACAATAATAAAATGTCTGTCCCAAGCATTCATGGGACGCCAAACTCTATGTTTAAGTGAGTGTCCCGTGTAATTCCCAGAATGGTAACATTTTTTGTTTTTTTTTTACCTTCATAACTATACTGTTAAAAAAAAGAAACGCAGCAAATGATATTTTGGAATACAATGCAATATTTACATATTCCCAACATGAATGATGTTGACAAATAGCAGAATTGATTCACCTGTTCCTCTGCCATGTCAGTGTACAAGTTCAGCGCATGCCGTGCGATAAACACGTGCTGGTGGGCTAAAATCTAGCGCTGTAAACTTTGACTGTGGAAGGATTTGCAGACGGGAAATTCACGTGCAAAGCATAGAATACAATACTGACAACACCTCAATAGCAGGGTATAAAAGTAGGTACTGGCAGCCAAAATTAGCATACTGTTTTTCATACTTAAGATCTGTATCATTGCAAAGTAAATGGAAAAACATACAAAACACAACAAGAATGAAGTCTCTATCTTCAGTCGTTTTCGAGATATTGCAGTTTAAAGTTGCAACGTTTTATGCATCTGACAAAATGAGATATCTTCCAAGTTTGAAAGCCAATAGGATCATACATGATTGATACATCTGGTTATAAATTGGTGTTCTCAATCTATACAACTTACACTCTTTGAACAAGTAAGTTCCATGGTATCAGTTTACATGGCTTTTGTGTGATAAAGTGTCAAACTTGTAATAAATCGCAATTCAGCGCTTTTCGAATTTGCATGATGTGGCTACTTTGAAGCACTGCAGCACAGTAAGAATGGACATTTCAGAGTTTCCAGTGGTTTGGAGAAACTAAGTTGTACTAAGCACAGTCATTTTTTCTGAGGTATCTGCTATAAAACATTTATGAAAACTTCAGTGCTAAAAACAGGAAATATTGCAATTTGGACGGCGGAAAAATGGGGGTAGAATCGCCCGCCACACTTAAAATTGCTATAACTTCTAAACTACTTCATGAACTGTTTCCAAATTTTGTATACAGTTTCTGTACAGTATTTCCTGTAAATCAAAGTGTACATTTTTGTTATTTTGTACCTAACATTTTATTTCCTGTACTAGAATAGTGGCCAACAGGGGCGGAATGATGATGATGTCCGAATTAAAACCGACAGATTTTTCAAAACTTATTGACAGATTTCAACAAAAATTTGGTATGATGTTGTCTGTATTGTTATTTATAAAATCATGTTATTTTTGCTGTTTCTGACAAGTGTTGGCAGCCACCAAACAAAAGGTCACTTACGATAAGGGTGGGAAGTGCACTCTTGCTGACGGGCAGATTGGGTTGACTGTATATAGTTCTTTTTGTATGCAGCATACTTGAGGCAGAGTTCATGTTAATTGGAACAGACCAGGTATGGCCAGTAGTTGTTTTGGAGACTATGTTGAAGTCACTGGCAAACACAAATATGCTTTGCACTAAATCTGTGTCTGCCTTGGTTGGCCACACAAGCATGTTGTTTACATGAGCAAATTAATTTCCACAGAAAATTAATGTCTGCTTTCTCAGGAGAGTGGATCTGTGACACACTGCCAAATCATCATCATAGAAAACTACATTCTGGCCAATTTTGGTAAAGATAAGTCTTCCAGAAGTCAATCAGTGGCATGTTCACAGATTTCATCATTGATGCAACATGCACTGCATCCTCAAAATGTGATAACTTCTTATGTCTCCATCTCTTCCTTGGTCACCATCACTTCATCAGTCCCCAAGCCCAACTGCTCTGCCTCAGGAAAAGTTGAAGTGGAGACACAGCTCACACATCATTCACTTTATCCTGGTCTGGTGGTCCTCCAGCTGACAACACAGCCAATAGTGAACACTGACATATGTGGTAAAGACTGTGGCCTATATAAAGGTTTTGGGTGACAGCCACCCACGAACCCTGGCATGTCGGGCAAAGGCTGTGGCCTATATGAAGGTTATGGGTGACCAGCCACCCACAAGCTCCAGCATGTGAGAATGCTTCTTTAATTGGTATGGGTGACATGCCACCCACAGTATCTGGCGAGGATTATAAGCTTTTATAATTTTCTCCTTTATTTACCACCAAAACACCACAATATTTAACGGGGGCAAGCACAAATACACAACAAACAAAGTCATAAAACTTTAGTTACATGTTATGAAAACTGAGTGAGTTATGAAGATTTAAACGACAGTCTGGGCAATTTTTCACCCACAAGCTCTGGCAAAGGTTAAACAAATATAAAAAATGTGGATGCGTTTTCTCAGTTAAAGAAAAAACAATGAAAAGAAAGAAAAAACGTTAAAGCATGGCACAGGACCACTTAACTGAACTATGAGTGCATGATTTTATGTAAATTTCCCTGTCTGTTTCTTCATCATTGTGCAATATCATGTGGTGTGTGTGTGCGTGTGTGAAATTACTGGGGAAAAAAAAATTAAAGCATGGCATAGGACCACTTAATTGAACTATGAGTGCATGTTTTATGTAAATTTCCCAGTCTGTTTCTTCATCATTGTGCAATATCATGTGGTGTGTGTGTGAGTGTGCGTGTGTGAAATTACTGGGAAAAAAATTAAAGCATGGCATAGGACCACTTACCTTAACTATTAGTGCATGCTTTTATGTAAATTTCCCTCTGTTTCTTCATCATTGTGTGATATCATGTGGTGTGTGTGTGTATGTGTGTGTGTGTTGTTACTGCTCACTGTCCATTCCTTATAATTAAATTTTAGTATCGGTTCTTTGTAAGCAAAAATGTATTGCATGTTCTTTGTAAACAAAAGGTACGTCCTCTGCAACACATTATTTTGTCAACAGGGTGTGATTTAAGCATTGCCAATAACATGTTAAGTATTTCATCATTATGATTCTGAATTAACTTGTTGATTTAATCATTGTGAATGTAAAAGAACATAAATATACATTATAATGCTTTTTTTAAACAAAAGGTAAAATTAAAGAAAGATTTAACTTTATTTTGGACTCGTACCTTTTTAATATTTTTATCAACTACACTGTTTATTCAGTATGTTTGTGCTGTTACAGCAATATCTTACCTTTTTAATATTTTTATCAACTACTCTGTTTATTCAGTATGTTTGTGCTGTTACAGCAATATACATAACTGTGGAGCATAACATACAATCACCATAAATATCATAAATGTTACTGTCACAACAGTGTAATGTCTTGGCAATGCAATGCCACTGTAGTTGAATTCTAGCAGTTTTACTTGAAAGTAATCACTAAGTGTTCAAAGCCTTGCTGTGTTTGCCAGTAAGGAGGGGAGGGGAGCAAATCTTTACAGTTAAATTACAGAAATTTCAAATACACTAGGGAAAAAGATTTAGACTGCTAAACCAAACTTCGTTGGGTCGGATTGACTCGACAGTGACACCCCCCCCCCCTCCCCCTCCATACCCCAACCCCCACTACACCCTCCTTACTGTCCAACTTCAGACTCTGTTCTCTCTCTCTCTCTCTCTTTTTTTTTTAATCCCCAAACACGCTTTGCACATCGAGTATGACAGTAATGATCGGTGTTTCCATCGATGGTCATTATCAGAAGACTGTGCTTTCAAAGCCTCGGACCGTCTTGTATGCGCGGTTGTGGCTTCCGGTTTGAATATCTGTCTCAAACAGATGTTTTTAACTACGATTTTCTCTTTAATCGTGTAATGGAACCATTAACCAGTTCACTAATACATGAATCGACGTAAGTGAAGCCCATTACTGATATCTATTTTCATTAATTTGTCTTATACAAAAATACGATCGCTTCGAACGGCGCAACGCGTGGGCCTTATCCGACCTGTTTAATTTCGACGAACACCAGCTGAATTACGAATAAAATAACTAAGCACTGGCACAGTATTAAACGAATTAAAATAACTGAATCGTTTCATTAATGTTCTGGTTTGTTATTATATGCGTTATCTTACCAAGTGCATCTTGCAATTCAACAACGATAAGCGCATTTGACTCGGTCATTGTCGGAACTCGGCTTTGTTCCGCCATTGTTGAAATCTTTGACAAGGAGCGAATGTTTGCATTTGATACCTTCGCTTTGATTGGCTTGCGCTTTTCGAGCATTCAACCAATCGCTTAGCTTGATACACCAATGAATGCGGGAGAGAACGACCTTTCTAGCGCATCGTTAATGTGTATGTTTTTTTCGCAACTTTTTTAGCAACGTCGTTGGAAAGACAACACTTGTAACAAGCCTCATAAAAACTTCGATTCTAATTAATTTAACCACATCGTACTAAAAAGAAAAATAGACTGAAATAAAGCTTGAAACATGCTCTTTTATTCTGACCTATTTAAACGCCAATGAATGGAATGAACACATTGTATGCATTGATTTTCGACATCGTGTAGCTCGAACGCTCGGCCAAATGCCACCTGCGGCGCATTGGGATGTGTGACGCGCTTCGTTTTCGTGTGAACGGATGGGTTATTTGGAATAAAACTATCATCATACTGTATGTTGCAAACACAAATAAACAACACAGAGTTCAAAAGGAAACTGTATTCTTTATTCATCACAATTTTCATCTGATTCTAAACGCGTTATTCATAGATACTGCCTATTGAAAACACGCAAATTTTTCACTCGGCTGAATTTTCCCGTACGCTGAAAGAAGGGCTGCCGGTACCTAATAAAAGGCGTTTGGCTTCATTGAAAAAAGAAACCAGAAACGAAAGGAAAGAATGCCAAATCTGAATAGCCAACAATGAAAAAATGTGATAGGCCTGTTGCAGGCCAGACAGAGTCAAGTGGCTGTTGCCAGACATTTCAATGTGGCCAGAAGCACCATCAGTAGGCTTTGGAACAGGTTTGGAACGATGGGGTCAACAGCAGATCGACCTTGTTCAGGACGGCCAAGGTGCACAACCCGAGCCCAAGATTGCTACATTACGTTCCGCCATGTTCAGGATCGTTTCCTGTCTGCCTCCTCTACAGCCCAGGCCATCCCTGGCCACAGACGTGTAAGCGGGCAAACCATATGCAATCGTCTACATGCTGTTGGAATGAGGGCTCGAAGACCTGTCCGAGGACCCGTTATGACTCGGCGTCGTCGCCAGGCACGACTTCAGTGGTGCATGCAACATCTTCCCTGGGCTGTTCATCGTGAATAGAGACAGGTTTCATTCAGCGACGAATCACATTTCCTGCTGCAACGCCATGACCGGAGGAGGAGGGTCTATCGTAGAACGAATGAACGGTATGCACAGAACTGTGTTGATCAGGCACCTCCCCATGGTGGTGGAGGGGTAGTGGTATGGGGAGCCATCAATTTCAGTGGCAGAAGCCCCCTAGTACTGGTCCAGGGACGACTTAATGCTCAGCGCTACATTGCAGAAATCCTCCAGCCTCACGTTCTTCAACTCCTGGCTGCTCCTGGTTCCATATTCATGCATGACACTGCTCGGCCACACTCAGCCTGCTTAACACATTTCCTGGCTGCCAACAACGTCAATCTCCTTCCCTGGCCCTCTATGTCACCGGATTTAAACCCAATAGAGCACATTTGGGATGAGTTGGATCGCCGAGTCCGTGCCCGAGTTAATGCCCCTACAAATGAACAAGAGTTGTTCCAGGCTCTTCAGGAGGAGTGGGACACCATTCCACTGCGCGTCATCCGCAGTCTGCTGCGATCCCTGCCCAGGCGACTTCAAGGTGTGATTGCTGCACATGGAGGACACACGCTACTGACGTTCGAAAGGTGTGAGCTCTTCTGTAATGACTTTTTGGCACTGGTTTTTTCAACGCAAAATCAGATAAGCCATTACGTTTCAATCATCTCCACTTTAACGGTGTTTTGCAGTTACCTGAAAATGTACAATGTTTTGAAAATAAAATCGGAAATGAAATGAGGCAGGGAACAGTAAACGATAAACAGTAAACAAGTTGGGTATGTTTTGCTCCCATAAGAAAACCTAACACAGAGTAACTTTTATTCAAGACTGGCACAGCCTTTTAAACTTGAATAAAGTCAGACAAATACAAAGACGAACAATCTAATAGTGGGGGGAAAAACAAGCGCAGGCCAACAACTGAACTATCTTCATAGTAATGACTTGGCAAAGATTTGGACTTAAGAGAGAGGGGGGGGGGGGGGGGGGGGGATTTGAAGATTGAGAAACTGGGAACATGAAATTAAGAAAATATGTTACAGATATGAAAACTCTTCACTAGCTGCATAAGGGAACCATCGCAATCCCTTTTGAAGGCAGATATATTTGTATTGCCTGCTCCGAGGCCTTTCGTCCGCTGGGTCGGACTCATCAGGGAGACACGGCCAGGAGCGCAGACACAACCAGCCGTGTCTCCAGCCGTGTCTCCCTGATGAGTCCGACCCAGCGGACGAAAGGCCTCGGAGCAGGCAATACAAATATATCTGCCTTCAAAAGGGATTGCGATGGTTCCCTTATGCAGCTAGTGAAGAGTTTTCATATCTGTAACATATTTTCTTAATTTCATGTTCCCAGTTTCTCAATCTTCAAATCCCCCCCCCCCCCTCTCTCCTTAAGTCCAAATCTTTGCCAAGTCATTACTATGAAGATAGTTCAGTTGTTGGCCTGCGCTTGTTTTTCCCCCCACTATTAGATTGTTCGTCTATGTATTTGTCTGACTTTATTCAAGTTTAAAAGGCTGTGCCAGTCTTGAATAAAAGTTACTCTGTGTTAGGTTTTCTTATGGGAGCAAAACATACCCAACTTGTTTACTGTTTTGAAAATAGTAAAG
The DNA here is from genome assembly GCA_033310375.1 of Conus canariensis. Classification (NCBI taxonomy): domain Eukaryota; kingdom Metazoa; phylum Mollusca; class Gastropoda; order Neogastropoda; family Conidae; genus Conus; species Conus canariensis. The sequence goes on along the minus strand of CM065740.1, from coordinate 10,805,073 downwards.
GCAGGTGACCAATTGCTGCTGTTGCGTTTCTTTTTTTGAACAGTATATTTTTATGAAACCAAATGTATACAAACACAGTTATTGAACACATTAACTCTATTCTGTTGATCTGTTTATTAAAATAGTACTTCTTCGCTATAAAATAATGGAATATCCGTTCTGAGCATTTCATCGGATACAGTTTCAATGTTTTGAATGGCGTCCCGTTGTTATGCTCGAAACACTGTCAAAGGAATTTCCACAATCACGACCTCAAACCCATTTTCATGAAAACAAACCTTCATGAAATAAAATGAAATGTTCATTGCTTTTTTTAAATCCTTATTACAGAAATCTCAATGTTTTCATTTGGATGCAAATACGGATTCAGAACAAATCTGTTCTGAGTATTTCATGGGACACCAAACTTCCTGTCGATGTTCGTGTCCGCTGCAATGCCCGGAATGTTTTCGTGGTTAGACCAAGAATTATCACCTAAAGCACATTTTTATCTGGTCAAATGCATATGGGTAAAGTGTACGAAAATCCGAAAGCAAACTACTCCATCTGCTAATTATAACAGTGTCCTTCTTTGCCAGAAACTTATGAAAGCAATCGCACAGATGTGCTGGGCATTTCACGAGACACGGTTTGGGGTATTCTGAAGCAAGTCTTCTGTTACACTCACAACATTTTCAGTACAATTTCACATTCTCGATCGCTGCTAGATTTTTATGGGAGTAAAAGCATTCAGCTTTACAATAAACTTTTTAAAAAGTATTGTTTTGATTCATGAAAGTAAATTTCTCGAACAAAAAAAATCAAAACAATAAAATAAGTTACGAGCATTTCATAGGACACGCGCGTTCAAACAAAAACAAATGTCCAATTCAAGTGTTCAATCGAGTATAAAGATTCAAGTTTAACTTATCTGCACAAAAAAATCATACTGTATGATTAAATAAACAATGTAGCAATGAAAATTACTCACCAGAACGGCCGATGATGGTTGAAAACACCTTCTTTGTCACAATTAGTATTCGATGTCTCAAAACATGACGACCACGTTCAGCGCTTTCACGAGTGAAACGGAAGGGACACGTCATCGTTTTTAGCATATTTTACGTCACTCGATGGGAATTCCTGCGTGAAACGTCGCCAGTTTACGGTCAGTGTATTACAGAAGATCCTGACCCAGTTCTTGTGGTGGTTTTCTTGACGTTTCGACTGTGCTCGCTGTTGTAAACACCGGCGTCGTGAGCGTTGCATTTGGGACGTGTCAAGATGAACTTGGACTTTTTTTGTAGCATTGTACATTTTTTCTGTTTAAATGATGATTATGGGTTACATTTTTATGTTTAAAGTTGATTTCAATGAAAAAATGCATACTTTGCCCCTTCAGTCTGTTGTTTGACGATCTATTGCGAAGGAAAGTGGGACACGGCTTGTAATGCCCGCAACGCTATTATTCAGTGGAAGTAATATAAAAATAATAACAAATACACGTTGTAAAACATATGAGATTGGTTTATTGACATTTGACGCACGCGTATAGCAATTGTGAAAACACACTTCCAATCAGTTATATCAAGACATCATTTCAAAGTTGGTTGGTATTCTTGTTCCCGTTTTTGGTCGCCATTTTAGAGCATTTTCTCCACATTTTCCGATATATTATAAACACTATATTATGAAACAGACTCAAATTTATAGAATTTATAATTTAAATTTTAATCACTTGTGAATGCAATAATGTAAACAAAAGTTAAATGTCTAGCTTTGTCTGAATAATGTGCTTTGTCAAACACACCCACCCCCCATCAGAACCAGTACTGGAGAACAACTCTGTATGTAGTTGTGTGAGTGTGCATTACTTTCACTCCTGTATGCATGCATGCATGTGAGAGTGAGAACATGCATGTGTGAGAGAGGAAAGAAGGTATGAACATTGTTTGCATGTATGAAGGAAGACTTTTTGTTTAAAAAAAAGAAAGAAAAAAAAGACGTCTGATTGGCTTAAAAAATCTTGTTCAAGTTCTTTAGACTGATTCTTTTTTTGCCAGTTTTTCCTTTGTCTTTGATAGCAGTTTTCTTTCTGCTGATTGCACGGTACAAATTGCAATGAAGGCAGCATGTTCCTGGAGCAGTAATCAAAGGGTGATTGCACGGTACAAATTGCAATGAAGGCAGCATGTTCCTGGAGCAGTAATCAAAGGGACATTGCTCTTCCTCAGGTCCATGGGACATGTCTTTTCACTCTTTTCAATTCTAAATTGATCAAAAGCTGATCATTCACATCTCTGAATGAACTATGGTGGCGTGGACTTGCAAGATTTGCTGACATGCTGTTACACGTAATCAAATGACATTTCTAGGGGACAGATTCCTTCCTCTTTGCAACAGTTAGGAGTGCCAGAGCCTGGCACAAGAGTACAATATGTCGTGTATCATTTCAAAATTTTACGCGATAATATCATGGGCACACTGGCTATCTGAGGCCCAGAGTTGGGCTTGTGGAGTAGTTACATTTTACTTTAAATATTTTCATGAAAAAGGCTGTAAAAGATGAACAAACAAAAAACGAAAAAAAAAAAAAAACCTCAGTCCTGGCAGTAGTAGGCTTTGTTCCTCTGACTTCAGTTTTGTGGGCATGATTAGAATACAATTTACAAGAAAAAAATGACTTTAAAACAGTTTCCAGTTGTTTGCCAAGTACTAACCACTGAGCAATGACCTCATGATCAGAGCAGTTTATTTAGCCCCTATTATGACTGTTAAAAGGAATTTATTGTGAAGAGTAGGTTCTGCTTTATTGGAAAACCTGATTAGTAGATTCTGTTTGTGCCATTCAATACATGGCTGGCTTGTTCTAAATGATCACACTTGACATTTGCTTGTAGGTTTGATTGAAGAAACATTTCAGTTGTTCAGGCACCTGGTATCGACATTTTTTTATGTTTCAGATTTCGTGAAGGAGACCCTAAGGGGAACCCTAAGTACCCTGCATATATCCAGGAGCTGGTGCGACCAGAACGGAACACGCTGACAGTCAGCTTCAAGGATCTGGAAACCTTCAACCAGCAGCTGAGCACCACCATTCTGGAGGAGTACTACAGGTGAGTTTGGCAGAGGGGGGCACACCTAGATTCCTTTTTTGTTGTAGTCGGGCGTGTCCTATAGGCATGTCAATTATCCTCTTTACAGCCGACTTAAAACGGCATGAATTTCTGGTGTGTGTGTTCCTGTTGGCTGTAATTGTACTACTTGTAGGCATGCCAGTTGGTTAAACAAATGAGTTAAGATGCTGGAGCAGTTATCAGATGCAGAGTTGAAATTGTTTCAACATTTCTAGATCTGCTTTCAACACTGACGAGAGTTTGGAGTGGGTCGGTGTGTCCTCTAGGGGAAGGACTTAGAATATTTTCTCTAAAAGTTATGTTAAAATTTCACCTCCACCCTCTCTTACTAGTGATGGAAGGAACAACTTTCCAGTACTAGTCATCAAAAGAATTTTTTTTTTCTTTTCTCGGGATTGTTAAAATACTCAATAGTGGCTCAGGGATGTTTCCTTAGGCATGTACTCTTGGAAGTAGTTGTAGCTCTGAGAGACAGAATTAGAGAGAAGCTCAAACATTCAATACTGATTGAACAAGGAAGAACTGGCACAAGCTAAGTGCACTTTCACACATCAACTTTACTTGTTTCCACAAGGATGAAATATTCAAAGTTATTTCACAATAGAGTAAAATCAGTTCATTCAAGCTGAGTTTTGGTTCTCACTGTTGCATCATTAAGTGAGGGAAAGTTCTGGATGAGTTGAGTTGGAGTCCTCTTGGAATATCAGAACTTATCCGCTGTCAGAGAGGAAGGTCGATCTATCTCTTGTTGCTGGTGACTGATCTACTTGTGTGGAGGCCTGCTGCTTAATGGCTGGGCTGTGGTGTGTGGTCACTAGCAGGTATGCCCAGGGTAGGTAGGGTCCCAGTAACAAATAGAACCTGATCTGTAGTTAAGTAGCTGAGAGTCTGGCGTGTCGAGTTCACATACTTAGTAGTAGTAGTAGGGACTGGCACATTAGCCCAGACCTCGCGGTCTATCATGTGTCCCCTCTAAAATTCTTCACTTTTTTTGGTCAGATGGCATGCTACAATTAATCAATATCTTCATTGCAATCGATCATAAGCATAGAACAGTTCTCTAAATTTTGAATCATTATCTAGAAAATTCTTGAAAGTATTAATATCAGGTGCAAATTTAATATTAGCAGGTAATTCGTTCCAGTGGTTAGCAACTCTACATGAAAATGAAAATTTACGTTGATTAGTATTACAGTTCTTTTTAAAAATCTTTCCTTCAGACTTTCTAGTACTCATAAGTTGTGCAACAGAAAAGAAAGTCTCAATGTCAGTATCATCATAGCCATTAAAGATCTTATCAACTTGAATTAGGTCACCTCTGATCCTTCTTCCCCTCAGCGAGTGCAGATTCAGATATTTCAATCTTTCATTATACAAAAAGTTTTTGCAGTGCTTTAACAATTTGGTAGCTCGTCTTTGAACTTTTTCTAACATTATTGATTGACGCTTTAACCTTTACCAGCCGTGTCACAACAAAGTATGACGGGATTTCTTTCCCTCGAGCCGCAGCTCCCAAAGCTGTGTGATGGACAGACAGTACATTGTGCTGTGTCACACTCTACCGTGTGACTGGAACATAAAAAATTCCTACACTTTCCATAAAATGATCCAAGGGAAATAAGCTCTGTAACTAGTCTTGGGGATGTTGTAGCGAGTAGTAGACCTTCCTTTCAGTGCTCTATCATGAACTTGGCTGACCCCAGCAGCTTTGGAACAAAGGAACTGACAGCACCAGGCTTTGCCACTAAGCGCGCGCGAAAAAATGTCGGTCAGACGAAGGGGTGGCAGCGATTTCTCGCTCAATGAAGCGCTTGAAATCATGTTACAAAGTGGATCTGGTGATGAGGGGAGTGATAGAGAGATAGAAAACTATGTAAGATAAGAGGAAAGTGAATTGTTTGAAGATGCAGCCATCCCTTCATCTTCTGATTTGGTGTTGTAACAGAACGGAATAGAATGTAAACAAAGAATTTTTTTTACTTATCAGACTTGTTTTTCAACGCACAGTCATGACTACACATTGAAAGTGAATGATTCAAAATTACTATGTTCGATTAGTTGAGCGTTTGTTCTTTCCTATGACACCTAAAACAACACTGTCAGTTGTTGTCTAGCTACCGTAAAAATTAATTAAAAAGTGGCGAAATATGCTCGTCGGCAGGGACTGAGCGCCATGCGTGAGCGCACGGCAGCAGGGAGTTGTGCTGCACGCGTCGCTCTCAGCTAGATAATATTAACCCGTTCACTGCCTGAAAATATTACAAACAAAGGCTTTCCCAGTGCCAGGGAAATCTAATGATTTGGGGGTAATAATTAACAAAAAATTCTAGCTCAGAAACTACAAAAGATATAAAAATGAAATATATATAATTTTTGAAGGAAATTGAATGAAGATTTTGAATCTGGGCTTCTTTTGTTTTAATTTTGATAATAAAAAAGTATTTAGGCATTTAGATTTGGATAGATTTTTTTGCACGATTAAAAGCATATGTATTTACCACTACATCTTCACATCCAAACAAGAACACAAAGCAAAAAAGTTGAAAATAAAGTTTGTATTGTCACACTACACCTGTAAATGAAAGTCAAACAGTTTAGAAGTCTATCAAGACGCTCACACTCTAAGCAGACAGGTCAGTCCACGACCACGCCCCCTCTCCCCACCACGCCCCCTTGCTGGACTTCAACCCTCTCTTTCACTGCTCCTTTTCCCCTACCTTTCCCTCTGCCCCGTGCCACACCGCGAGCAGGCAGCGCTCCCCTCTCGCGCTGACTATCACGTCACTGACCACTGGCACACAGTGCAGAGTACACACTAGGCTGGCTCGTTCGACACAGTCAGCTGAACACACACTGAGGTCACAGAGCCCGACTCAATAACTGACGAATATGGTCGGCAATTCCATCACTATCATCATCTCACCTTCATGCTCGAGTGAGTCGTTGAATAAAAGATTATTGTCTTTGTCAAAAATCATTAGCAGAGCCTGTCAAAAATCATTAGCAGAGCCTGCTCAGCTGTGTAAATATGTTGATTTGGTCGCTGCGCTTGTCGAAGGTTGCGCCGCCATCTTTGCAAGCGAGACAAAGTGCTGCTGGTCATCCAGTCAGTGATGAGAATAAATGGTCTTTCCCCTCACGTGTGGTCATTTACATATCATTTTAATACTACAGACATGTAAGGCTTACTACGCACACTCTATTTAAGTCCGTTGATAGAAATAGTAACAAATGAAAATTCAAGAAAAATGCATGACGTCAGTGGCACTGGGAAAGCATTTTTAATGCGGCGTCAGCTGACGGCTTAAAGGCACTCTACGGGTTAAAAAAGGGCTCCAAATCACATTAGCATACTCCAGATGTGGCCTGACAAAAGCTTTGTATAATTTCAAAAAAGTATCTTTATCTAAATAAGTAAAACTTCTTTTTATGATACCTAACATTTGGTTAGCTTTATTTACCACTCTCAGCAGGTGGGGGTCAGATGACAACGAAGGTAACACCCAAGTCTTTTTCTTCAGTAAGAACCTCTGTTTGGTGATAAACATCATTCTCCATCATTTTATTATATTCATTATTCTGATTATTATTCCCGACATGCAATGCACTACACTTGGTCATGTTGAAGTACAGATTCCATGACTCGGACCACTTTTGCAGTTTGTACTTACTCTTTGATGCATAATTGTAAATCTTGGTATCATCTGCGAATATTTTACATGGACTGACAAGGTTATCAGGTAGATCATTTATAAAAATTGTGAAAAGAACCGGTCCCAGTATACTATCTTGAGGGATACCACCAAGTATATTATATTTATTTGATTTGGTTTCCCCTACTCCGACTTGTTGAGTTCTACCACTCAGAAAGTTCTTGATCCATATTAATAAGGTGCCACGTATGCTGCTAGCTTTATGAGGAGTCTCTTATGCGGAACCGAATCAAAAGCTTTTATAAAATCCATGTATATGATATCAATTCCCTGTCTGCCATCTAGCAGTGTTGTATCCACCATAACCTCCCAACAGCTGTGTGATACATGATCGTTTTTTTTTTTTTTTCGAAAACCATGCTGACATTTAGAATATAAATTATTATCTGTAAAATAGGAAACCATTGAGTCTCTACTCTCTGACAATACTTTCTGAAACCTTGCATAAGATACATGTAAGACTTACAGGTCTGTAGTTGCTCGGTTCACATTTTGTACCTTTCTCAAATATCGCTGTTACATCTGCCGTTTTCCAGTCGTCGGGTAGTGCACCAGTTGCAAGTGTCTTATTAAAAAATGAACACAGTGGAACAGATAGTTCCTCACATAGCTCTTTTAGTACCCTTGGTGGCAATAAATCAGGACCCTGTGCCTTATGTTGGTTTAGTTGTTTTAATTTACTCTCCACAGCTTTGGGAGTTACTCAAATTTCTGATAACATTACCTCATTTGAATAACAACCTTCTCTCAAGTCCGGAATGTCGCATAAATTTTCTTGGGTAAATAAACTTGAAAAAAATGTATTTAGCGTTTGAGCCTTATCCATGTCGTCCACCGCCAATGTACCATCAGGTCTCTTTAATGCACTTATACCTGTACTCATTTTCATTTGCTGTTGCACAGACCTCCAAAACTTTTTTGGATTTATTTTGCTTTCTTTGGCGATCTGCTTCTCATAGTCTGTTCTTATTCTTTTTAACAACTTTTTACATTTGTTTCTTTCCCTTATGTATTTCAGATAAGCATAACCTGATTTAGTGGTAAGGTATCTTTTGAACAGTTTATATTTCTTTTTGATACATCTGAACGCTGTCTTATTCATCCATACAGTTTGTACTTTTTTAGTACCCCTAACTTTAACTTAAGGGATACATTTCTCCATACCATTATGCAGTAATCTTTTTATGTAGTTCCAACTCTCTTTGCTGTTCATTTCTGACATCACAGACCAGTCATGATCTTTAACGATCTTTCTAAGCTTATGATGATCACCCTTGCTAAGTTGGTAAATATATACTTAACCTGTTTTTTTACTTTTTTGTTAGAAATGTGAAGCTGAAATGCCAAAACGTTGTGGTCGCTTTTACCCACTGGGTCAAGATGTACAATGTCCGAAACAAGATTATCTTCACTTACAAGTATCCAGTCGTCCAATGTAGGGTTTTGATCAACTCTCCTCCTTGTCGGTTTGTTAACCTTCTGTATCAAAAAAGAATCTAGCACATTTTGTTTAATGCTGTCATTTTTTTCTCCTGTCCATTTTCCATCTCAATGGACGCCTGGAAAATTAAAGTCGCCCATATTGCACACCTTAGTATACTTTGATACCATATCAGATTTAAGTATTTGAAATAATTTCTGATCATTTTCTTCACTGCTAGTGTTTGGGCTTCGGTATAAGCAGTTAACTTTAGTGCAGATCGGTCGCATTGACCTCCTCATTTCTGGTCCAAACCTCTTTTCATTTTTCACAGGACGGTAACCCAGCAAGAGTGCTGTCCAGTCTTTTTTATCACGAAGCAACTAGGGTATAGTGACCAATAGAGCGAAAAGTCGCATGGAGAAAAAATGATGAAAAGGATAAGAATGAGAACTGTATTAATTCTCAGAGGTCTCATCTAGAATTGAAAATAGAGTTTCAAGATAATCTGTTGGAACAAAATTCTAATGATTGGATCAGTCTCGCTTGTCTTTTGTGCATTTTTGTTTCGCCACAAGCCACAAAACTGTCAGTCAGTGAATATGTAACCAGCACAGAATCTTGCTCAGTCATGTCAATGTTTGTACGTGCAGTATGGTATTGATTATTGAGCATCAGGTTACTGTGTTTGAAGTCCATTACCATGAGAATAGGCTTCCTTTGAAGGCTTCTGACTGACTTGGTCACGCTTGTCTGAAAGTGTCCATGATGGTGGAGCAAAGGAATTTTTTTGCATTGAAAAGAATGCTCCATTTTAATTTCATGCATAACCTTGCTGAAGGTATGATTATCTTGTAGTTCCCTAGAAAAAGGGCTTGAAGACGCCTTGCTCAAAAGTAGCTGTGAAACATTTGCTGCCTCTCTGAAACAAGATGTGGTGTATGAGTAAAATATGTCAGCATTATTTACACATTTTTTGGAAATGATCATTGTTTTCCCCATTATGTGCGTCTCTCAGGCAAGCCTTACTATGTATGCAGGTCATGCCTTTGTTGACACATTTTAATAACAAAGATTGAAAGAAGTGTGCATCCAGCCCACTCTTACCTTCCATCTGGGTTTAAAAGAGAACTCCTCCTTGCTTACTCACTGAAGAGCCCATTACATTTTTTCCCATGGTTTATGGTTTAGAAAAAAAAAAATTTAAGTAATGAGAGAACCGATGCTAAGCTTTTTTTGTTTTTGTTTTTTGTTTTGTTTGAAACAGGATACAAAAAAATCTGCCTGACCAGCGGCCGTGGCGAAGTGGTTAGCGTCGCGGACTCCCGGCTGGGAGGTCGTGGGTTCGAATCCCATAAGTCATGTGGGTTTTTCTGCCCCGACCGGCTCCTACCCAGAGTTGAGTTTGCTGCAGACTCAGTTGGGAAGACCGGGACCACACAGTCGAGTTTCATCCACTTAATGGATGCGTTTCTGAGAGTGTTGCTCAAATTTCCTGACCAACACTGCAGGTGCCTGTATCTCTCGGGCCTGGTTGACACAGGATATATTATGAAAGGAAGTGTAGAGTACAGCCCTGTCATGTAGTCTTAGACCGGAATGGAATTCCGTAGCATCATCTTAATCATCCTCATTCTCATCGATCAGAATAAAAAAAATGTCTCAAATTCTGTGGCCCTTCATGCCCTGCTCTCATGGTGACCTCAATTTCAATGTCCTCTCCACGTCTGTGGCCTTGGTTTGGTTCCGTTGGGGTCGCCGGTATTGGCGAGTCCATGGGGGCTGTCGTCGGACGGACGTGGCGCCCTCCGGAGGGAGAGCTCACTCGCGCCGGCTCCGCGACTAAGCAATTATTGTCGTCACTAGGGGGCTTAGTAGGTGGTGTCCTGCGTATGTTAGATCAGAACAGGCGCCACTGGACACCACTGAAGTGACTCGGCAGCAGTGCAGTGTCTCCTCCGGTGGGTTGCCTCTTGACGACTTGACACTGACTGCTCCCTGTGGATTGTCGGTGCCAGGGCTGCGGCAGGGCCGACCGGGCTGTGGCTGTGGAGTCGGAATGAGCGGCGTGGGTGCACTGCCTCTGAGGTGGTGCAGAGGTTGGGACAGCAAAAAAAAAAAATCTGCCTGATTTTGGTTGCAGAGTCTACCCATACCTGTGCCGTGCCTTGAGGAATTTTGCCCGGGATTGTGGCCAGATCCCAGCCAACAAAGAGTTCTACATTAGCTTTACTGATGTGCCTTCCCAGTTGAAGTAAGTAATCATAATTCATCATTTGAGAAATGGAATGAAATATTTAGACCAGGTCTTAAAAGCCCCATATTTACACGTTTCTGTGCAACTTTCTGCAAAGCAGTTCATTTTTTTTGCATTTGTTCAATTTCGATTTTTAACAGTATCTTGGTTTGTTTTTGTTTTTGTTAGCCTGCACTTGTTTTCCCCCACTACTTAATTGTTCAGCATTGTATTGTTTGGTCAATCAGTGGGAGATTGCATCTCTTAGGAGATCCAAGTAAAGGTTGTTCTGTACAATTCTTAGCCGCTTACAATGCTTGGGTTATTGAACAGCAGAGCTGACCACTCAGACTGTTCCACATCTTTTGATCTCCCTTGTATCCTTGAATGGATCCTCAAGCATAGGCTCAAAGATTGTCCCCTACATCTTATACTGTGTGCATAATGCTTTTAGTCTTTCAGCAACTTTTTTCCTCTCCACACTTTCGTTTTGTTCCATTTTGCTACCCTTCGCTGGCTGCTTCGGGGTGCTGTTGCATTCTCTTTTGAACCCTTGGTGGTGAGAACACCACAGAATTATGGACTGTGGTGTGTCTCTATTTGACACCAAGAGCACAGACACAATCAGCCGTGTCTCCCTGATGAGTCCGATCCAGCGGACGAAAGGCCTAGGAGCAGGCAATACAAATAGATGTGCCTTCGAGAGGGATTGCGATGGTTCCCTCAGGCAGCTAGTGAAGGGTTTCTCATATTTATAATATATTCCCCCCATTTTCTTCATCTTCAATTTTTTTTTTCTTTTCTAAAAGTTCAAATCTTTCTTTGCCAAGTCATTACTATAATGACTGAAGAATTGTTAGCCTGCACTTGTTTTCCCCCACTACTTAATTGTTCAGCATAGTATCTTGGTTTGTTCTCAGGGTTCGCGAGTTGACCACGGCCAAAATAGGAACGCTTCTGCGCATCACAGGTCAGGTGGTTCGAACCCATCCTGTGCATCCTGAGCTGGTCAGTGGCACCTTTCTGTGCTTGGATTGCCGCACAGTTATCAAGGATGTGGAGCAACAGTTCAAATACACACAGGTGAGTTGACGACACCTGCCCCAGGATGTTTTTTTTTTGTTTCATGTTAGAGTCATTTGTTCTTTGAAAATCTTACAATGTCTAGGAAAATGGGATAGAAAAAATGTGGAATCTTGGATCATTTTTTTTTGTTTTGTTTTTTGTTTTTTAAAAATATTTTTTGACTACTGAATAAATCATGCGTGAAAAAGATTGTGCTAAAAAACATTATACTGGTGGAGGGTTCTGTTTTTCCTTGCTTTAGCTCACGATGTTAAAATGGTAGGACGTTTTTTCCCCCATTTCTGTTGCCTCCATTTAATGCTTTCTTGAGCTGAAATAACTTTAACAAGCCTAAATAATTGGTTTATTTATGATGATTTGTGTTCATATGGTAAGTCTGTGTAGGAGCAGACATGCTGCCATCTGTATGTATATGTATATATGAATGATGTGTGCTCTGAAGGCTGTTGTTAGTTTAGTACGATTGTGATTAGCTTTTGTTCCTTTTCATCATGGGCTGCTGTGTTGTTTGTTTCAGCCTTCTGTGTGCAGAAATCCTGTATGTAGTAATCGTGCGCGCTTCATGCTGGATGTCAACAAGTCACGCTTCGTCGATTTTCAGAAAGTTCGGATCCAGGAGACACAAGCTGAACTGCCCAGGGGAAGCATTCCTAGAAGGTAAGACAGTCTTTCTCCTCCATTCTTCTTTCTGTTCCGCCGTCTCCCCTGTCTTTGTCTTTCATTCCCCCTACCTCCTCCCTTGCTCCAACCCTCTTGTACTGGTCTTTATACTGACAGATAGGCATTTACTAGAAAAAAGAAAAAAAATAGTATATCACTTGTGTAGGGAACAGGCATGTTTTCTGTAGTTTTTGTTGGTGAAAAGGAATGGCTAGAATTTCACACACATGGACTGTCACACACACACGCGCACAGATGAAAGAGTTGATACGGCTTTTTTTTTTTTTTTTTTTTTTTTTTAGAGTGTGCATTGATATGAATGAAAATGATAGTCAAGTATGAAGCATCTGAAGTTCAATGTCAAAAGTTGAGCTATTTGTAAAGTTGGGATTTGAAACTACAGAATAAAAGGTCTCGAAACTGCCAGAAGTAATGTAACAAACGAACACCAAATTGTATAATATGGTCGTCTAATTCATATGGCAGTCTGCCTACCGTACTTTCATTCTCACTTCAAATTGAATAGTTGATAATGCCCAGCAGTTGCTGCTTGTGATTGTTTCTTGGACTGGAGAAAGATAAAATGGCACTATGTGATTGATCATGTATGCAAAACGGCTATTTTGCTCCAATTAGATGTCATAATGCAAAAAAAGGAGGTGGATGGGGAATACTTCTTAGATGGAAAAAGAAAAAGGGTGCATCTCAAAAGCAACCTGCTTTTGCCTTCTCATTCTTAAGGTCACTGTCATAATGTCAAGCTTATTATGTTTTTTACATTCAAAAAGATAAATTGAAGAATGAAGGAGTATTTTCAAGGTTGTAACAGTTAATACATGAATTTTGAACATGGTTTTAGAAAATTCTTACATGTTGACAGAGCAACAATAACCAGGTTCTCAAAGCTACCAAAGCATAGAGAATACAGTTCATACTTCAGAACAATTCGAACTTGAGAACAATTCGAACTTGAGAACAGTTCACACTTGAGAACAGTTCACACTTGAGAACAATTCATACTTGAGAACAATTCATACTTGAGAACAATTCACACTTGAGAACAGTTCATACTTGAGAACAGTTCACACTTGAGAACAGTTCATACTTGAGAGCAGTTCATACTTGAGAACAGTTCACACTTGAGAACAGTTCACACTTGAGAACAGTTCACACTTGAGAAGTGGGGGTGGGAGATGAAGAAAAGGACTGCCGTTGAAGTGGTTCCCCCCTCACCACCACCACCCTCTCCCTCACCACCACCACCCTCTCCCCTGTACAGCTTTCATTGGTGTACTTTATTCTGTTTTCACTGGAAATTTAGAAACGAGATGTACTATGAACCTTGATTGGTGTAATTCAGCACTATTTCCTTGATTCTTGCACCCAGTGTTGAAGTGATTCTACGAGCTGAAGCCGTGGAGATGGCACAAGCAGGAGACAAGTGCGACTTCATTGGTACATTGATTGTGGTTCCTGACGTCGGTAGTTTGTCTCTGGCTGGTAGGTTTGAAAATGTTTTTGCATGTTTTCCATATATTTTACAGTCTTTATCAGTTGTGTATATATCTAACAGGCATGGATGCTGTTTTTTGTCAGTGCTACAATCTGTTTCATGAACATTGTGTCGCATGTTCAGTTCAAGCTTAGTGGCCAACCCTTCCCAGTTTTTTGTGGAATTTGTCTGTTTTTATAGTCATTCTTCTGATCAGTTGTTTGGTAGGGAAAATCATGTTTTTAATAGTCATTCTTCTGATCAGTTGTTCGGTAGGGAAAATCATGTTTTTTATAGTCATTCTTCTGATCAGTTGTTCGGTAGGGAAAATCATGTTTTTATAGTCATTCTTCTGATCAGTTGTTTGGTAGGGAAAATAATGTTTTTAATAGTCATTCTTCTGATCAGTTGTTTGGTAGGGAAAATCATGTTTTTAATAGTCATTCTTCTGATCAGTTGTTTGGTAGGGAAAATCATGTTTTTATAGTCATTCTTCTGATCAGTTGTTTGGTAGGGAAAATCATGTTTTTATAGTCATTCTTCTGATCAGTTGTTTAGTAGGGAAAATCATGTTTTTATAGTCATTCTTCTGATCAGTTGTTTGGTAGGGAAAATCATGTTTTTATAGTCATTCTTCTGATCAGTTGTTTGGTAGGGAAAATCATGTTTTTATAGTCATTCTTCTGATCAGTTGTTTGGTAGGGAAAATCATGTTTTTAATAGTCATTCTTCTGATCAGTTGTTTGGTAGGGAAAATAATGTTTTTAATAGTCATTCTTCTGATCAGTTGTTTGGTAGGGAAAATCATGTTTTTAATAGTCATTCTTCTGATCAGTTGTTTGGTAGGGAAAATCATGTTTTTATAGTCATTCTTCTGATCAGTTGTTCGGTAGGGAAAATCATGTTTTTATAGTCATTCTTCTGATCAGTTGTTTGGTAGGGAAAATCATGTTTTTATAGTCATTCTTCTGATCAGTTGTTTGGTAGGGAAAATCATGTTTTTATAGTCATTCTTCTGATCAGTTGTTTGGTAGGGAAAATCATGTTTTTATAGTCATTCTTCTGATCAGTTGTTTTGGTAGGGAAAATCATGTTTTTAATAGTCATTCTTCTGATCAGTTGTTTGGTAGGGAAAATCATGTTTTTATAGTCATTCTTCTGATCAGTTGTTTGGTAGGGAAAATCATGTTTTTATAGTCATTCTTCTGATCAGTTGTTTGGTAGGGAAAATCATGTTTTTATAGTCATTCTTCTGATCAGTTGTTTGGTAGGGAAAATCATGTTTTTAATAGTCATTCTTCTGATCAGTTGTTTGGTAGGGAAAATCATGTTTTTATAGTCATTCTTCTGATCAGTTGTTTGGTAGGGAAAATCATGTTTTTAATAGTCATTCTTCTGATCAGTTGTTTGGTAGGGAAAATCATATTATGAAATCTGTATGAACACTAAATGTGCTTGTTACAGTGTCATATTTTTTAAAGGGCTGATAAAATGTTCTCCAATGAAGGTGAAGTTATGGTCTGATGTTAGCAAACGGGTGTGTCGGTTTTCTCTTTGTAGCAGATATCCTGGTGGTGGTGGTTTTCTCATTTTCAAATTTAAAACAAATATCAGTTTAAGTTTTTTTTAACCCCCTTCAACTTCTTTTTTATGCTGGAAGTCTGTAGACAACCACCTCCATTCCCTGATTTTTTT
Organism: Conus canariensis; assembly: GCA_033310375.1. NCBI lineage: Eukaryota > Metazoa > Mollusca > Gastropoda > Neogastropoda > Conidae > Conus > Conus canariensis. The sequence goes on along the minus strand of CM065740.1, from coordinate 10,789,655 downwards.
TCCACCGATAGTAATACAGCTGACTGAAAACTGGCTGAAAAATACGTTTGAAAGCAGCAAATCGGTTGTTTTGCAGTATGAAGCAGGTGCTCGAGAGCACTGCCTGTTGTTTTTTCCCTCAACTTTAGATCACACCTACCACTCCTATTTACTGCAGTCATAATTTTTTTTCCCTTTTTCTCATTCCATCTCATAAAGTTAGTTTGCCTGAGCAAACTACATCTAATGAAAGGGATGGCTCTTGATGAACCTCCATTGGTCAAAACAAACACTTAAAACCCAACTTCTGTACACACGTACTAGGCAATGTTTTGCAAAAAAGCGGCAAATACAGAAAACAAGGGGGGGGGGGGGGGGGGGGGGGGGGGGTTGACGGACAGTTAAACTGTAATCACGCACGAGGTATGTGATGTGGCTTGGGGTTAAATCTTTTCATCTCTACAACCCGGTTTGCAGAAATCGTACCTTTCTCCTGCAGCCCGGAAAACTGGGCAGCACAAAATCCCTCCTTTCCTTCCTGCAGTCCGGAAAATCGGTTCTCGCGGTAAGCGCTTCGAACTTCGTGTGAGTCGCATGATCGGTACATGTCATGACTGGGGTCACTTGCGGGGCAGTGTTTATGAATGGAATGGATGCCAGACGGCCCATACAGCGTGGGAAAGTGGTCGACGCTCTGTTCTGGCCGGTTTGCTACTGCATACGTGGCAGTTCTCACTTCGCACTTTTTTTTTTCCTCTCTAAATCCAGGAATGAAGAGAATACTCATATTATAAGAATCTAGGAACAAGGGAAAGTAATGGTCCATAGAAAAGTAGGAATGATAGAGTTCACGTTTGCTTGGTCAAGTGCTTTGACCACTGAGCAACGATGTGTGCATGTGAAATCATGTCTTGGTTAATGTGCATCTTCATCGTATGGAAATGATAAAGCAACAATGATGTTACAGGCCTTGTTCGCCGGCTAGTTCAGCATATCAAAATGTAGCAACAGAGTGATGGTGTGGAAAAACAATATGAACTGTAGGAAACATAACAAACGGTTTTCAGGTGGAGGAGAAGGTACTGTTGGTCTAGCTTCGCCATGATCCATGTTGACAAGCTCAACATGATCCATCATTGTAATATTCTTGAGAGTACTTCTTTTTTTGTTTTGTAAAGAAGGGATGGGTGGGTTCATTTTTGTAAAACGGTACATCAGCATTTTCCTAATAGATGGGTGAATTCATTTATACCTTTAAAGACATGCTGCTTTTTTTTTTTTTTAATAATTTTTTAAAATATTTATTTAAAAAAAAAATTCTGAACAGCCATACGGTGCATGAAAACAAGACATTTTTTTGTACCAGGAGCACGGGCCGAAAGCTCCATGAGGGTGAAAGGTGGAGGGGAGGGCTACGAGGCGGAAGGCGTGCGAGGTCTGAAGGCGCTGGGTGTGCGAGACCTGACCTACCGCATGGCCTTCCTGGCCTGCACTGTCGCACCCAGCACTTCTCAGGTGGTAAGCAGATTCATGTCTTTGATCAAGCCAACAGAATGGTGAGTTTGTTGTAGTTCAGGGCTTGGCATGCATGAGAAATTGAATAAAGTTTTGTCTGAATTGCATGAAATGTCACAATAGCTATTCTTTCTTATTCTCTCTTATTCCCAGAGTTGTTCTCCCGTATTCCCAAAGTTGTTTTTAGTATGCTCATCACTATTAGCTGGCTTGAGTATGCACTCCAGTTGGAGTTCCGTTCATGTTTGTGTGAACATGCACACGCAGGCACACTAGAGAGTACAGCTGAGTTGTCGGTTGTTTGTGGCTGATCCATAAGGATAACCATTTCTGTGGAATCGGTAAACATTGTTCCTTTAAATGTAAATGTCAAGTCCAAGCTTTGTCATACTGAAAATGCATGATCTAGTTGCAACGTGTGGCGGCCGCAGGCAGAAATCTAAACAGATCTTGCGCCGAATAGGATGAAGGTAAGGGATTACTCGTTCAGTTTCGTTGTCCTGAGTGTTTTGTATCTTGCCTGAAGAAGACCTAAGAGGTTAAAACGTGTCGTGTTTTGTCTTGTGATTCGTCTGTGTACGGTTTTTGGCAGTGCATTATCTCTAACATTTCAAATTTGAAAATGTATGGTAGAAGGAGAGAGTGGTGGTGACTAAGTATGGATGAAATGGCAAAGTGTGACATAATTACCTTAGCGTACATTATATTTGTGTGTGTTCTGACTCAAGAATCTGATAAAGATTTTACCTTGGGAAATTTTCGGTCAGCTACTGCTGGTCTTCATCAGACCGACTGACTGGTGGTTGTGGTGGGTGTTGGTGTTCCCTGAGTTGTCCTCACTGGTTGAGTGATGGGTGTTCAGCACAGACTTGTAAATGGGGGGCAGGTCATAGCCACAGTCTCTGTTCAAGCTTGGTTTTCTCTCCCTGATTTCTATACAGGGTTCGTACCGAGTCCTGGAAGTCTGGAAAAGTCTTGGAAAAATGGGAAAGGCTTTTCCAGGGCTGGAAAAGTCTTGGAAAATTTGCTTTTACCCAGCAGGGTTTGGAAAAGTCGTGGAATTTCCAGAGTTCCATCATGAACGTTCAAGTCATGAATTGAAACAAAATTGTTTACATCAAATTTCGGAAAAGGTCGATGTCGATTTGCCACCCCGTCAACACTCGCGCATCCGAACAGCAGAATTATTTATTTTGCCGTCCGAGTAGTCTCCCTTGTGTCGAGTGCGCATGTGCGCAATTCCCCCCCCCCCCCCCCCGAAACTTCCGTTCTATCATTTCTTCTCCATGGTTTGCGCCTGCAGCAAGAATAAAAAAATGGGGAAGTGTGTATTCAGCCAAGCGTGGTTGACCAATAGCCAGTACCAGAACTGGATCGGAAAAGCATCGGACGGCAGTAAATTTCGAGCCCGTTGTCGCCTGTGTCAAAAAGACTTCGATGTGTCCAACATGGGTGAAGCGGCCTTGAAAAGCCACATGTCGGGGAAGAAACACGTGTTTCTGGCACAGGCTGCGAGTAAGTTGACAGGGTCGACGATGACGATGAATGACTTTTTTTACAGCCAGTGGGAGGTAAGTTGAAGACCAGAATGACCTCTCTCTCTCTCTCTCTCTCTCTCTCTCTCTCTCCGCTTCCCCTCCCGAGTTTTCTTTTTTTTTTTTTTTGAACGGGGCTTCCTAGCTCCTTTTTTTTTTTTTTTTTAAAGCGGGTATTTGTACTGGGAATAGGATGCATGTTTTTGATTAGCTCACTCACTCTGTCTGTCTATCTCTCCCCCAGTCTCGGTCTTTATCTTTTGTCTGTCTCAGTCTCTGTCTGTCACTATCTCTCTGAAGTTAGGAGATAGGGACAGAGGGGCAGGGGAGGGGAGAAGAGTTAGTTGCTAAACTTTCCAATCAATCTGCAAAACAAGACACATGCTGATGTATAATAAGTAAACACACACTCACACACACACATGATCAGTATCCATTCAGGAATTGTTTGTTTGGTGAGTTTCTTTTTTTTTTTTTTTTTTTAAATACAGAAATTAAAATAGTGTTTTTATCATAAAAGAATAAAAGAAAAACGGGGTTAGTGTGTAATTATTTTGAACATCATGCAACAAAATAAAAATGTATCTCATCTGTCCGTTTCTGTCTGTCTGTTTCTCAGTCTCCCTCTGTCTCTCTCTCTCTCTGTTTCTCTCTGTCTGTCTGTCTCTCTCACTTGGCTGCTTTGTCTGTCTTGCTTACTGATTTAAACCACACAACACACACACACACACACACACACACACACACACACACACACACACACACACACACACACACACATGATCAGTATCCATTCAGGAATTGTTTGTTTGGCGAGTTTCTTTTTTCTTTTTTTTATTTTTTTTTTAAAGAAAATACAGAATTTAAAATAGTGTTTTTATTATAAAAGAAAAAAAGACAAACGGAGTTAGTGTGTAATTATTTTGAACATCATGCAACAAAATAAAAATGTATCTCATCTGTCCGTTTCTGTCTCTCTGTTTCTCAGTTTCCCTCTGTCTGTCTGTCTCTGTTTCTCTCTCTCTGCCTCTCTCACTTGGCTGCTTTGTCTGTCTTGCTCACTGATTTAAACACACACACACACACACACACACACACACATGATCAGTATCCATTCAGGAATTGTTTGTTTGGTGAGTTTTTTTTTTTTTTATATTTTTTAAAGAAGATACAGAATTTAAAATAGCGTTTTTATCATAAAAGAAAAAAAAAGAAAACATAGTTAGTGTGTAATTATTTTGAACATCATGTAACAAAATAATGTATCTCATCTGTCCGTTTCTGTCTGTCTGTTTCTCAGTCTCCCTCTGTCTCTGTTTCTCTCTGTCTGTCTGTCTCTCTCACTTGGCTGCTTTGTCTGTCTTGCTCACTGATTTACACACACACACACACACACACACACACACACACACACACACACACAGTATATATTATGAAAACGTGTATACAGTTACAGATGGGATTGAACTTTTTTTTCTGTTTCCAGTTCAGGTGTTCAGCAGTCCACTTCAGCATCAGGATGTGAACCATCTACATCTGCAAGTGATTTATCCAGCATCCAGGGCACACTAGACAAGGCTGTCACCAAGAATGACCTGCTTACAGCTGAGGTGTATTGGACCATGTTCGCCATGGAAAAACATTTTTCTTTCAAAAGTTTTGGAGGGGTAGGAGACATTTTCAGAAAGATGTTTCCAGCATGTGAGGTTGCACAACAATTTCAGTGCAGTGAAACCAAAGCCAGGTATTTAGCGACTTTTGGAATTGCACCGTACTTCTCAGAACTATTAACATCCCGGGCCAGAAATGCAGAGGAATACGTTCTTCTGTTTGATGAAACTCTCAATCATCAACTCCAGCAAAAGCAGTTGGACATGCATGTTTGGTTTTGGGATGGAAATGAGGTAAAAACTCATTATTTGATTTCACGATTCCTGGGACATGCCACAGCTGATGTCCTGTATACTGAACTTGAAGATTGCTGCAGCAGGGGAAGTCAGGAATTTTGCAGTTATCAATGGATGGCCCCAATGTCAACTGGGCTACTTATGACAAGCTGAAAGATGACATAGAGAAGGAGACAGGAAAAGGCCTGTACAACATTGGCAGCTGTGGGTTGCACATTGTGCATAATGCATTTAGGTCTGCCTACAACACACAAGGCTGGGACATTGAACATAAATTAAACTCTCTTTACTGGATGTTTAAGGACTCACCAGCTCGGAGAGAGGACTTCACACAGCTGACAGGATGTTCTGTTTTTCCAAAGAAATTCTGTTCTCACAGATGGCTTGAAAATGTGAGGGTTTGCAATAGAGCGTTGGAAATGTGGCCTCATGTTATCACATTTGTGAATGAAGTTGTGAAAAAAAACAAATGCCCACAGACAAAGTCATTCAGTGAGGTGAGAGCCAGCTGCAGTGATCCATTGTTCATGGTGCGCTTGAACATCTTCATCTCTGTTGCCAGTCTCATTGAACCTTTCCTGACCAAGTATCAGACTGACAAGCCCATGCTGCCATTTTTGGCTGAAGACCTGAAATTGTTGGTGATGAACATTCTGGAGAGGTTCATGAAGTCAGAGGTTGTTAAAAGAGTGGAAAGTGTTGGAAGTATGTTAAGGGAGATCAAGGATATTTCGGACAGTAAACTGCATTTGGACATTGCAAACATTAATTGTGGATACATTCCAAACAGAGATCTTAAGGATCTCAGGAGAAAGGGAACAATTTCAGAAACAGACTATGCGAGAATCAAGCTTGATACCAAGAGGTTTCTGATCCAGCTTGTGACAAAACTGCTTGAAAAAGCCCCTATTCGCTATGGCCTTGTTCGCTTTCTTGATTGGTTGAAACCAGCTCAGATTGTGGCAAGCAAAACAGCAGCAAAACAGAACTTGATGAAATGCCTGGATTATATGGTGGACAGAGGAAGCATACAGAAAAACGACTGCGACAGTATCCTCAGCAACTATGGAGACTTTGCTTCTGAGATGGCAGGAAATGAACATGTTCTGTCATTTGACAGAGATAGAGACAGACTTGATACATTCTTCTTCTCTGTCCTGTCAGCTCGCAAGGAGTGGAAGAATCTTTGGAATGTTGTCAGAAAAGTGCTGGTTTTGTCCCATGGTCAGGCATCAGTTGAGAGAGGCTTCTCTGTTAACAAGGAGGTTGCAGCTGACAACATGAAACAGAGGACTGTCACAGCTCTAAGAATAATTGCTGATCATTTGTCCAGTGTTGGGGGTGCAAGCGAAGTGACAATCACCAAAAAACTTCTTGCTTATGCAGCCAGTGCTAAATCAAGGTACAATTCGTATTTGGCAGAACAGAGAGAAGAACAGGAGAAAAAAGAGGCTGCAGGGAAGAGAAAGGCAATGCTTGATGAACTTGAAGAGGTGAAAGCAAAGAAGAGAAAACTGGAAATTTGTGTCAAAGACCTGCTTAAGTCTGCTGATGAGTTTGCTGAGAAAGCAGAAAGAACACAAAACTTCACCTTCATAGCAAAGTCAAATGCTCTCCGTAGATCTGCTAAGGACAAGACAGCTGAAGTTTCTGTTCTTGAGGCCCAGATAAATGAGAAAGTGGAAGAAATCAAAAAGTAAAACTGGGGTCAAGATACATTTTCAGGTGTGAATGGGATTGTGTAAATTTTACATTACGTCTAAATGGCTAATCTTTGCATGGTAAAGGAACTGTGACTGTTAAATGATAGTGTGATTCAAGTGCTGGCAGTGTGAGCAAAGAAGAGGAAACTGGAAATTTGTGTGAAAGACCTGCTCAAGTCCTGCTCAAGTCTGATCAATGAGAAAGTGGAAGAAATCAAAAAGTAAAACTGGGATCAAGATACATTTTCAGGTGTGAGTGGAATTGTGTAAATTTTAAAATTACATCTAATGGTAAAGGAACTGTGACTGAATGATAGTGTGATTCAAGTGCTGGCAGTGTGACCATGATTCATTGATTGGTAAGTGAATTGTTCATTCTGTTGTGTTCACTTGCATTTGTGTGCATGCGAGTGTGTGTGTATATAATGTGTGTGTGTGTGTGTTGTGTGTGTGTGTGTGTGGTTGTGAAGCCTGCATATATAATATGAAGGTTGAGGGGTGCCGGGTGAGTGGGAGGTGAGATTGGGGGGGTGGGTTTAGTCTTGGATTTTGGTCCTGGAAAAATATTGCTGATGTCTTGAAAAGGTATGGGAAAAGTATGGAATTTTGTTCTGACTAATTGGTATGAACCCTGAGTAGATTTCCATTAAAAAAAAAAAAAAATGAATTAGAAGGGTAAAAAGAATGAAGAAAATGTTGGCGTTTATAGTGCTGACATATGCTTGTACTGGGCAAAATTGCTTCAGTGCAGGAGTTATATTTCTTAATGAAATACCACACCAGGGAAGTATTGTGAGGAGGCAGATTGTGAAAACATGTCTGTTGACGTTCATCAGGTCTCTTTTTCAGTCCAGAGGTGGCCTTCGTGGCTTACTGGGCAAAACGGCATGACTTGAGATCTCTCCTGACACTATTTTTGAGGGGTGTATGTAGACACCATCGACGTCTCTCATCAGAGTTGTGGATTGTGCTGTCATGTTTCAGCTGAGTGGCCGAGAGGTGCGTGAAGAAGAACTGACGGCCTCGATGATCAAGGAGAGAATGACGAAGGAGGAATGGCAGACCGTGTACGACATGAGTCAGGACAAGAATATCTACCACAACCTTTGTACCAGTCTCTTCCCCACTGTTCATGGTGGGTTTTAAGATTTTGAAAATTCTAGTGCCAGTATGACGAAAACACTAAGGCAAGGCTCGGCGTAAATGCCCAACAGCTCGACCAGTACTGGTGAAAGGGAGCTTTTTTGACTGAGGAAAGAAGAGAGAACACATTGGAAGTTTTACACTACAGCTGTTTCGCTTTATTGTACATTAAGGAGTATGAATAGTGCAGACCTGATTATCCATAAGATTCCTTCGAATTTTGTATACTTGCAACATATTGTACATAAAGTTTACCACAAAGTGAATAAACCATTGCATTGAAGTGCATCTGTACATGCAGAGCCCTACATCATTTTGTTGTGATGAAAACTTGTATGCTTTGACTGTTATCCATGTGCCAAATATGGATTGTCCATTTTGTGGGCAACAGATTAACCATTTACATGTTCTGCCTGCAGGAAACGATGAGGTGAAACGAGGCATTCTTCTCATGCTGTTTGGCGGGGTTCCCAAGGTGACGACAGAGGGCACCCACCTCCGTGGAGATATTAACGTCTGCATTGTGGGCGACCCATCAACAGCCAAATCCCAGTTCCTGAAGCAAGTGGAGGAGTTCTCTCCCCGTGCTGTGTACACCAGTGGCAAAGCCAGTACTGCCGCTGGTCTGACTGCGGCTGTGGTTCGAGTGAGTGATGATTTTTGATAAAGAGATGATTCATGATTATTTTGGTATTGGTTCACAGTCCATTGCTACCGATGTATGTAAACTAGTGGAGACAAGCTTATTTAATTACATCAAAACTTGGCTCTTGTTTGGTATTACTTGCATATCAGTCAGCTCATATATGATAATAGATTTGGTTGAAACACTGATTAGAGTTGAAACACTGACTGGAGTTATATCTGTTCGCTCACATATAATAGATACACTGGTAAGAGTTATGTAGTCGTCAAACTTGATTCATTGATTGGCCACATTGAAGGAATGTATAATCTTGTGTTTAATCATCAAAGTTAGTTCAGTGATGGGTGACAGTGAGGGGATAACCACAGTTGAATTAAAATGTATCGATGAAATGGAATTTATTTTCGAGGGGGAAAAGTGGTCGGTATAGCAGAATTTATGTTGAAAGTGGAGGCCAAAGCTTTTAAGTTCCCCTTCAAGGGCTCCCCTCCCCCAGCCCCCCCCCCCCCCCCCTGCCAGAAGAAGGGGGTGAACCACTTAGGAAACATGTTCGTTTGGGGTCTTGTTTGCAGTCAAAAGAAAATTCCCTGCTTTATAATGGTTCATTTATTTTCTGCATTACACTTTTGATATTGAGCTTCAAAAGTTTGGAAATGAACAGACTTCAAGGTGTATCACTAGATCAGTCATTCACCCCCCCCCCCCCCCCCCCAAAATTGACAAAACGCTCCAACACCATGTTGTACTGTTACAAGCTCTTTGCTGACAAAATTATTTGCCTTTGGATTCCCAAAGCTTGCATTTGCTATTGTATTAATTATTACCAAAAGCTTGAACAAATCTTAAATAAATGTTAGCGAACCGCCCAGAGAACGTGGACAAACGAGTCACAAGACGAAACAACGCGTTTCGACCTCTTAGGTCTTCATCGGGTGAGACATAAACGAATAAAACAACGAAAATTCGCTTAGCTTTGATCGCTTCAGATCACTTCACAGGGTTCACAGGCTTGAAGTTTAGATTTGTGTTTTTTGATATGTTGGATAATAGCTTTGCTTTCTTTTACTGTGTTGATGGTGTAAATGGCATACTCTGAGCCTAATATTTAACACAATTTCTTATTGTCACGTTACAAAGGTAATCTGTGTAGTGTGGGTTTGCAGGATGAAGAGTCGCATGAGTTTGTGATTGAGGCGGGGGCGCTGATGTTGGCGGACAACGGGGTGTGCTGCATTGACGAGTTTGACAAGATGGACCCCAAGGACCAGGTGGCCATTCACGAGGCCATGGAACAACAGACTATCTCCATCACCAAGGCTGGGGTCAAGGTAACGCATCAGTTTCATGCACATTTGTGAAGCGAGAGAATCGCATGCTTCATCAGGAGGTTCATAAGGTTATATATATATATATATAGCCAGATGACTTTAGGATCTTTAGGATTAGTCAGGGGTGGAATGACTTCAGTTGAGCTAGTTTTGGTGGGTTAAAACTGGTTTTTCAAATCTTTCCTAGCTTCATACATCCTACATTGTGGATGTAGGAAACCCCAATTGCTAATGCGTGTACTGGGCTGCATTGTATGACATGCGGAGAAAAGCTGGATTTGTTCAACTTGGCTTAGCTGGATTGACTATGGTTTATTTCACCAGGAAATGTTGATCTGATTACTATGGTTAGAACATAAATGGGGCAACTTCAGTTGAGTTGGTTTTGATCAGTTTAAATATTGTTTCCTCATATTTAGTTTCATACATTCTACATAGGTGATCAAGGAACCATCCATTACAGGTAAGTATTGGAGCTGAACTGCAGATTTCAGTCCTGTAACAGGAATTAATCCTGATATGAAGAAAAGGTAGATTTATTACCTTGCTTAGATTAAACAGTTTAACTCTGCAGACTACATCTGTCGTCATTTCTACATATTGAATTGGTTTGATTTGGTTTAAGTCTGGTTATTTGTCCACTAGTATGAGGGAGGATGAACAAATTTTGAAATGAACTATAATGCGGATGTCATTTTGTGGCTACATCCATTTTTTTTTATTTGCTGTTTGCCTCCACTTTTGTCTTCTTGGGCAATTTAAATCGGTTTTGGTTTATTTTTGCTTCCACGTTTTTCTTGTGCTAAATAAACCCATTTTGGTCTATTTGTGCAGGCCACACTCAATGCGCGAACATCCATCTTAGCTGCTGCCAACCCTGTGGGAGGTCGGTACGATCGATCGCGCTCTCTCAAACAGAATCTCTCCATGTCGGCTCCCATCATGTCTCGCTTCGATCTGTTCTTTGTTCTTGTCGACGAATGTAATGAGGTTAGTTTGTATACATTGTAACGGTTATTAGGACAAGGGAGATAATTGAAATCAAGACATTTGGCGTCATATACTTTACCATGTCAGACCATAGCATTCAACGGCAGTTAGTCAGCTCTGCCAGGCCGAAGATTTTCGTGGCTAATGCAGTAATAAGACAGTCAAGTGAAGCCCCCCCCTACTTCCGCCATGCGCAGAACGCCGAAGTGCGCTTGTTTACCTCATTCTCCTTTCGGCCTGCCGTCCAAGCAAGGTAAGTCTTGTGCTCCGTCTCGCCTTTCTTCTGTCTTGTGTACAGATTGCTGTGTGTTTGCTTGCTTTGCTTATTCATATTGTGGCTTGCACTATAGACGCTGGGTACACTTGCCGTGTGAGGCTTTGGTGGGCGAGGTATTCCTTTATTTACTCTCCTTCCATTGCGCAATCGGTCTTATTCCTCTCGCGAGTCGCCATTGCTGGTCGTGTTCGACTTTTGTCTTCTTCCAAATTCTCCTGCATCGGGTCTCCGTCGGTTCGCCCTCGGTGACCTACACCCCATACCTTCCTCGTCCTCTCGGCCTTTTGCGACTCCTTTCGCCTCATCGGCATTTTCTTCGCCAGCCTTCTGCAGTCGGAGTGACAGGAGGTGTGTCGTTGCTTATCCACAGATCTCTTCTGTTTAGCCCTGTTTACCTCAGTTCTTCCCTCCAAGCTTTAGCTGCCAGAGTCTTTCTGCATAAAACAGTCACTATTTGCTGTCTATATCTGCCTCCTTCTGTATCTATCAGTCGGCAAGAACTGGTCAGCCTGATTGAGGAGCTTCCACGACCTTTTTTGCTGTTGGGCGATTTCAACGGGCACAATCCTCTTTGGGGTAGTGTTGATTCTTCATCCAGAGGTCTCCTCCTGGAAGACATCTTCTCAGAGCTTGACCTGTGTTGTCTTAACGATGGATCTCCAACCTTCCTCCACTCTGCTACTGGTGCTCTCTCATGTTTAGATCTGTCGGTGTGCGACCCCTCGCTGGTCCTGGACTATGAGTGGTCGGCACTTGACGATCTGCATGGGAGTGACCATTTTCCAATTGTACTAAAATCCAAAACGACTGAAAGCTGCACTGTTCCAGAGCATCTAAATTTCAACAACGCGAACTGGGATCTTTTTGCAGGAACTGTCCGTGGGGAACTCACAGAGGAAGTTCTACAAAGTCCGGATCCCGCAGAAAGTTTCCAATATCCTCGTAAAATGCGCCAAGGCCTCCGTTCCAACTTCCTCAAACCAACCCCAAATGCCAAAGACACCTTGGTTCAATTCTGACTGCCAACATATCAAACTCCAGCGCAAACAAGCTCAACGTTGTGTCTACCGCAGACCATCAATGCCAAACGTTCGAGCCCATCAAAATCTGCGTGCAAAATCAAGATATGTTTTTTAGAGGAGTAGACGTCAGTCTTGGAGAAACTTTTGCTCCAAGCTGACAGCTCAAACTCCAAAGAAAAAGTTTGGAAAATAATTAAGAAAATCAAAGGGAAGAACACCAGCCCCTCAATTCATCACCTGAAACTTGCAGATGCTTTGATTACTGACAGACAAGCGGTCGCCAATCTTTTGGCTTCCACAATTGAAAACAACTCTTCTTCCGCGAAAAAATCTGCTGCCTTTTTAAAAATCAAACATTTGAAAGAAAAAACTCCCTGTACCTTTCCCTCTAACAATACTGAAGACTACAATTTACCATTTTCACTGATGAGCTGAAGTCGGCTCTTCAGACCTGTTCTGATTCTGCTCCAGGTCTTGATGATATTCACTACCAACTCCTCCGTCATTTCCAGAAAGCTGTCTTCATATCCTCTTACAAGTATACAATTATATCTGGTCTACAGGGTGTTTTCCTCCTTCGTGGCGGAAAGCCCTGATCGTCCCCATTCCCAAACCTGGAAAAGACTTATCCAACCCTTCAAATTACCGTCCAATAGCTTTGACCAGGTGCATGTGCAAACTTATGGAGAAGATGGTAAACTCCCGCCTGATGTGGAAATTGGAAACCAATGGCCTTTTGGCCACAGAACAGTGCGGTTTCCGCAAATACCACTCTACAGTTGATCATCTAGTTCGTCTGGAAACCACTGTCCGAAACGCCTTTGTTAACAACCAGCTTGTGGTGGCTATATTTTTTGACTTGGAAAAAGCTTACGACACCACTTGGAAATCTGGTATCCTGCACAATCTAGGTTTTCGAGGCCATTTACCTGTCTTCATCCAAAACTTTCTGGCTGATCGGAAATTTCAAGTTCGTGTTGGCACCACGCTGTCTGACATCCATGAGCAGGAGTTGGGTGTTCCCCAAGGGAGTATCCTTTCTCCTGCTCTCTTCAGCATTAAAATTAACGATATCGTACAATCCGTAAACCAAGGTTTCGAATCCTCTCTCTTTGTCGACGACTTTGCTCTCTACGCAGTTGGAGTCTCGTACGCTGGCGTGCAACACCGACTGCAGCTCTGCGTCAACAGGATCCGTCAGTGGACCGAGGAAAATGGTTTTACGTACTCGTCGACCAAAACCGAGTGTATTCATTTTCATAATTTTCGACAGTATTTTGCTGACCCCGAAATTCACCTGGAAAAATCTATCATTCCAGCTGTAAAAGAAGCTAAATTTCTGGGAATCATTTTTGACCAAAAACTCAACTTCAAAAGTCACCTTCAACATTTGAAAACTTCCTGTCAGAAAGCAATGAACATCTTGCGAGTCGTGGCGCACGCGGACTGAGGTGCCGATAAGAAAACCCTTCTGCATCTTTACAGGGCTCTGATCCGATCCAAACTGGACTATGGTTGTGTCGTGTACGGTTCTGCCAGACCTTCCTATCTCAAAACTCTAGACCCTATTCACCATCAAGGGCTTCGACTATGTCTCGGGGCGTTCCGCACCACCCCTGTGTACAGCCTGTACGCAGAGGCTGGAGAACCCTCCCTCTCCAACCGTCAACTTAAATTATCTCTTAATTACTGTTTGAATCTTTTTTTGAACCGGAAAACCCTGCTTATTCTTGTGTTTTTGAGCCCAAGTTCACCAAGAAATTCGAAGACAAACCTAATTCTATTCCTCCTCTGGGAATCCGTATTCGTCCTCATCTAAGTAATGCAGAGGTCAACTTTGGAGACATCTGTGACGACTCCAAATTTCCAGACGTCCCTCCTTGGACTTTTCTCACTCCAGAAATCCGCTTCGATCTGGCCTCTCACCGCAAGGACTCGACCAGCTCTCTTGCATATAACTCTTTTTTTGCAGAACTTTGTTCCAAGTTCCCTTCATTCCACAAGATATTTACTGATGGTTCCAAATCCGAGGAGGGAGTTGCTTGTGCTGCTTACTGCTCAACGGCTCCCTCCCGAAATATGTCAAAACATATTCCTTCAGACAGCTCTGTATACACTGCTGAACTCAGCGCTGGTTTTGGCTCTGAAAATTATCTCGGAGTCAAATCACAAAGACTTTCTTATCCTCTTAGATTCCCTTTCTGCTCTGGAGGCCATTGCTGGCCGTAACCTCAAACACCCTCAACTATTGAATATATTTGAACAATACACTACTCTAAAAAACCACGGGTACAGCATAGTTTTTGCTTGGGTCCCTGGTCACGTCGGCATTCGAGGCAACGAGAAGGCAGACCAACTTGCCAAGGGTGCCACACACCTTGAAACGTGCCGATTTTCCATCCCGCACACGGACGTGAAACCCAAAGTTGAAACTTACGTTAGAAACCTCTGGCAAGAGGAATGGAACACTCAGATGGACAACAAACTTTTCCAGATCCGTCCGAATTTAAAAGAATTTTTACCGTCTGCCACACGTAGTCGTAAGGAAGAGACAGTTTTGTGCAGGTTGCACACAGGTCACTCCTTTTATACCCACTCTTATCTTTTAAAAGGTGAAGAAGCTCCGTGGTGTATTCCATGTCATGTTCCACTCACAGTGAAACATATTCTTTTAGATTGCTGGGACTTGCACAATGTGAGACATAAACACTTTACAGCCGAGTCTATGAAAACCCTGTTCAGAGATGTCCCACCTGACGTGATCTTTGGGTTTCTGAAAGAGATTAACATTTTTCATCTGATCTAAGATTTTACGGAAGAAAGATTTTTAACGAAGTTTCTGGTACGTTTTTAGAAGATGTAGTTTAAAGAGATGTGCGAAGGTTTTTTTTTGTTTGTTTGTTGTTGTTTTTTTTTTTTTTTTTTAAGACGACTTGTGAGTTGATTTTAACGTGGTGACAGCCCTGATATGGCCCTTTGCGGTCGGCTGGGCTATAAGCAACATTATCTTATCTTACCTGTGCCCCGGTCCGCCATTTTCTTTTTCGACCGGTCGTCGTCGGCCATCTTGCCTCACCACTTTGTACCCGGGATATTACGGAGGTTTCTCTCCGTTGACACCTTCATAGACCCAGTGTCTATGTCCTAGTGCAGATCGCTTGAGTTCATCGCGATCTCGCATCCCGTAATTTCTTGCTATACCTTACATTAGGGGCTGTAGCACTGGGGCGCTCACTTGGAGAACCGTCACGCCTCAGGAGTGTGGAACACTCAGACTGCATGCCTCCATGTGAACGTCTTGGAATTGGAAGCGGTCAGGCTGGCCCTCCTCCGCTTTCAGTCCCAAGTCGAGCACCGATGTGTTCTCCTCCTTACGGACAACACGTCGGTAGCTTGCTATGTCAACAAGGGGGGGGGGGGGGGGGGGGCCTCACTCCATCAGCCTCTCCCTCCGGATGGAGGCTCTCCTACGTTGGTGTCTGGCACACGGAGTCGCGCTTCGAGCGAGACACATAGCGGGCACACGCAATATCCTGGCAGACTCCCTCAGCCAGTCCAAATCTCTCCTACACACAGAATGGACATTCAATATGCTGACCTTAGCGTCGGAGTGGGCTCATTGGTTCAGGCCGATGGTCGACCTTTTCGCCACTCACTTCAACCATCGTCTGCCACTCTATGTCTCTCCCGTGCCTGATCCCCAGGCACATGCCATCGACGCCCTGTCCCTGTCATGGTCGGGTCTCATAGCCTACGCCTTTCCCCCCTTCCCGATCCTCCACAAACTGATCAGGAAGGCGAGACTGGAGAGACCCAAGCTGATCCTCATAACCCCATGGTGGCCGACCCAGTCCTGGTTTCCGGACCTAAAAGCCCTCTCCCATGTTCCCCCTCTTCGACTAAACCCCAGGTGGGACATGCTCAGGCAACCCTGCTCCGGACGCCCTCACTCCAACCCCCAGATGCTCCGCCTCCACGCCTGGCTGCTGTGTCTGCCCGGGTGCGAGCATCTGCCCCTGTCTCCCACTTGGACAGAGCCCAGTCCGTCCTAGACATCCTCGCGGGGGCGGGAGCCTCGCAGGACCTGCAAGATTTAGCCTCGGCCTCGCGCAGACCCAGCACGGAGTCCCTCTATGACTACCGCTGGGAGAGATGGGTCACCTGGTGCTTGGACAACTCCGTTCCCCATGATTCCCCTTCTAACATCCAGATAGGCAACTTCTTATCTCACTTAGCCTCGGCGCATAAGCTATCTGCTAGCTCTTTCCGGGGCTACAGATCAGCCATCTGCACCACCATCCGCCAACTAGGCAGACCATCGTTCGAGAATGATTTCCTCCTCAGAGAGATCTCCAGAGGGGTGGCCCTACGGGAGACCCAGTCCCCTAGGCGTGTACCCCTTTGGGACCTCTTTATTGTTCTTGACGCTCTTAGGAAACCTCTTTTCGAGCCTATTGCCTCCATTCCCTTTGACCTCCTTTCTATGAAGACCACATTTCTCCTCGCCCTGGCTTCGGCCTGACGGCGAAGCGAAATCCATGCCCTCAGCGGAGACCCCAGAGACGTGGTCTTCCATAGGGACGGCTCTGTCTCCCTGAAGTTCCTCCCTGAATTCTTAGCTAAAAACCAGGATCCGGGCTCTTCCTCCCCGCCATCGTCATCCGCTCACTTGCGGATATCCTTGGCAGTCAAGAAATAAGAAAAAGGGGGGGGGCATGGACCTGTGCCCGTCCAGGTGCCTTAGATACCACTGGGAACGCTCGCGCCCCAGGCGCGCATCCCAGAGACACCTCCTCATCTCCATTAACCCCAACAATTCTAAGGACATCTCGGCAGGCACCATCTCCAGATGGCTGTCCAGGACGGTCAGATCTGCCAACGCCCATGCGTACAAGGAACTCCCGGCCATATATATATTGGGTATTTATATAGCGTCTATCCTTGGTCACAGACCAAGCTCTAAGCACTTTACAATAAACACACTACCTCACTCGCTCACTCAGTGGGCTGCCTATCCAGGTCCCCCCGTGCTCGTGAGGTCAGAGCGCTGGCCACCTCTGCGGCGTTCCAGCACTCTGTCCCCGTGCGCCATCTATTGGAGGCAGCCCTCTGGCATTCGGAAAACCATTTCATAAACTTCTACTTGAGGGACATCCGAATGACCCGGGCTGATGGTTGAAAGGGAATCTCTTTTGTGGCGGCTAATGCAGCTATTTCCATTCCGCCATCTAACCCCAAGAACCATTAGGGCACTGCCCTCCTCCAATTCCTTTAAATTCTACTATGGTCTGACATGGTAAAGTATATGACGCCAAAATGGATAGTTTTTCTTATACTCCCTGTTTGGCTAGTATACTTACCATGTCAGACTCAAATGCCCGCCCTCCTTCCCCTCTGGCGCCAGGGTTCTCGGGGTTACCTTAGTGCGGCCTCGGGAGAATGAGGTAAACAAGCGCACTTCGGCGTTCTGTGCATGGCAGAAGTGGGGGGGGGGGGGGGGGGCTTCACTTGACTGTCTTATTACTGCATTAGCCACGAAAATCTTCAGCCTGGCAGAGCTGACTAACTGCCGTTGAATGCTATGGTCTGACATGGTAAGTATACTAGCCAAACAGGGAGTATAAGAAAAACTCCCCATTTTTGTTTTATTACAAGTGACTTTAATAACCCACTGCCTACCGCATCGACCGAGATGGACCGCAAGATTTTCTGAATACCGGATCGACCGAGATGGACTGTTGAATACTAAGTCAGCGACTTTCACTATCGCATATTCCAGAATGCCAGAAGAGTCTTCCAGTAGGATCGTTTCTGGATGCCATTTTGCTTTTTGTTGCAAGAGTTTTGGTGGAGTAGTTTCGCTGCTGTGAATTTTCAAAGTTCGGCTTTTTTTTTTTTTTTTTTTTTTTTTTTTTTTTTTGCGAAGATTTTATGGGAAAATGGCGGATAAAGTAACTATGCAACATGTAGAATCCATTTTTTGATGCATTAGTGAAGAAGAGAGCGTATTTGAGGGCTACACTCTTGAAGAAGTTTTGAAGCAAGGCGATTTGGACGTTGATCTTGACTGACTTGGTAGAAAGAAACTCGTGGAGAGCGTGGCAGCAGAGAGTCCTCAGAAGAGAAGCCCCCTTCAAGCAAGTGTTTCGGCCCATATCTCCTGACACACCAGGGGGGTTGGGCCACACCCGTTTCATGACTCCGGATGTCCCTCTGCTGCCCCCCTTTTTTTTTCCCCCATCTTGGGATGAGCCATGGCTGGGATTCGAACTCGTGACCCTCTGGACATGCTCATTTTCCACTTAATGACTCGCACTCTAACCACTGAGCCACAGGGACACCTGATATTTGTAGGAAATTTAAGCCTTATGAAGTTCACTTTTGTTCCTCCTTGACCAGATCCAGCTTGAACACCTCTCTGCCGCTTCTGCCATTGCTTTCAGGGCTCTGGTTTTTTCCCTCCCTGCAACTGAGAGCTGTTTCATGAGGCTGTATGCAGACGTTCCTACAAACCCCCTAGCTCCAGTTTCTGCAGTGAGGACTTTGACCTGATAGCCTTCTCTCCTCAGGCTGTTTGCCAGATCAGCATACTTTTCAGTCTTGTAGATTTGAGCTGCCTCCATTCTGTTCTCATATGGCACCGTGAGCTCGATCATGATCAGCTGCTTGGTTGACCGAGAGTGGACTACAATGTCTGGTCTCATGCCACTCTTGCTGATGATCTCTGGGTGACTCTTTCATTCTGGGAGGTCTGCAGTGCACTCCCAGTCATCTGCCCCGTCCAGCAGACTCTCTCTGCATGTTCCGAGTGGCACTGTTGTTCTTGGCCATGATTTGCCGCCTCCTGCCGTGAAGAATGTTTGGGTGCTTTTGCGGTCCTGATTTTCCCTTTTGTGGTGTTGGTACTAGCCCAGACTACTTGTACAATCTCTTTGAGCACTTGGTTGTGCCTCCATGTGTACTTTCCTTGAGCCAGGGCTACTTTACATGAGCTTAGGACATGCTCCACTGTTTGTTTTTCATGGTAGAGGGGGCATGCAGGATCGTCTGTTTTTCCCCACTTCACCAGGTTTGCATTTGAGGGCGGAAGGTCATATGCAGATCTGAGAATGAAGCTGATCCTGAGAGGGGCCATGTGCCAAATGTCATTCCAAGTGAGACTTCTTTGGAGTGCATTCTCCCACGTTGTCCATTGCCCTTGCTGGCTCTGCTGGACTGCTTTTTGGAGTCTTTTTTGGTCATCTTCTTTTCTCATCTCCTGAATCATCATGTCTCTTTTGGCTTTTCCTTTGGCCTTTTGACCACCATTCAGTTTTGGTCACCCCCAGTCCTTGTCTGTTGGTCTGTGTGTGTCCTGTTATTTCTCTGATCTTGAGACTTTCTTTTGCAGAATCCATCGCCTCTTGAACTTTCCATTTTCTGCCTGTCTTCAGCTGGGGCTTGATTGCTTCTACCACCTTGTCTCCTGAGTCATCCAACATGCTTTGAAGTCTGATCTTTCCTGCTTTGTATTCTTCCAGGATGGATTTCAGCGGTAATTTCAGCTTTGCTTGGCGACAGTACAGCGCTATGTCAGTGAGACAGGGTGGGACACCAAGCCATTTCCTTGAGAACTTGTTGATTTTGGCTTCCATTGCCTCCACTATGCTGGTGCAGATGTCGTATATCATCAGAGGCCATAGGAGCTTTGGTATCAGCATGAACTGCAGACACCAGACCTTGTATTTGCCAGGGAGCCCACACTGGTCAGTGGTCTCCAAGCCTTCTTCCGACATCTGTTTGGTTTCTTTTGCTCTTTGTGTGTCTTTCAGCGTATCATCATACCATCTTCCAAGGCTCTTGACTGGCTCTTCTGTGGTTGTTGGAATGACCTGGTTGGCAACACTGAAGACCACAGATTCGGCCACTTTTCCTTTCCACAGTGAGAGACTCCGTGATTTCTTTGGCTCGAACTTCATTCTGGATGAGGCAACTATGTCGTCCAGCCTTTCCAGCACATGACGTGTTTCGTCTTCTCTGGATGAAATCACTGTAGTGTCATCCATGAAGGCCTTGAGAGGAGGCATCTTGTATCCATCGCCAAGGTCTGTCTGTCTTACGTTGCTTGTTGCTGCTTTCAAGATGACTTCCATTGCCAACACGAACAGTATTGGGGAAATTGCACAGCCTGTTGCAATGCCCACTTCCAAGTTGATCCAATCTGTTGTGTACTCCTTGGTAGAGAACCGCATTGAGAAGCCATTGAAGTACTTCTTGAGCATGTCGCAGATGTTCTTCGGCACATGGTACATCTCAAGAGCCAACTGTATCATCTCATGGGGCACAGATCCATATGCGTTTGCCGGATCAAGCCACACTATGTCCAGGTCTCGCTTTTCTGTTTTTGCTCTTTGGATTGCTTCCCAGATCATTGTGGCGTGATCTACACAGCCAGCCACGCTTGGGATGCCACGTTTCTGGACTGACACATCCAAGTACTTGTTTTCCATGAGGTACTTGGTCAGCCTTGCTGCCATGACAGAGAAGATTTTCCCTTCGACGTTCAGTAGTGATATTGGCCTTAAGTGGCTGATGTCACTTGAGTTTTGCTCTTTGGGGATGGACACACCATCTGCCGTCATCCGCTGGCCGCTGATCTTCTGGTTTCTCCAAGCTGTTCGCAGCAGCCTGTGGAGCCACTCCAGCACCTTGGAACATTTCTTGTACAGCTGGTAAGGTATTCCGTTTGGCCCTGGTGATGATTTGGCTCTGGCTTTGTCGACCACCTTGATTTCCGCCAACATGGGAGGCTTGTCATTGAACTGTTCTTCAGGGTTGGTTGGCCACACCAGACCTTGAATGTCGAGTGGTGCTTTGCTCTGTGAGTCGGAGTATGTTTTCCTCAGATGCTGCTCAAGAACTCCTTTGTCCACACTTCGAGTCCCAGATTTTGGCTGCTCAAACAGTGTTCTGGCAAACTGGAAGGGGTCTCTGAAGAAGCGCTCTTGTGTCGTCTTCTTTTTGCTCTTTCTCTTCCTCGCAGATTCCGCTTTGCTGAGGGTGCTGTGTTTTGCTTTCATGTCTTTCCAGAGTTTTTCCAAGCCTTGTTTTTCAGCTGGCAGTGCGGTCTTCATTTGCTTCTTGAGGTTTTTCTTTTGGACCCTGATCTTGTCCATCTCTTCTTGGCGTCTGGATTTCTTTGGAGGTGTTTTCTCTTTGGGTAGTTTTGCTCCGTAGGCGTCTCTACATGTGGCATACACAATGTCCCCATATGTGGCTAGTTTGTGTTCCAGGGTGCTTTTCCCTATCAGTGCATCGAGTCTTTGGACGATTTTTGCATCCAGTTTCTCCCAATCTTCAGTTTCGTTTGCTCGTGGCAGGTTGAATTTCAGGCGCCTGGCATCGAGGGCCTGTGCAAATTCCTTGTCCGAACCAACAGCGTTGATGTCCTTGGCACTGTGGTTTAAATCCTGGCCTTGGTCTTGCGACTTGACTTAGTCCTCTTCGCTTCTTGAGAGGCATAGGGCCTCAACAGCAAGCTTCCACCTCCGTCTGTCCCTGGCACAGGTCTTGATCTCCCCCCAGGTCAGGCTGGAGGCTCTCAGCTCGTTTAGCAAGCTCCTCCTCCAGGTCTGCTTTGGGCGCCCTCGTTTCCTCTTGCCCTGCGGGTTCCACTTGAGCGCCTGCCTGGTGATGTTAGAGGGCTCCTTCCACAGTGTGTGGCTGACCCATCGCCACTTTCTCTTTCTGACCTGGACGTCCATTGGCTGTTGGTTTGCCCTCATCCACAGGTCGGTGTTTGGCACTCTGCCGAACCATCGCAAGTGGAGGATCTGCCGGAGACATTTATTGCATGCACGCACGCACGTGCGCGCACTCACACACACACACAACACACACACACACACACACACACACACACACACACACACACACACACACACACAAAACACACACTTCTTATGCTCCATTGGTACACACATGAAAGAAAGAAAAAAGGAACACACACACACGCATCCCTTTAACTCTCACTGTTGAAAGCAAGAATTTTTTTATGAAAACAAAGTCACTCACTTGTGTGTTGGTCTCTGGAATCTGTTGTAATTGATTTATCAGTTTATAATTATTGTTTGGTCTTTAATAGGCAAACTTTCATGTATTTGTGTCCACGCGTGCGCACACACGCTCGCTCTCTCTCTCTCTCTCTCTCTCTCTCTCATAAACACATGGGTGTTTCATGGTCATGATCTGGATGTTCTTCATCTGAATCAGGATCAACTGACTGTTCAATATTTCCAGCACCTGATCTGTGCTATATGTCTGGCGAGGCCGAGTAGCTGAACGTCCAACACCTCACTTTGTGTGTAACACCTCAGTTTGTACTAATTTGGTCAAGCTCTCACTATCCCATAATGTTTCGTGGTCATGATCCGGGTGTTCTTCTGTCTGTCCAATATTTCCAGCACCTGATCTGTGGTATATTATGTAGGGCAAGGCTGAGTACCTGAAGTGCTTGGTTGTGATGTCATAGCGAATGGAAAAACATTCGGTGTAAATTGATTAAAAACGCTTAACTGAACAGTGCTCCGACGTAGCAACTGGCTGTGAGCACAGGTCAGGGAATCCCCCTACTTGACGTTTATAGCTGGTTTTCTTGAGAGTATCGGTAGTTAAATAACCCTAGTTTGTCGCATTTCGGCGATGAGCCGCCTGGTTACAGAAATGTGACGTAGGCAGCGTAAGGGTTTAATCCAAAACTTGGAGAAAAACTCCAGAATTTTGTGCAAAAGTGGGGGGTTCACAGGGTTGTTTTTGATACAGTATTGCAGAATAAATAAGTTCCAAATGATGGCGGAAGTTGATAATTGAATGTATATAAAATGTAATTTTGTCTTAAACCCATCATTTGTCAGTTGAAATGTTAAGAGGTTTGCCTAATGTTAAGAATTGTCCAGAGGCTGTGAAACCTGGTGTGAATATGATCAGGTGCTCTGCGTGCACTTACCTGCACTTACTTAGGCTGAAAACCTACGGCAAGAGAAGTAACTCCGTAATTTGAACATGGTTTGGGGGGGGGGGGGGGGGGGGTGATCTTCAGAACTTTCTTCTTAATCGTTGTTCATCATATCTACAACTTCAACCCAATCGAAATCTGGATCACTCTCAGCTTCATTACCCTGCACTTTCACTCAGTCTTATGCCGTAAATCCTACAAATCAGCTCATCTTCATCACTAAATCCCATGATAGAATGCCAGAAATCAAGGTTAGCCAAGGTGAAAAACAGCACTTCGACCACAAAACTTTAAAAATCATAACTCAAGAACTGCGGCACGTATCAAGTCGCCGTTTTTTGCAAACGGAAGTGGATTGTAAAAGGAAAATCGAAGTCACGTTCTCTCGCGAGACTTCCTTTTCTAAAAGAAACATGGTGGCGCCCATTGTTGCCACATGTTTTAGTGGGCGCTGGGTGCACAGCCACTCTGACCTTGACCGGGCGCTGGCAGGCGCTGAGTGAAGAAGAGGGTTAAAGCAATAACTGTGCAACACTGTTAACTTTTAGCCTACGGCTCCGTGCGCTGCTAATAGCTCTGCTGCCTACGGCACGCACGGTGCCGTGTGCTGACTGAGAACTCCATTCTCTACGGCATGCACATGTCCGTGCGTTATTTCGAAATATTCTACTACTCAAAGTGTAACAGTCTAAGAGAAGTAACTCCTGCCAGAAGTTGGTAGAGGGTTCCTGGTAGCCTGACATGCCCTAGTTCTTAAGTTCAAGCAAAGTTCACATTTGCTATCTGCAGCCGAGACAAAGAACCCCTTGCTGGGTTTTTCTGACATGAACAGTGTTTCTGGCACCAGTCTTTCGTCTGCTAGTCAAAATACCAGCTCAGTGCCGGCAAATCATTTCTTAAGAACAAGATACTGTTGCAATGTATTCAAGGTGGTTCGATAACGAAGGAGAGTCAATCGACAGTGGAGATGATAGGGGAGATGATGGATGTCTATTTGAAGATGTTCTTGATTACAATGACAAATCAACCTATTCGACTGATTCCGTAACACACACACAGGCGCTTGACTCGCAAAATATCTCTCAAATTCTGTGAAGTTGTTAAAAAATGGATAATAACTGATAGCAAAAAGCATCATAACCATAACTGTGTTTGGTGAGTGCTTTTTTGTATCAATTTGTCTGCATGCCAGTACTAAACATTGATCGTCAAACTCTGCACTTGTTTTTATTTGTGTGTTTTGGTTACTTTATTCATCCGTGCGTTGTCTTAACACAGGATCTCTTAGAGTTTTGAAAATACATTCATCTAAAAGTCCTTGATGGCTTCTTTTCAGACATACCAAGCATGATGTTAACGCGGACCAAACATAACACGTAAAATAAATTACAGAAATGCCAAAATCTCTACGTAGGCGGGGGTTTTAGCGTGAGTGTCAGTGGGGGGGGGGGGGGGGGGGGGGGACGACTTATGCTGCACGCATACGCAGGGATAGTGTTAAAATTTCTTTGGGGGGGGGGGGGGGGGGGGGGGATAATTGCTTGTATTAGATTTCTCTTTATAAGCAATTTTATTATCAACGAAAAATTAATCTAGTTAGTCAGATCAGTTGGGTATTGAATAACTAATGAATTGCCGTCTTTAGCAGGATCATCGGTAAGTCCTTGTGATTAACCCCCCCCCCCCCCCCCCCATAGATGTTGATATGAATAAGACAGTTGTCACGTCATTCAAACTCTGATTAAAAATCGATAAAAGTCATTGTCCTTTAAATATAACGATAATCAGTATGTCTGCAATGTGTGGTGTGTGTGTGTTAGAGCCGCATCTGCCACAAAAGTTTGGAAAAAAAGGAGGAAAAAGAAGAAAAGAAAGAAAAAAGTGGCACTAAAAAGCTCTTGTTGTATGTTCAGTATATAACCAGATGACGCTGAAGAAGTCATGCTATCTCACGTTCCTTGTGAGAGCAGCAGTGGCCATTTTGCTTAACCGGGTGGGGGTCTTGGAGGCAACTCTGAATCGTTTATGAGCAAGACGCTGCAAAAGTGAAAGAGATTGACAAAAGCTGTGCGAATGAATGGTCCTGGTTGTAATTGAACCAAAAAATGGAAAAATAACAGAACACAAGATGCTCAGATTTGTGTCAGATCACACTGTTTTGAAAACAGTTTTTTCCTCTCACGAGTGTGGGCCCAGATTTGTGTCAGATCACACTATTTTGAAAACAGTTTTTTCTTCTCACGAGTGTGGGCTCAGATTTGTGTCAGATCACACTATTTTGAAAACAGTTTTTTCCTCTCACGAGTGTGGGCCCAGATTTGTGTCGGATCACACTATTTTGAAAACAGTTTTTTCCTCTCTCGAGTGTGGGAGGGCATATCTGCCATACCCTCCTAGAATTTCAGGAATTGTCCATTTTCCTCAGTGGGGACCTTGCTTTTATGTTTTGGTGTCAATTTTGATCTGGGGGGGGGGGGGGGGGGTATGATGCAGGATGCTTGCAAATTGCTGAAGTGAATGTAACGGAAATTTGTAGGCAGATGGAATGTGATCCAAAGAAGACCAAACTTGCTGAAATGTGGACCACCATGAAGGGAGGATTTGTAATCTGTTTGACTGGAGTAGAGGTCTGCATTCTACAGAATAGCTATGGTTTTGTTTGTTTTTTGTTTTGGTCTTTTTTTGTTGTTGTTAAGTAATCATGGGAAGATGTCTGTCATTGTAACATTGTGTGTGGTTGGTGGATGCAGGTCACAGATTATGCCATTGCGCGGCGCATTGTCGATCTACACAGCCGCCTGGAAAGGTCTGTAGAACGTGTGTACTCTGTGGACGACATTCGCCGCTACATCTTGTTTGCCCGGCAGTTCAAACCCAAGGTTAGCTCTGAAAAGCCCTGACATGACCTAAGAAAAGCGGTAAAAAATTTGAAGAAAAACATTTTTTAAAATTCCTACGACACCCAGTCCACCCCTGCTTAGCGTGTGCATCTATTTTTTTTCCTTCCCCTATTTGAAATACTTATACATCAATTTTTTTTTAACTGTCAGTTAAGAGTTACTAAGTAGTTGGAGATACATTAACTGTCCGTAAAGAGGTGTTATTGAATAGGTGGAGATACATTAACTGTCCGTAAAGAGGTGTTATTGAATAGGTGGAGATACATTAACTGTCCGTAAAGAGGTGGAGATACATTAACTGTCCGTTAAGAGGTGTTATTGAATAGGTGGAGATACATTAACTCCGTAAAGAGGTGTTATTGAATAGGTGGAGATACATTAACTGTCCGTAAAGAGGTGTTATTGAATAGGTGGAGATGCATTGTCGGTGAAGAGTCATTTAGTAGGTGGAGATAACATGATTAGACAGCGCAAGTCTTGAGAAATAACGACCACTGTAACATGGTAAGGAAAGAATTGTAACAATTTTAAGGGCAAAAGAAAAGGTAAGGTTAGAGATGCATACTTCATGTACAGGTAGGTAGATGTATATTTGTGTACACTCTACTTATTGTGCTATATTTGACAACTGTTTTTACAGAACTAGTAGCAGTGCTAGGTTTTGATAACTTGTATTACCATATGATTAGTGTAATATCAGTTGTCAAATGGAGCACCTGTAATGACAAACAAGTTGGCTATTTCTTGCTCCCACTACAAGTTGTATAACGGAGCACCTGTAATGACAAACAAGTTGGCTAATTCTTGCTCCCACTACAAGTTGTATAACAGCAGTTGTGAAATTTAGCACTGAAAATAATGTATAATAACACCTGTCAGTTCAAACTCTAAAAAAAAGTTATACAGTGTATAATAACACCTGTCAGTTCAAGCTCTACAAGAAGTTACATGGTGTATAATAACACCTGTCAGTTCAAGCTCTACAAGAAGTTATATGGTGTATAATAACACCTGTCAGTTCAAGCTCTGAAAAAAAAAAAGTTCTGTAGTGTATAATAACACCTGTCAGTTCAAGCTCTGAAAAAAAAAAAGTTCTGTAGTGTATAATAACACCTGTCAGCTCAAGCTCTACAAGAAGTTGTGTATAATAACACCTGTCAGCTCAAGCTCTAAAGGAGTTGTATAGTGTATAATAACACCTGTCGGTTCAAGCTCTAAAGAAGCTGTATAGTGTATAATAACACCTCAGTTCAAGCTTTAAAAAAAGTTGTACAGTGTATCGTAACACCTGTCAGTTCAAGCTCTAAAAAAGTTATACAGTGTACCGTAACACCTGTCATTTCAAGCTGTACAAGAAGTTATATAGTGTATAATAACATCTGTCGGTTCAAGCTCTAAAAAAAAAGTTGTGTATAACACCTGTCAGTTCAAGCTCTACAAGAAGTTATGTAGTGTATAATAACACCTGTCAGTTCAAGCTCTACAAGAAGTTATATGTAATAAGTAGACACGTTCCCAAAGAGAAGTTTTGTTTATTCCAGGTCAGAAATTTTTCAAACATCATTTATGTAGCAGGCAGTAAGAATGAAAACACCAGTTGCACATCATAAAAGTTAATAAATCTCATATTGATAACACCAGTTGTGCATAATAATAGTTAACAAATCTCATACTTGTTGTGTAGTATTTCACAGGACAGCTCTATAAATCGATTGTCTGCTTTTTTGTGGGTTGTTTAGTCATGTCTTGTGCCTGTTCTCAGATTGTCAAAGAAGCACAGGATTACATGATTGGCGAATACAAACACCTGAGGCAGAGGGATTGCTCTGGGGCAGGAAAATCCTCATGGAGAATCACTGTGCGTCAGCTGGAGAGCATGATTCGTCTCTCGGAATCGATGGCTCGTCTGCATTGCCAGGATGAGGTATGTTTACCCCGTTTTGAAAACAGGTGTTTTCTCATATTTACCTGTCCAAACAAATCCTTAATCCCTCTTGTTTTTAATCACTGGTCCTTATTTAAAAGGAAAAAAAACCTCTTTGCCAGTTGGATTTTAAAATGAATCTGCTGCCATTTCATTGGAAAATACATCAGGTCCCCCCCCACTTATTGTTTTTTGCAGATTTGAGTTGCAGAGGATACATAGTACTTTATCATAGCTGCCATCCCTCCCGAAATTTTCGGGAAACTCCCGAAAATGAAAATCTGACAAAAAATCCCGAAAGTTGTCTTTTTTTCCCGAAAAATCAAAAATAAATCACTTCATGTTTCGATAATTTTTCGCAAGGTGTCGGTAAAAAGACGCATCGGTTTACCAAAACAAATCGACTTCCGCCCGATACATCCGTCTGGTACTTCCATCCGCGCGAAAATGGCTTCAGGAAAGCAGTGCCACATGGAC
This sequence comes from Conus canariensis, assembly GCA_033310375.1. Classification (NCBI taxonomy): domain Eukaryota; kingdom Metazoa; phylum Mollusca; class Gastropoda; order Neogastropoda; family Conidae; genus Conus; species Conus canariensis. The sequence goes on along the minus strand of CM065740.1, from coordinate 10,761,316 downwards.
TCGAAAAAAAGGGCAAAAGTCAAGTTTTTGCCGCGATACAAAGTCAGCTACGCCTTCATTGATGCGTCCAAGAGAGATGAATATCATGTGTTTTGTAAAGAATGCCGTACTGACATCAACATCTCACATGGACTCGAAAAAAAGACATCGAACTTTATGCCTCTTCTGCCAAGCACAAGAGGAATGCGGTGATGATGCCATGATGGTGGTACATGCAGGGTTCGTACCGAGTCCTGGAAGTCTGGAAAAGTCTTGGAAAAATGGGAAAGGCTTTTCCAGGGCTGGAAAAGTCTTGGAAAATTTGCTTTTACCAGCAGGGTTTGGAAAAGTCATGGAATTTCCAGAGTTCCATCATGAACGTTCAAGTCATGAATTGAAACAAAATTGTTTACATCAAATTTCGGAAAAGGTCGATGTCGATTTGCCACCCCGTCAACACTCGCGCATCCGAACAGCAGAATTATTTATTTTGCCGTCCGAGTAGTCTCCCTTGTGTCGAGTGCGCATGTGCGCAATTCTTCCCCCCCCCCCCCCCCCCCGAAACTTCCGTTCTATCATTTCTTCTCCATGGTTTGCGCCTGCAGCAAGAATTAAAACAATGGGGAAGTGTGTATTCAGCCAAGCGTGGTTGACCAATAGCCAGTACCAGAACTGGATCGGAAAAGCATCGGACGGCAGTAAATTTCAAGCCCGTTGTCGCCTGTGTCAAAAAGACTTCGATGTGTCCAACATGGGTGAAGCGGCCTTGAAAAGCCACATGTTGGGGAAGAAACACGTGTTTCTGGCACAGGCTGCGAGTAAGTCGACGATGACGATGAATGACTTTTTTACAGCCAGTGGGAGGTAAGTTGAAGACCAGAATGACCTCTCTCTCTCTCTCTCTCTCTTCTCTCCGCTTCCCCTCCCGAGTTTTCTTCTTTTTTTTTTTTTTGAACGGGGCTTCCTAGCTCCTCTTTTTTTTTTTTTTTTTTTTTAAAGCGGGTATTTGTACTGGGAATAGGATGCATGTTTTTGATTAGCTCACTCACTCTGTCTGTCTATCTCTCCCCCAGTCTCGGTCTTTATCTTTGTCTGTCTCAGTCTCTGTCTGTCACTATCTCTCTGAAGTTAGGAGATAGGGGCAGGGGAGGGGAGAAGAGTTAGTTGCTAAACTTTCCTAATCAATCTGCAAAACAAGACACATGCTGATGCATAATAAGTAAACACACACACACATGATCAGTATCCATTCAGGAATTGTTTGTTTGGTGAGTTTCTTTTTTTTTTTTTTTTTTTTTTAATACAGAATTTAAAATAGTGTTTTTATCATAAAAGAATAAAAGAAAAACGGGGTTAGTGTGTAATTATTTTGAACATCATGCAACAAAATAAAAATGTATCTCATCTGTCCGTTTCTGTCTGTCTGTTTCTCAGTCTCCCTCTGTCTCTCTCTCTCTGTTTCTCTCTGTCTGTCTGTCTGTCTCTCTCACTTGGCTGCTTTGTCTGTCTTGCTTACTGATTTAAACACACACAAACACACACACACATACACACACACACATATACACACACACATGATCAGTATCCATTCAGGAATTGTTTGTTTGGTGAGTTTCTTTTTTATTTTTTTAAAAAATAAAATACAGAATTTAAAATAGTGTTTTTATTATAAAAGAAAAAAAGAAAAACGGAGTTGGTGTGTAATTATTTTGAACATCATGCAAAAAAAATAAAAATGTATCATCTGTCTGTTTCTGTCTGTCTGTTTCTCAGTTTCCCTCTGTCTGTCTCTGTTTCTCTCTGTCTGCCTCTCTCACTTGGCTGCTTTGTCTGTCTTGCTCACTGATTTAAACACACACACACACACACACACACACACACACACACACATGATCAGTATTCATTCAGGAATTGTTTGGTGAGTTTTTTTTTTTTTTTTTTTTTTTTTAAAGAAGATACAGAATTTAAAATAGCGTTTTTATCATAAAAGAAAAAAAAAGAAAAACATAGTGTGTAATTATTTTGAACATCATGCAACAAAATAAAAATGTATCTCATCTGTCCGTTTCTGTCCGTCTGTTTCTCAGTCTCCCTCTGTCTGTCTCTGTTTCTGTCTGTCTGTCTGTCTCTCTCACTTGGCTGCTTTGTCTGTCTTGCTCACTGATTTACACACACACACACACACACACACACACACACACAGTATATATTATGAAAACGTGTATACAGTTAACAGATGGCATTGAACTTTTTTTTCTGTTTCCAGTTCAGGTGTTCAGCAGTCCACTTCAGCATCAGGATGTGAACCATCTACATCTGCAAGTGATTTATCCAGCATCCAGGGCACACTAGACAAGGCTGTCACCAAGAATGACCTGCTTACAGCTGAGGTGTATTGGACCATGTTCGCCATGGAAAAACATTTTTCTTTCAAAAGTTTTGGAGGGTAGGAGACATTTTCAGAAAGATGTTTCCAGCATGTGAGGTTGCACAACAATTTCAGTGCAGTGAAACCAAAGCCAGGTATTTAGCGACTTTTGGAATTGCACCGTACTTCTCAGAACTATTAACATCCCAGGCCAGAAATGCAGAGGAATACGTTCTTCTGTTTGATGAAACACTCAATCATCAACTCCAGCAAAAGCAGTTGGACATGCATGTTCGGTTTTGGGATGGAAATGAGGTAAAAAACTCATTATTTGATTTCACGATTCCTGGGACATGCCACAGCTGATGTCCTGTATACTGAACTTGAAGATTGCTGCAGCATTTTGGGGAAATCAGGAATTTTGCAGTTATCAATGGATGGCCCCAATGTCAACTGGGCTACTTATGACAAGCTGAAAGATGACATAGAGAAGGAGACAGGAAAAGGCCTGTACAACATTGGCAGCTGTGGGTTGCACATTGTGCATAATGCATTTAGGTCTGCCTACAACACGCAAGGCTGGGACATTGAACATAAATTAAACTCTCTTTACTGGATGTTTAAGGACTCACCAGCTCAGAGAGAGGACTTCACACAGCTGACAGGATGTTCTGTTTTTCCAAAGAAATTCTGTTCTCACAGATGGCTTGAAAATGTGAGCGTTTGCAATAGAGCGTTGGAAATGTGGCCTCATGTTATCACATTTGTGAATGAAGTTGTGAAAAAAACCAAATGCCCACAGACAGAGTCATTCAGTGAGGTGAGAGCCAGCTGCAGTGATCCATTGTTCACGGTGCGCTTGAACATCATCATCTCTGTTGCCAGTCTCATTGAACCTTTCCTGACCAAGTATCAGACTGACAAGCCCATGCTGCCATTTTTGGCTGAAGACCTGAAATTGTTGGTGATGAACATTCTGGAGAGGTTCATGAAGTCAGAGGTTGTTAAAAGAGTGGAAAGTGTTGGAAGTATGTTAAGGGAGATCAAGGATATTTCGGACAGTAAACTGCATTTGGACATTGCAAACATTAATTGTGGATACATTCCAAACAGAGATCTTAAGGATCTCAGGAGAAAGGGAACAATTTCAGAAACAGACTATGCGAGAATCAAGCTTGATACCAAGAGGTTTCTGATCCAGCTTGTGACAAAACTGCTTGAAAAAGCCCCTATTCGCTATGGCCTTGTTCGCTTTCTTGATTGGTTGAAACCAGCTCAGATTGTGGCAAGCAAAACAGCAGCAAAACAGAACTTGATGAAATGCCTGGATTATATGGTGGACAGAGGAAGCATACAGAAAAACGACTGCGACAGTATCCTCAGCAACTATGGAGACTTTGCTTCTGAGATGGCAGGAAATGAACATGTTCTGTCATTTGACAGAGATAGAGACAGACTTGATACATTCTTCTTCTCTGTCCTGTCAGCTCGCAAGGAGTGGAAGAATCTTTGGAATGTTGTCAGAAAAGTGCTGGTTTTGTCCCATGGTCAGGCATCAGTTGAGAGAGGCTTCTCTGTTAACAAGGAGGTTGCAGCTGACAACATGAAACAGAGGACTGTCACAGCTCTAAGAATAATTGCTGATCATTTGTCCAGTGTTGGGGGTGCAAGCGAAGTGACAATCACCAAAAAACTTCTTGCTTATGCAGCCAGTGCTAAATCAAGGTACAATTCGTATTTGGCAGAACAGAGAGAAGAACAGGAGAAAAAAGAGGCTGCAGGGAAGAGAAAGGCAATGCTTGATGAACTTGAAGAGGTGAAAGCAAAGAAGAGAAAACTGGAAATTTGTGTCAAAGACCTGCTTAAGTCTGCTGATGAGTTTGCTGAGAAAGCAGAAAGAACACAAAACTTCACCTTCATAGCAAAGTCAAATGCTCTCCGTAGATCTGCTAAGGACAAGACAGCTGAAGTTTCTGTTCTTGAGGCCCAGATAAATGAGAAAGTGGAAGAAATCAAAAAGTAAAACTGGGGTCAAGATGCATTTTCAGGTGTGAATGGGATTGTGTAAATTTTACATTACGTCTAAATGGCTAATCTTTGCTTGGTAAAGGAACTGTGACTGTTAAATGATAGTGTGATTCAAGTGCTGGCAGTGTGAGCAAAGAAGAGGAAACTGGAAATTTGTGTGAAAGACCTGCTCAAGTCCTGCTCAAGTCTGATCAATGAGAAAGTGGAAGAAATCAAAAAGTAAAACTGGGATCAAGATACATTTTCAGGTGTGAGTGGAATTGTGTAAATTTTAAAATTACATCTAATGGTAAAGGAACTGTGACTGAATGATAGTGTGATTCAAGTGCTGGCAGTGTGACCATGATTCATTGATTGGTAAGTGAATTGTTCATTCTGTTGTGTTCACTTGCATTTGTGCGCATGCGAGTGTGTGTGTGTATATAATGTGTGTGTGTGTGTGTGTGTGAAGCCTGCATATATAATATGAAGGTTGAGGGGTGCCGGGTGAGTGGGAGGTGAGATTGGGGGGTGGGTTTAGTCCTGGATTTTGGTCCTGGAAAAATATTGCTCAGGTCTTGAAAAGGTATGGGAAAAGTATGGAATTTTGTTCCGACTAATTGGTATGAACCCTGTACATGGTCAAAGCCAACATGAGTGGGGCTTGCTATGAGCAGCAGTCTCCAATAGAGCTGTTGAAAAAAGCGAAGTCGGCAACATCAGATGCCCTCAAGGACAGAGAACAACTCAATCCCCCACCCCCCACGCCCCATTCAGCATCCTCCTCCTGTTAGGCTGACAGGTTGTGAAAAAAAAGTGTAGTTCTGAACAGATATAGGTGTACATTGTAAGAAAGAAATTTTTCCTTAGTGATTCCCCTCTCCCCCCCCCATTTTTTGTGTTCTTTATTACCATGGTGATGATGATTACCAACATCTTGATAGAAACTTTCAGTTTGCTATTACAAGACTAGAGAGAATCAGATATCCAGGGATGATGAAACAAGAAAATTGCAATATTGGTGGTATCCATTGTATACAGACTGAAAAACCAAGACTTCCAAAGCATCTTTCATTGTAGCTAGATAATCTAGGAGCAAAGAGCAACACAAATGGACAATAGTCTGGAGACTTTTCTTCTCTGCGTAACCTGTCAATACACAGTTTACTTGTTGGACTGAAGTGGTAAGTTGAAGTGCTTCCTAATGTTGAGTAATGTGTGATGACTGTAATTTTTGTAATCTGTATGCTTTGCTATCAGTACTGTTCATGTCTAATTCTAGCATGATGAGATGGAAGAAATGTCCCCTTTTCAACCCCAGAAAAGCTAATTTTTTTACCTCCAAATGTGCCTGTACCCGTCAGCATCTGGGGGCGTTGCCCCCAGACCCTCAGCAGGGGTGTTGCCCCTGCACCCCACTGGGGGCCTACGGCAGCCCCCGGACCCCCGCCTTCTCACAGGAATTTCTGTTCCAACAGGTTGGCAGCTATGCTTTATTTTAGTTGTGAAGCAAACTTCTGAAGAAGCCAGGGAACTGGTGGTACCCCACCACCCACCTGGCTGCATAAGTGTCTTATCATTAGTTGAAACGGTTTGAAACGTATCCATTACTCCTTTCTTTTCATCTCTGCAACAACTTAAACATGCTCTTAATTCTGTAGTTAGGGGATGTGTGGGAGAAAAGTGACAGATTAGTCTTGTTCAGAATGGAGGCAAGTGATGTCGCTCCCCTTGTCCGTGAATACAATGAGGAAATGCCAGGATGTGTTTTCATGTTTGACAAAAAGGCCACAAGACTTCTTTTTCTGTTGCAGGTGCAGCCGAAGCATGTGAAAGAAGCGTTCCGGCTGTTGAACAAATCGATTATCCGTGTAGAACAGCCAGACATTCATCTTGAGGATGTACCTGAGGAGGAAGAGGAGGAACAGATGGAGGTGGATCAAGGTAAAAAAAAAAAAAAGAGAGAGAGAGAGAAGGAAAGAAAAAAAAAAAAACGGTACACACACTGGTGAAGAGAGTTAGGTTCAGCTGTGTTCAGTAGATGCAGAATACAGTGATCTTACCTGTACAGGTGTGACACGCAACAGGATTCAGAATATGTAGAATGAGGTTCTTGTTAGCTTTCAGAGGAAGAGTTGTCGTGGCCAACTTTTTTTTCTGGAATTAGCGATTGAAATTCAGTCCCTTACTTGATAATGCTGGGTGGGATATGAATGGCAAAATTCCGATTGTTTTCCCATGGCAGAAATACATCCATTTTGTTCATTTATTGTCCGAGGATTATTGATTTGTTGGCTACCAGACTAAACAGGTCACTCGGTTAAAGAAGGCTACTCGCTGTGTGCGTAGCTTTCGTCGGCAATCTGGCTGACTTCTTCAGCGCAACTGCTGGGTTGAGAACTGGCTTCAGTGCGCACCGCCGTGAGCGAACTCACGACAGTGCGACTGAATGAGTGAGGAGTACACTGATGGCAGGTTGTGTCAGCCCCGGTCGTGGTTAAGGGTGGGGTTCCTGGCGGCGATGTGGACTGGCTCCTTTACTCCCCTCTGGAACCATCCAGCTTCTCTGTCGAGCACTTGCACATTGTCCTTTTCAAACTGATGTTGGGTGTGGGTGAGATGTTCACCCATTGCACATTGTCCTATTCAAGGTGATGTTGGGTGTGGGTCAGATGTTCACCCATTGCACATTGTCCTATTCAAGGTGATGTTAGGTGTGGGTCAGATGTTCACCCACTGGGGAGGACTCGCATTTGTGTTCCTTTAGTCTCCAGTGCAGGTTGCGCTCAGTTTCACCAATGTAACTATGGTCAATCTTGGCAGCCTATCTTGTATATCACCGCTGATTTGTCCAGTTTGTCTTTGGGGTGGACTAACCGGCTTCTGATGGTGTTGGTGGGCTTGGTGTTGACACTTACGCCCTACTTCCAGATCTTCCTGCTGAGAGTTTCATTGATGCCGCCAACGTACGGCATGGAAATGTGCACTCTCAAAGGAGTTTGACGTTCAGTGGAGGGCTGGCGTATGATTTTCTTGCCCCCCCCCCCCCGGGATATCCCAAGCCCACTTCTGGTATCCTGACCTACTGAGTACTGTCTTGATGTGCTGCACCTCTTCTTCCCTAGCGGAGTCGGTGGAGCAGATGGTCTTCGCTTGGTGGGTGAGGGTGGGAATTACTCCCAGCTTGTGTTCCAGTGGCTGGTGACTGTCGAATTGTAAATACTGGTCCGTGTAGGTCGGCTTCCTGTTGACGGAGAAGGCAAGGCCTGTCTCTGTGCGGGTGATGCAGGTATCCAACATCGCGATGCTTCTGTTCTTTTCTACCTGGTAGGTAAACTTGATGGCAGGGTGTTGCCCGCTGTGTGTTGGCTGTACATGTAGGGGTAAAGTTGATGGCAGGGTGTTGCCCGCTGTGTGTTGGCTGTACATGTAGGGGTAAACTTGATGGCAGGGTGTTGCCCGCTGTGTGTTGGCTGTACATGTAGGGTAAAGTTGATGGCAGGTGTTGCCCGCTGTGTGTTGGCTGTAGGGGTAAACTTGATGGCAGGGTGTTGCCCGCTGTGTGTTGGCTGTACATGTAGGGGTAAAGTTGATGGCAGGGTGTTGCCCGCTGTGTGTTGGCTGTACATGTAGGGGTAAACTTGATGGCAGGGTGTTGCCCGCTGTGTGTTGGCTCGTAATCTTGGTGATCCTGGGGTTGCAGGTTCGAACCTCCGCCGGGGCGTTTCGGTACCGGGGGATTTTTCCCTCAGAGTTAACATTGGTTCTGACTCCATTTCCCATACAGTCCTTCGAATGAGACTATAAGCCGAGGTTCCATGTGTGAACGCACGCATAACATCTTGCACACACGTAAAATCCCATCACCAACTTTCAGAAGAGTAGGCCAGTTTGGCCGTTGGTATGGATGACACGTTACACATAGCATGCACCCTGCGTGAGAAATGGAAAGAATGAAGGAAGTAAGGAAAATGAGTGATCGATATTGAACGATACTGACTGGACGACACGGGAAACGACTGAATGAAGCGCCAGCTGGCAGCTCTTCAGTCGGCACTGCCCAGGTAGGCAGCCCGTTGTGTAAACGAGTGTTGATTGTAAAGCGCTTAGAGCTTGGTCTCTAGCCGAGAATAGGCGCTATATAAGTATTTATTATTATTATTATTATTGGCTGTACATGTAGGGGTAAACTTGATGGCAGGGTGTTGCCCGCTGTGTGTTGGCTGTACATGTAGGGATGTCACAACAGGTACTGCCCTCTGACATGAGCGGAGTGTTGCTTGCCCTCCATTGCTGTTGGTAGCAGGGGAGGAATTTTTGTCAGAACCTTCTCTATCTCCATGCACTGTATGGTGGATATTTCCCTGGATAACAGATAGGTCTGGGTTGATTGTTCTCTACCAAAACAGACCAGAATGAACTCTACCAAAACAGACCAGAATGAAATGGCAACAGTTTCATGTTGACTCATTTAGCAGGGAGAAGGAGATAGTTTTGTCAGTGTATGACAGTAAATTGCCATTGAGCTTTCAGATTTTTGTTCTCTTTGTTAGATCTGGTTGCAAAGTGAGGTGACTGCAGGCGGAAATCGAAACAAATTTTGAAAAGTTATTGATAAAACATCGCAAAAAAACAACAACCGTAGACAAACGAATAACAAGACAAAACAATGCGTTTGACCTCTTAGGTTTTCTTCAAGCAAGACATTCTTCGGTACATGGTTGTATAGAAAGTTTTGTGAACAGTTTGCTTGAGCTTATCAATCACACCACCATGACCAGTTCACTGGTGCATATAAAGATGTTTACTTAAGCCTATATAGACGAGCAGCCAAGTCACGCCATTGCTTTCTTCCCATCTGTGTGCTGTTGGAATGTTGCAGACATTACCATAGCCAGCATTACATAGGGCCAGTGCTGCTCGTTTCCAAGAAAGCTGAGACTGCAGTGACTTCTGGGAATCATCAAATTTGTGAACTTTTAAAAACGTAGATTTTTGTCTTCTTGAAACCATATACGCATTGATAATTTTACTTCCTGATGTCACCTTTGAAATAACACTGGTAGGCCGTGTTTGAATTTCATGCTGCATTGTTTCCAGAGTAAATGCTGCTGTATTATTAAAAGAAAGATACCCCACCATGCAGGCACTTGGACCTAAGGGATTCACCAGGAAAAATCTGGCACATGTCAGCAAAGTGGATAACCCTTCCATGCTTTTGTTCTGATATTGTTGAAGAGAAATTGCCATCAGCATCCTGATAGAGACATAGCTGCTGATTATACTGATCACCATTCAGGTGGAGAATAGAGTAAACACAATTCATGTTATGAGGTATGATTGTTTATGTCATGAGGTATGATTGTTGTTTATGTCATGAGATATGATTGTGGTTTATGTCATCAAATATTGTGGTTTATGTCATCAGGTATGGTTGAGGTTTATGTCATCTGGTATGATTGTGGTTTATGTCATGAGATATGATTGTGATTTACATCATCAGATACGATTATGGTTTATGTCATCAAATGTTGTGGTTTATGTCATCAAATATTATTGTGGTTTACGTCATCTGGTATGATTGTGGTTTACGTCATCAGGTATGATTGTGGTTTATGTCATCTTGTATGATTGTGGTTTATGTCATCGGGTATGATTGTGGTTTACGTCATCAGGTATGATTGTGGTTTATGTCATCAGGTATGATTGTGGTTTATGTCATCTTATGATTGTGGTTTATGTCATCTTGTATGATTGTGGTTTATGTCATCTTGTATGATTGTTTACGTCGTCAGGATTGTTTATGTCATCAGGTATGATTGTGTTTTACCTTAGGTATGATTGTGGTTTATGTCATCAGGTATGATTGTTTACGTCATCAGGATTGTTTATGTCATCAGGTATGATTGTGTTTTAGGTTGTCAGGTATGATTGTGTTTTATGTTATCAGGTATGATTATGGTTTATGTCATCATTATAATAATAATGATTATTTATGGTGCTTAATCTTACATCATAAGCCCTAAGCGCTTACAAATACATAAAAAGGTTAATGAAAACAAATGAAACCAATAGGAAGATGAATATTGCAATAAGTATCATGCGTCTACAAACAAGGGTGCATATTGACACCCACCCACATCAGGTAATTATGTCATCAGGTATGATTGTGCATGTCATCAGGTATGATTGTGTATGTCATCAGGTATGATTGTGTATGTCATCAGGTATGATTGTGGTTTTCAGACACCTCGGTTCAGGAGGCTCCTGTGGTGAATGGGGAGGATGGAATGGAAGGGGAGGGAGAAGAGGCCTCCCAGCAAGCCAGGCGCTCACTGAAGTTGAGCTATGAGGAGTACCGACAGATGGGCAACCTGCTCATCCTTCACCTGCGCAGAAGGGAGGAAGAGTCTGGTGAAGGTAAAGCTCCTTTGACTCGTTTAGCCATTGTGTGTGTGCTGATTTCTCGTTGTCCTGTAGGCGGGGGGCGCATTCTGATCGTTGTGTGTGTGCTCATTTCTCGTCGTCCTGTAGGCGGGGTCGCATTCTGATCGTTGTGTGTGTGCTCATTTCTCCTCGTCCTGTAGGCGGGGGGGGGGCATTCTGATCGGTGTGTGTGTGCTCATTTCTCCTCGTCCTGTAGGGGGGGGGGGGGGGGGGGGCATTCTGATCGTTGTGTGTGTGCTCATTTCTCGTTGCCCTGTAGGGAGGGGGGGGGGGGGCTTCTGATCGTTGTGTGTGTGTCATTTCTCCTCGTCCGGGGAGGGGGGGGGGGGCAGGGGGCATTCTGATCGTTGTGTGTGTGTGCTCATTTCTCCTCGTCCTGTGGGGGGGGGGGGGGGGGGGGGGGGGGGTGCATTCTGATCGTTGTGTGTGTGCTCATTTCTCCTCGTCCTGTAGGCGGGGGGGGGGGGGGGGGGGGGGGTTTGAGCGCTTCTGTGTGTGTGCTCATTTCTCCTCGTCCTGTAGGGGGGGGGGGGGGGGGGGGGGGGTGTGTGCATTCTGATCGTTGTGTGTGTGCTCATTTCTCCTTGTCCTGTAAGGGGGGGGGGGGGGGGGGGCATTCTGATCGTTGTGTGTGTGCTCATTTCTCCTCGTCCGTGCGGGGGGGGGGGGGAATCTGATCTTTGTATGGCTCATCTCCGTCTGTAGGGGGAGTGCATTCTGATCGTCTTGAATAAGGCTTGATTTGATGAACATGTTTTTGTCTGTCCTCGTTCAGAAATGTGATTTCAGCTGCTTTCATTAGTCATGGCTTCTTCAGGCGCAATCTTACAATCTGATTTCTGCCTTGACATTCCTTCTTTCCCATCAGTATAGAGAACTGGCAATTAAAAAAACTGGCAGTAGCTAAAAGACTACTGTTTATAGTAATGTTGAAAAGAAATAATCGAGGCCTGTAATATGAAAAGACATCGTTAAAGGATACATGTAGTGTAGTACTTTTCCAGCCCTGTACATCTATAACAACACACGAGGTTTTTAATTAACCACTACGCTAGTTGTCTCAACATAAGTCGCATCATTACGTCAAGGCTGATGCTGTTCGTCTCGACATAAGTCGTGCTGTTGGGTTAGCCATGCTAACCTACTTTCACTGACACACGCTGATCGAAAACTATGGCTCATTCACAAACTTATTTGCATCAATGACTGAACAAGCCCTGGAACATGGATTTTCCACTCTTTAGCTTAGTTTATAGTTGGTAGCAGCTTGTAATGCATAGCGCGGCTTAGATCATCAGGTAAACAACAGTGGCAGCGCCCACCGGAGAACATGATAGATCTACGAACTTGTTTGAAGATTTTTTTTGCTGATGCTCTTGTGGGACAAGCAGGTAAAGAAGTTGTGGACATTTTGAATGAACTGGGTGTGGTGGGTGATATTTTTTATTTAGATCAAGCACCATATGATCATGATTTTGAGATCAACACAGACAATGACAAGGCAAGTGATAAAGGGGAGGGGAATTGTCAACATGCCATTCAGTGGGAAAGTAAAACTCTGTGTAGTGCTTCCAGATGATCTTATACCTTTCAATGTTTTTTCGTTGTTCATTGAGTCCAAACCCTCCTCAAAGACTCGGGTGCACATACAGCTGCTTTCGTTCTGGCAAAGGAAGGAGCCAAGTAGAGACCAGTTAGTGGCTGTTGCATGCAACAAGAAGAGGAGTGAGCGTGATGGCTGCAAACGCCAACAGTCATCATTCATGTGCAACACCTGTGGGGTCATTTTGTGCCACTAACGCTGTTTTGACATCTACCACTCGTGTGGATTATAAATGTTGACTTCACAATCTGCATGATGAAGCCGGTGACTAATAATTCGTTTGAACATTGATTCACCTGTTACTGTGCACACATGTAATCATGTAGGCAAAATACAGTATGACTTTTGTATAATAAGAAGTACAATTATTGTGGATAGTGACCATTTTTGGGTGTTTTTGTGCTATCAGCAAGTAATTTCAACGTGAAAACTGAACTGTGCTTTATTACCTGGATTACCTGATGGAAGACTGGAATAGTCCATACTGACTTTCCTTTGAAAAAGGCTTAACTTATTTCTGGATACCTTGGAACATCATTGACTGTGGATTATTTGTGAACAAGCTCTTGGAGCATGACAAGCAGGATGTGCCACCTGTTTTCACCTGTTATTTTCACATTCTAGGCAAGTAAGCACCTAATCAAACACCATGTTTTCACCTGTTATTTTCACATTCTAGGCAAGTAAGCACCTAATCAAACACTTATAAGCACACCAGTTCTGTTTTATATTATTGTTTATTGGATTACTAACAATTTTTATTCTGCATGTCATGTTCATATACTAACAGTTGAAAATTATGCATATTATACAAACGTAACTATTTTTTTCAAACTTTCCTTCTGTTAACCTACTGCCTACCGCATCGACCGCGAGATTTCCTCTTTCTGAATACGGACCGCATCGACTGCTGAAGACTTGGTCAACGACTTTCACTTTCACTGTCGTATATCCCAGAATCCAATCGCGACAGAAGAGTCTTCCGGTTGAGCCATTTCTGGATGCCTTTTTTTTTTTTTTTTTTCCGTTGCAAGAGTTTTGGTGGAGTAGTTTTGCTGCTGTGAATTTTCAAAGTTCGGCTTTTTTTTTTCATGAAGATTTTCTGGGAAAATGGCAGATCAAGTAACTATGCAACTTGTAGAATTCATTTTCTGATACGAGATAATGATGAAGAGACAGACCTGCCAACCATTACGCATTTCGCGTAATTTATTACGCCCAAGTGATAAATCGCATTTAGCCAAAAAAATTACGCATTGAAAGTTTAAAAAAAAATAAATAAATAAACGGACGAAAAAATCGGCTTATGTACAGACATGCACGGCGCCGTGCGTATAACCAGAAATCTTCAAGAAGCGTTTCAGGTCATGCGCAGTTCGTTTCACCATCTTTACCATTCAGCGAAGTTGGCGTCCTTCTGAAGTTTTAGCTACGAAAATGTCGAAACGTGGAGTAGAAAGTTTTGGACAAGATGCGAAAAAGAAAAAAACTTGGTCAAAAGTTCCGAAAAGAATACTCTGAAAAGTTCCCCTGCATACGACCTTCGGCTAAAGGTGTAAATTGTGCACGGTGTACCACTTGCGAGTCGGACTTCACAATTTCCCATGACGGGATGGTGGATGTGAAGCGTCACCTTGAGTCACGCAAGCACATCGATTCCTCTAATGCGCCGAATTCTTCCAGCATCACACAGTTTTTTCAGACTGTAGACACCTCAAAAGAGGATGAAATGAGGAAAAGGGTAATTCGGGCTGAAGCATTGGTGGCCGGATTTTTCGTCGAGCACATCGCTCTTGGCGCAGCCGACCATGCATCCCAGCTTTTTAAAGAAGCGTTCTCAGATTCGGAGGTCGTCAAACAGTTCAAGAGCGGTCGAACAAAGACAACACACGTTGTAAGGACCCTTGCCATGGAAGCCTAAACTGCTGCTGCATCTCAACTGCAGAATGGACCGTTTGTGTTGGGGACTGATGGAAGCCTGGGGGGGGGGGGGGGGGGGGGGAGGACAAATTCTTTCCTGGGTGGTGTGATACTTAAAAAATGACACAATCGCCACTGAGCTGATAGCCAACCGCACATGCACAGAATCAGCAACAGGGGAGAACATTTTTTAGGTTATATATTTTCTTAATTTCATGTTCCCAGTTTCTCCATCTTCAAACTCCCCCCCCCCCCCCCCTCCCCTCCTTAAATCAAAAACGAGGTGATTCGGACGTCAATCTTGACCAAGTTATAAATAAAGATCGACTGCTGACTGATTTTGAGGCCGGAATCAATTAACCCCCCCCCCCCCCCCCCGGAAAGAAAATTCATGAAACAGAAGTTGCTAGAGATATAATTGTTGACTGGAGTGGTAGGCTACAAGAAATGAAGCCGCCGCCGCCGCCCCCCCCCCCCCCCCCCCCCCCCCCCCCCCAAAAAAAAAAAAAAAATTTTTTTTTCGCTTGTTATGACAGCCAGGAGATTGGGTCAGTCAGTGAGTGTGTTCCATGATGTGCCTGTAGGAGCATCACCTTTAGCCTTTGGATTTCAGAGGAATTTTGGCAGACTTTGAGCAAGAAACAAATTTGTTTGCTGCACAAAAGCAAGGAGAAAGGATGAAGATAAACTCTGGCCTAAATTAAAAACTTTGTTTATCAAAAAGCAAAGACGAGATGGACAAGAGGTACATCGTCACCACAGTGTGTGTGTATGTGTCTGGGGGGTGTCGATTGCTCGGTGCACTTGTGCAAGAGCACATTTTAGCTGAATTCCATCACAGTCTGAAGTCCAGTATTCAGTAATCTGTTCTTGTTATTTTTTCCCCTCAGTAGTTGGAAGACAAATCTTCTGTATGTGATGCATTCAGTTTAACAAAATTGTTGAAGTTTGGTTGTTTTTTTTCCTTCACAACAAAAGCTGATTACTCAGTGTGCAGACCATATAGAATGACTTTATTTTGTTCCTGAAGGTTTCAGTACTTTGTTTAGACTTGGAAAATCACTGTGTGCTCCTAATCCATGACATTCTGTGGGTTTAGTGAATTTAGGGGAAATTGTGGCAGCACTGAACACTGAAGTAGAGTTAGTCTGTCTGGTTTTGTTTTTTCCTCGTGTACCAGTTCACTACATACGGGGGAAAAATGGCTGTTTTGGATGGAATGATGTCTTTGAAATTTTTTCATTAATTTTATAGAACAGATAAGTTAAAAGCTTAATTTTTTTTTTATTGAGGTTTCTTTATGGCAAGTGTGGATGTGTTGCGGAGTTACCTCACTTTGCATGGTATTCTCATAGTCATGTAGCACAAAGTCGTGCGGTAGGCAGAGGGTTAATTCACCAGACAGCATACTTACAGTACGTTGTTAAATAACCAGTGTAAGGCTGAAAGAAAACTGTATTCTGGATGTCAACAGAGGGAGACTCTGGTGTGCGCAAATCTGACCTGATTGGTTGGTACCTGAAAGAAATCGAGGCTGACATTGAGACAGAGCAGGAACTGATGGAGAAGAAAACCGTTGTGGAGAAAGTGGTGGATCGGCTGATTCAGGTGGTGAGTAGACCTCCCTGACATGACACTGTTGCAGAAGCATTGTATAAGCATTGTGTGCCAGTGATTGACTGGTCAGCGAGTTTGACAGCTAAATGCATCATCATCATTAACAAAAGACGTGGGAAGATGTTGACTGCCAGTTAGATCAAGAAATCGGGGTGGACACTTTCTGCAGAGGAAGAAAACCCCTTAGGAATATAATCCTGGGTTGTGGCAGCTAAACCTATGGAGCATTGATTGCATTTTCATCATCCATAAGATGGGTGTCTCTAGAATTCCCATGAACTTCTTCGCAAGTAGACGGTCACCATTTGGTTGTTGCAGTTGAGTGAAAAATGCCAAGCTCTGACTTTGTGGATTGGTAGGTTGCCACAAAAGTGAGAGATTGAAAAAAAAGAAAAAAGCTTAACCTTTACCAGCTGTGTCACCTAATCGTGGGCGACGGGATTTCTTTCCCTCAAGCCGAGGCACCCAAGGCTGGGTGACGGACATTCTGCCGTGTCACACACAATCGGGTGACTGGAACATAAAAAATTCCTACACTTTCCATAAAATGATCCAAGGGAAATAAGCTCTGTAACTAGTCTTGGGGATGTTGTAGCAAGTTGTAGACCTTACTTTCAGTGCTCTATCGTGAACTTGGCTGACCCCAGCAGCTTTGGAACAAAGGAACTGACGGCACCGGACTTTGCCGCTAAGCGCGCGCGATAAAACGTCGGTCAGACGAAGGGGTGGTAGCGATTTCTCGCTCAATGAAGCGCTTGAAATCATATTACAAAGTGGATCTGGTGATGAGGGGAGTGATAGAAAACTGTGAAAGGTAAGAGGAAAGTGAATTGTTTGAAGATGCAACCATCCCTTCATCTTCTGATTTGGTGTTGCAAAAGAACAGAATAGAATGTAAACAAAGAATTTTTTTTACTTGTCAGACATGTTTTTCAGCGCACAGGCGTGTCTACACATTGAAAGTAAATGATTCAAAATTACTATGTTCGATTAGTTGAGTGTTTGTTCTTTCCTATGTCACCTAACGCAACACTGTCAGTTGTTGTCTAGCTACCATAAAAGTAAATTAAAAAGTGGAGAAATATGCGTCGGCAGGGACTGAGCGCTATGCGCGAGCGCTCGGCAGCAGGGAGTTGTGCTGCACGCACCGCTCTTGGTTAGATAGCACCAAGAACAAGTGATCCCAGTCATTGTTGGACAGAAAAGTAGATGATAATACCGCACCATACTAAAGTCTGTATGGGTCAGATGCAAGCTGGGGGAGGGGGGTCCTTGGAGAGAAACCTGGAAGTAAATCTGTTCTGAAATGTGTGTGCTCAAGCCTGCTTTGAGGTGAATTGTGGGTGCCTGTAGGTGTTGTCAGGATAATGTAGTGAATTGTGGGTGTCTGAATGTTATCAAGACCAGTTAGTGAATTGTGGGTTGTCAAGACAACGTAGTGAATTGTGGGTGCCTGTGTGTGTTGTCAAGACAACATTGTGAATTGTGGGTGCCCATGTGTTGGCAAGACAGCATAGTGAATTGTGGGTGCCTGTGTGTGTTGTCACGACATAGGGAATTGTGGGCGTCTGTGTGTTGTCAAGACAACATTGTGGGTGCCAGTGTGTGTTGTCAAGACAATGTAGTGAATTGTGGGTGCCCGTGTGTGTGTGTGTTGTCGAGAGAACGTAGTGAATTGTGGGTGTCTGAATGTTATCAAGACCAGTTAGTGAATTGTGGGTTGTCAAGACAACGTAGTGAATTGTGGGTGCCTGTGTGTGTTGGCAAGACAGCATAGTGAATTGTGGGTGCCTGTGTGTGTGTGTGTTAAGAGAACGTAGTGAATTGTGGGTGCCCGTGTGTGTGTGTTGTCAAGAGAACGTAGTGAATTGTGGGTGCCCGTGTGTGTGTGTTAAGAGAACATAGTGAATTGTGGGTGCCTGTGGGTGTTGTCAAGACAACATTGTGGGTGCCTGTGTGTGTTGTCAGGACAACATTGTGAATTGTGGGCGACTGTGTTGTCATGACAATGTAGTGAACTGTAGGTGCCTGTGTGTGTTGTCAGGACAACTTGGTGAATTGTGGGTGCCTATGTGTGTTGTCATGACAACATTGTGAATTGTGGGTGCCTGTGTGTGTTGTAAAGACCATGTAGTGAATTGTGGGTGCCCGTGTGTGTTGTCAGGACAACGTGCTGATTGAGCTGACCCAGACGGGGCTGAAACCTGGGAGGCAGCAGGAGGACACGCTGGTCAGAGAGGATGACCCCATCCTGGTGGTGCATCCCAACTTTGTGCTGGACGTCTGAGTGCCTCTCACCAACAGACACTTGAATGTGTGACTGCAGAGAGCAAGAAGCTTAAGTGTGTACATGGTCTCGTTTGAAATAGACTGCATTGGACATTTGGTGGATTTTTATGGCATCTGTAATAGGTATATAGTCTTGTTTGAAATAGACTATGCATTGGTTTACTTTTCTGGGATATAGGCTTCAAGAAGACTTCGACATTATGCATTGAACACTTCTGAAGATTATTGAAAGTAGTTTGTATAGAACATCTGTGGATATTTTGGATGCATACAGACTATGCTGGAGTCGTGATCTTAGTGGGGAAGGGGGTGGGGAGTGTGATGAGAAGGCATTGATAGCTGCTAATTAAAGCTTCATCATAAAGGAATATGAGCAACTAGATGCATGGTTTGTGATCTGTGTGAAATCAAATTGCTCTGTGGAAAGGTAGAGCTGCACTGTTGCCACATTTTGTGCTGACCATTCTAGACCAAAACTTGGAAGATCACCTTGTTTGATTTTTTTGGGTCTAGTGTACTCCTTTCATGAATGATTTTTTTGGGTCTAGTGTACTCCTTTCATTAAAGAAGCTTTTAAGCAGTGTGTCCCAGTCTTTATTTCACTTGTCTTGGAGACGGATGTCTGTTGAGACATTACACCTCTGTATTCCAGGTCCTATAGTGCAGATTGTTGTTCAGTAGCTATCAGGGTAGTATTTATTGAAATCCAGAGGATCGCCCCTTCCCCTGCGTGCGCGCCCCCCCCTTTTTTTTTTTTTTTTTTACACGTTTGAATTATATAAAGTTTAAAAAAAAAAAAAAAAACTGTTGGAATAAAAGACTTGTGAAGCAATTCGTCGATTACTTTGTTTCTGCGATGTGCTAGAAAAGCTGTAGAGACAAGGTGGGAGTCCTTCAGGGTTTTTACCAGGAAAAAAAAAAAAAAAAAAACCCCATGAGTTGAAGTTCCACGTGGTAAGAGGACATTTTTCAGATCATCCTGTGGTGTGGTTCTTAATAATCAGGACACATTCTGTAGCGCCCATCCTAACAATGTAGGCTACAGGGCGCTTTACAAGTTTTAACGATTCAACATCTAAAAAATATAAGCAACCTGGACATGCACTCACACATGCGCGCGCACACAATTTTACGTTCACAAGTCGTAAACATACACACACTCTTCTCTCTCCCCCAACCGTTTGTCACTCATCTCTTCCCATCCATCTCTCATCTCTTCCCATCCATCTCTCGCATGTCATGTCCTTTCTATGTGTCTGTTTAAATGCATTTGATGTATCAAGAATAATTGAATGATGCTGATTTCTTCTCTGCTTTTTCTAAGCTACCTCTAAAGCTCGTTAGGTTTGGATAAGAAAGGAAAAAAAACCTGGGGGAACATATCTTTGCCCCCATCTCCAGTTCTTACCATGAAAGGGAAAAAAGCAGCATCATATGCTCTCTCTGCAGAGTGATTACCCTCTTGAAGGGAGAAAAGCCACATATATGCATTCCGTGCCACGGCTGTTCAGAGCAAGTTACTTAGTTTTGAGTCGCAGGGGAGTTTACAGCTGCAGAGGCCAAGCTGTGAATGCAGGTGAGGGAAAGGAGTGTTTTCTGCAGGCCGCTCCCCACCAGCCAGCTAACTGCACTGTATTCGGCCAACTGAATGTCATCTGTGCATAGCTGGTCTGGCAGTAATGTGTTCGGCAAGGTTGAGCGGCCATTACAAATGGGGCTACAGGTTTGATAATTAAGTTATTGTCATGAAAAATGTTGTATATCTGCGCTATTGAGATGACTGAATTGGCGAATTCCCAACAATTCTTTTAATACCAAACTCGACTGGGTTTATTTTCTTGTAGACAACGTAGATGCGGCATGAAAGTTTGTACGCAAGTGGTCAGGCAATATTAGAACAATGACAACACACAATATTGTGCAAAAATGACATCACTTTCTGGGAAGTTAATTTTCCATAGTTAAGTAGTACACAAGTTTGATACATGCCTCTGCTCAGACTACAGCAACACAAATATTGGATTACAAATGTGTAAAGCCTTGTTTGTTTGCCCTTTCACTAAGTGTCTCATTCAGGACGGAAAAACAAAGCTGTGGTGCAGTCAAGTTATGTTAGCATACACTTTTTCCAAGTCCTAAATGTTATCTCTTGCTTATGGGGAGATCAACCAGAAATAAAAGGAAAGCTACTTTTTTTTTTATCTGCTTATTGTTCCTTCTTTCCCTCCTTTAAAAAAAAAAAAAAAAAAAAAAAAAAAAATCGCAAGGAAAGTTGCTTCTTTTCAATTCGTTGTTGCCCCATCTTGCCTTTGTAAAGAAAAAATGCAGCCTGTGCCTATCATTTTTCAGTGTCTTCCCCATTGAGTTTGCCTTCAACCTAGGTCTTTGACCATCTCGTAGCGCAGCTTCCTCCGGGTTTCTCATAACCTGTGTTTAGCAGGTCTGGGAGTAGCCTCATTTCAGTGCTGTGAGACCATCTTCCTTTGTCACTTCTGCGTCTCTTGCTGCATTGCATAGCTTCCTCCCTTTTTTTTTTTTTTTTTTTTTTTTTTTTTTTTTAGGTCAGTCTCT
Source organism: Conus canariensis (assembly GCA_033310375.1). Lineage (NCBI taxonomy): Eukaryota > Metazoa > Mollusca > Gastropoda > Neogastropoda > Conidae > Conus > Conus canariensis. Next base: position 10,740,515 of record CM065740.1, on the reverse strand, counting down.
CTGTAATGCTACTTCGTAGAGCATCATGAAGAAAGCTCCGACCCCATCTCGCCCCTGCCTTGGGTTCTCCGGTCAGTATCGGTCCTATGTTGGCGCTTGCCATCATCACTCTTTCTAGCTGCCTTGTTATTTATTTATTGTTTTCCATCTGTACTTTTGTTTTTTTTCTGTATGCCCGTCTTCTTTTTGCATGGCTCTCTTGCATTGTCCGTCTTCCTTGTCTCTGTCTGTCCCTTTTCCTGTATTGCTGTCTCGATCTCCATGTAACTGTATTCCTGTGTAACCCATTTCCATCTTGGGTAACTTTTCCAAAGTGTAGCCTCTGAGCTGAGAGGTTTGAGAGTATCGGGGCCCTAAATTGAACCTTTTCCAGAGTGTAGCCTCTTGAGCTGAGAGGTTTGAGAGTATCGGGGCCCCTAAATTGAACCTTTTCCAAAGTGTAGCCTCTGAGCTGAGAGTATCAGGGCCCCTAAATTGAACCTTTTCCAGAGTGATGGCTGGTTCCAGTTTCAGTCATTTTTAATATAAGGGATGCCCTTATTTGAAGGTAAAGAGACTAGGCTGGAGAACTCCCCTCAGATCCAAGGATTTCCTAGAAAACCAGATTTTCAGAAGCAGGAAAGGGGTAGAAAAAAAAAGAAAGGGGGGGGGGGGGGGGGGGGTGCGTTTAACCTCCTTTTACTCAGTTTCTCCGACTGCAAACTTCCCCTTGATTTTGGATTCTTTTACGCATTTCTGCCTAAAAATGGGTATGTGTGATTAATAACTTATGGGGAATGTGTGTGAACCTCTAAGAGAAATACGAAGCCTGGCAGTACAGGTCCCACAGGTTGTCCCACCTAACAAAACATGTCACTTTTCACACACAATACTGAACTCAGTCACTACCCAATACACTATATGGTGTAGTTTTCATCAGCCTTTGCAGTTTTACAAACTACAGCTGATGACGTATCTCCACAGTTTTCAGTTGCACAACATAGTGTCAGTGTACACACTGGCTACTAAATGTCGGTCACAGCTGCAGACCTGCCTACCCCCTGAACTCTGAACTAGTTTCCAGGCCAAAATGAGTAGTTACAGCAAACTCTGTAGTTTGCATGGCAATTTTTTTCATATCGACATTTCACATCGGGCCATGTGTTTCGCTTGCTTATGTCTTGTGTGGGTGTTGTGTGACACTGTTTATGCATGGTATATGTGTGTGAATGCCAGTGTGCATGCATATGAATATAAATCGAGGGTTGACTGCCAGAACCCAGTATCTCTCATATATATGTTATGACATGGACCAATGGGTTTCTGGCAGGTCAACACCTCGAAATGGTGCGTGTTCTGTACATGTGTGTGTGTGTGTGTGTGTGGCATCTGGGGGGGGGGGGGGGGGGGGGGGGGGTCAGAGAGAGAGACTGTATGGCCCCGACTTCATTCTGTTTTGGAGATTGCTGGAGGTCTGAGCTGCCATCTCCATAATGACTACTGTTGGCTGGAGTCTGGTCAATTGTGAAGTCGGGAAACAGATTTCATGGCTGTTGTCAAGGTGTCCGATGTTGCGATGGGCAAACTTGAATCAGCAATTATCTGGCAAACCATTGCTTCTGCTCTCATAACTGAGCGCTCCAAGTTTTTTTTTTTTTTTTTTTATCTTTGTCAGTGCTCTTGCTGGTTGTCACAAACATACTCAATTTGCTTTGCTTTCCAACTCCCTCAGCGAACTGTTTATGTGAAACACTGAGAGATGCGTTTGCAGTCAAAAATATTACTGCTCCGGACAGAAAAATAGTTTTTGCATAGAGTGCATTGCATGAAATGTTTTCCCTTTTCTTGATGCTATGAGGAATGCAAATTGTTCCCAATTGCATGGCAGAAACGTCTGTGATGCAGTCTTGGCCTTCTTCACAATGCATTTTGCTGAATCCAGAATTTCATCATCAGACTCGTGTATCAGTTTCGTGAGTTCAGTTCCCGCCATTTTGGTAGAATTCAAGTGGGCTGTGTCAGTATTACTGTCACATTTTGCCATCTGCCTGCTTGGATCGAGTCAAGACAATCACGGCAATAGAGTCGCAGCTCGTGCAGGTGGGTGTTTTTCTGAACGCACTCTCTGCTTGCACTCGACTGGCTTAAAAGGTGATTCGGACTTTGTCCCTTGCTTCACTAGCGCTCCTTTCTCGTTTATTTTCATCAGTTAGAAAATTACGCAGTCGGCCAAATCTAAATATCATAGCCGCTTTCTAAAAAACGTAGCTACGTAGTTTGCCAAAAAATGTGTAGTTTTCTATAATAATAATAATGAATACTTGTATAGCGCCTGTTCTCGGCTAGAGACCAAGCTCTAAGCGCTTTACAATCAACATTCGTTTACACAACGGGCTGCCTACCTGGGTAGTGCTGACTGAAGAGCTGCCAGCTGGCGCTTCATTCAGTCGTTTCCCCATGTCGTCCAGTCAATATCGTTCACTCATTTTCCTTCCTTACTTCATTCTTTCCATTTCTCACGCAGGGTGCATGCTATGTGTAACGTGTCATCCATACCAACGGCCAAACTGGCCTACTCTTCCGAAAGTTGGTGATGGGATTTTACGTGTGTGCAAGATGTTATGCGTGCGTTCACACACGGAACCTCGGTTTAAAGTCTCATTCGAAGGACTGTATGGGAAATGGAGTCAGAACCAATGTTTACTCCGAGGGAAAAATCCCCCTGTACCGAAACGCCCCAGCGGAGGTTTGAACCCGCAACCCCAGGATCACCAAGATTACGAGTCCGGTGCTCTACCAATTGAGCTATTCCGGCTCCCATATGACCAAAACGTAGTGTAGGCGGGTCTGCAACTGTCACTGAAAAACATAGGTATGCAAAAAAAAATAAACATCACAGCTGCATTACTGTTGGGCTATGTTTTGGCCATGATAGTCGCAAAAAACAACCATTTTTAGGCCAGCAAAGGGGCACATGACAGAAAACACTTGTACAATGTTTCCGCTTGATATCCCTTTGGTGTCAAACGGCCAATTTTGACATGTTGACGACACACCCTAGGCCTGCCCTCGATCTTCTCCACTTTGTGGTGATCAATGGAGGCTTTGGTGACTGGGGTTTCTGGTACTGCCTTGCTTCGCCCAGCTTTGCGTTTTCTGGAAGTAAATCCAGCACGAAGCTGTTTAGCGATGTCAACACGAAACCACAGGTGATCATGGGTCTTCTTTGGGGGCTGAGCGTATGCTGACTTTTCCCAGGTCAGAAAGGCTTGAACAATACACAGATTGATCAAAGAGTGGAAGATGTACCGCCACCATTTTTTGTTTTGATGACCGACAGGATAGTAGGCACGGTGCTGATCTGACTTGTCAACACCACCCATGTACTTATACTCAGAGATGACCGTCGGTATCACCTTTTTATCCATTACTGTCATACCTGGAGGCTGATTGCTGCTCAGGAGATAAATCTGACGGTTGTCTTTGTAGACCGCAGTCATCAGTGAGTCTTTCTGCATTTGTATCAGGTCTCCCTTTTCCTTCAGTTTGGCCGTCTTGGCTTCCTGTGGCAGTCCCCTGCGGTTACGGTTGACTGTCGCACAGGCATATGTCCCATTCGCAGCCAGGTGTTTCATCAAAGGGACACTTGTGAAAAAGCGGTCAAAATACAAGAGTCTGTTCTGGTTGTAGTACGGTGACGCTAGTCTGTCTACCACTTCATGCCCCAGACTGATATTTGTGTTTTCATGGCTAGCACGACCAGTGTAATGTCAAATACGACACAACAGCTGGTAGTAGCATCGCACATTTCCCACAGCTTGATGCCCCATTTTGTTGGCTTGGCTGGCATATACCGTTTGAAAAAACAATGCGACCCTTGAAGCCTATCATCTCTTCATCAATTCTCATTCCACGGCCAGGACAATAATTGGCTTTGAACAAAGGGAGAATAAGATCGATAAATTGTCTCACCTTGAACAGGGGGTCATAATCAGGGTGATCACGCCCAGGTGTGTTGGACAAATCCTGAAGGTGGAAATGCTGGTTCAACTTGAAAAAGCGATTTTTAGGCGTGACACTGCTGATCCAGGGATCATTGAAACATGGGTCACTAGACCAGTAGCACCACAGACGTGGCAGACGCTTTACCCCCATCATAATCAAGACCGCGATATAGGCTCGCATTTCTTCAGGTGTGGTATAGAACCAAAGAGGGTCAGGTGCGCCCTTTGCAGCTTGTTTTTGTCTTGCATACCTGTTTGTTTCATTGGCAGCAGTCAAAAAAAAAAACAGAGGTACAAACAAAAAGAAAAAATCAAGTGGTGTAGCAGTGTCGGGTAATGAGTGAGCGGGTCCAGTGGGTTCCTGAAACTGAGGCACTTCTGCCATGTCACGAGTCACCATGTTGTCTGCAGCGAGGCATGCGGAACATCGTACTCTGGGTCACTTTCTTCTCCGTCATCTCTACCTACATCTACATCACTTTCATTTTCCATCTCTCTTTCAAACATCTCCACTTCGACAATAATCTGATCTAACTCCTCTTGCGAGTAGTCGACCATTTCTTTGTCGTTCGTAGCAGACGCGAAAGCAGCCATTGTGAAAGTTGGTCAGTTTCATTTACAAAGTTGCTCACTTTGTTCCCTTCCTTTTCTTAATGAAAACGGGTGGTTCCAACACCCAAAAATAGTGCCAAGACATGATTGGACCATGGGCTTACTGTGAGAAATGACGTGCGCAAAGTGACGTATACTTTTACCACAAAAGGGTCTTTAAAATTGCTTCAATTCCATTTTGGCCAGGGATTTTTCAAGTGGGCCCCGTTCTCCAGTCTGAATAACATGATGCTAATGTGTTTGCATGTGTTTTCCTTTCATTAGCAAAGCTCTTAACCCAGGCTCCAGCATAAGATTTTTTCCCAAGCTCTAGCATAAAAAGTTTAAAGTTTGACACAAGTGTTGGGTATGGGCCTGTCAATGATTGTCACTGCTTGCATGACTGGCAGCACTTCACCACTGGCATTGTTGGTAAAGTAATTGTCGGTGTCAAATATTTCCGAGTATTTTAAATCTTTGTCAGTCTCAAATATTTCAGAATATTTTTCAAATCTTTGTCTCATCACTGACCTTCACCGACCATCACTGACCTTCACTGACAAGATTTTGAACCTGAAAATCAAACTTTGGCAGTGGAATTATTTTTCATGCCATCATTACTGCTGCTGGTCTCTGCTTGACGGAACTTCTGCGTCTGCAATCGCTTATTTTCTTAAAAATAGGGTGTATGTGTGTTAATGTTGTATCATTGCTGGTGTCGGTGATGTAGTCCAAGTCATTAGTCAATGTTGCTGAATCATTGCTGGGTTTAGTCCACTTAACAAAGTGTGGCAGTAGCCTCTCTGTACACACACTTACTGAAACAGCTGGATTCCTTAACAACAACGAACAGGAAATCCAGCACACCCACCCAGTCAGTGCAGAGAACCACCAGTTCATGGACAGCTTTAAGATGGTGCTGTCCATGGCACCCATAAAGGTGTCTGGCTAGTGTGGGCAAGACTCGCAATGTTCAAATGGGGATTGCCACAATCTTTTCATTAGAAGTCGGACCACCTTTTTTCCCCCCATAATATGGGCATTCTGAATATGCTTTCCAGTCCACTTGGATCACACGTGGGCTGATGAAGGATTGAGATTTTTCATGGGCTGGACTGTCTAAAGAATAGGGACTTGTGTATGCGCTTGAGAAAAATTTTCTGTATGGACTTAATTTACTACTTTTTTGACAAAAGCTGACATCGCCTGGTATAGTATGATATGTATGCTAGGGCAAAAAGTAGGTCTGAAAAAGAGTTAACCTGTGAATGCCTGTAGAGCCTGGTTGCAAGTATACAACATTCATACATCTCCAGCATCTTCTTCACCACAAAGCACTTCAGGTCCCCATTGGCTTTGCACTGGGTGCTACTTTTTCTTCATGTTTTCAATATGGGTGCGACTTTCCATAAAATGTTTTCAATAGTCTTGCATACTTACTTTAGCCAGTCTAGCATGGGTCACCATCTGTCCTAATTTAATTAAACTTCACATTTTTCCTAGTGCACTGCTTGTTGATGTTTAAACTTCACATTTCTCCCAGTGCACTGCTTGTGGACATTAAAACTTCACATTTCTCCTAGTGCACTGTTGGTGGATGTTAAAACTTCACATTTCTCCTAGTGCACTGCTTGTTGATGTTTAAACTTCACATTTCTCCTAGTGCACTGCTTGTGGACGTTAAAACTTCACATTTCTCCTAGTGCACTGCTTGTGGACGTTAAAACTTCACATTTCTCCTAATGCACTGATTGTTGACGTTAAAACTTCACATTTCTCCTAATGCACTGATTGTTGACGTTAAAACTTCACATTTCTCCTAATGCACTGATTGTTGACGTTAAAACTTCACATTTCTCCTAATGCACTGATTGTTGACGTTAAAACAAACCCCATTCATCAAGCCAACAAATAGTAAGATGTTTTCATCACACTGCCACAGAAATTGCAGGAGTCTTGATTCCTAACCCTGGGTTTCCAGACTAACACTCCTATCTGTCTGATTTTTCTTGCTATTTCTATCTTCTGCTGGTCTTGCCCTGCTTGCGTTTGCCGGAGAACAGATGTTTAGGTTTCATATTCAGGATGACGCGGTCACCCTCTCCCTTCTTGGCCTCATGATTGCGTGGCTTTTGGGCTTTGCGCGAGATCTTCCTCGCCTTTGTCACCATCTGTTGAGCAAAGAAAATGGCAACAAATCAATCATGAAGTAAGGGCTTTTTCTCCAAAATGTGCTGTCAAGTTTGGACTCGCAACTACACTGTGAACTTTAATTTCAAATTCACAACAACAAAATTCTCAGGAAGCAGAGAAATCTGATGTGCTCGACTATCTTCCTTATAAAGTCCAAACATTGTATCTAACATGACACATTTGGGGGGGGGGAGGGAAAAAAAAAAAAAGACGACTTCTTTAGCCTGATGCTGTTTGGAGAAAAAAAAAAGAGAAAAAGTGCGAATAAAACATGTCGATGTAAACATTGGAACATATCAGAGAATACAATATGCTGCAAGAGTAGGGGAGCAGTGAGAGCAAATTTTGGTAATGGTGAGTCGAAGAAGGGGGGGAGGGCATCTTCATGTTCATGACCATCATCTATAATTATCATGGGTGAAACTTCTTTAGTCTGAGAACGGAATCCGTTTTATGAAATTATTCGAGACGGAATTTTCCGTTTTTCGTAAATCTGAAAAGAAAAAAAAAGTTTTTCAAAACAATCTCTAAAATTGCGCAAATTACATATCGAGTGTGGTGTGTCTTACCATAAAATGGAAGTGCCGAATCGGAAGTACTCTTTATTTTAGGGAACAAAGATAAAGCACCATTTGCCGAAATCGAGATTTCAAGTTTGGAGTTCGTTGGAAACAGTGAGAATGTCCTTATCTTAAATAAGATGATTCAGTTGAGAGATCGACGCTGGCATCACTATGGGCTTGGCTGAACGAAATAGATGATGAAAAATGACAACATCGTGTTTGGTGTTTGAAAACGAACAAACCTGGTGTAGCGTTTTGCCGCGTGTGCAACTCAGACCTCAAGTATGGATCCAATGGAAAATCTCGGCTAGCAAAGCATGCCAGAAATCCGGATCATATTAAAAGCATGAAGGTAAGAATTTCAGTAAGATCTTTTTCAGCAGCCCTCCATGCACACCCCCCCCCCCCCCCCCCCCTTCCCCCTTCCCCTAGTGACACGCACACACACACACACAATAAAGAATGTAAGGCAGAGAGAGACATAATAGTATGAAAAGAATATTTAAAGAAAGAAAAAAATAAAAGAAAAATAAATACGAGGGTTAGTTTTCTGGAAAAAGGATGGGGAAAACTATTAAAGGTTCTATTTCTTCGGTGTAATAAAATGGGTTAGTTTTGGAAGTACAGTGGAAACTCTATTAAGACCTTAGAAAATGCACAGATTTGTGATCTTGATACCCTTGCTGCCCATCTATGCCCAAGGCACCAACCAAGCTGGTTTTGGGGGGGTAAGTTTTTTTTTTTTTTTTTTTAAATTTAAAATGCTGACTTTTGTTTGCATGTAAGCAATAAATATGTGTTTCAAACAAGGCCTCGGTTCCAAATTTCCTTTCACCAGAGGCCACAAAAACTGAAATTTTCCAAAATTTTCCAAAAATCAATTTCGGCCGGGGGGCAAAGCCCCCCTGGGCCCCCCACCAGGGGTGCTGCCCCTGGACCCTGCCAGGGGCCTTGGCAGCCCTGGACCCCAACCTTTCAGTTTTTCAATTTCTCTCCAATTTGACCCATGAATTATACTCGTTTCTATTTTTCAGCAAACAAGATCCATATGACATATATGTGTGTATATATATTGATGCACATAGAGACACCTTTTATATGGATACCTTCTCTACACTAAACGATCACTGCCATGTTAACGGATCTAATATGATCACCCTATAAACACAGAAAGAGAGCTCTGCAATTAATATTTCATGGCTAGTGACTTTTTCTCCCCTTGTTACACATCGTACACCTTTCCAAACGATCTGAAAACAAAGTTTTACATCTTGAGGTTAACAAACACCCTAATTATTAAAGATGTATGTGGTTATTTTAAAAATGCCGATCATGAAAAAGTCGCATATTGTTCAGGATACAATGGATCCATTTCCATGGCACTAGACCTATTTAACCTTGCTGTTTTTACAATTATGCCAGACTTGTTGATAACTAGCCATGCACTGGACCTATTTACTCTTGCTGTTTTCACAATTTCCCCAGACTCGATAACTAGCCATGCACTGGACCTATTTACTCCTGCTGTTTTTACAATTATGCCAGACTCGTTGATAACTAGCCCTGCACTGGACCTATTTACCCTTGCTGTTTTTACAATTACGCCGGACTCGTTGATAACTAGTCTGTTCACATGTGTTTTTAGGCAGGGCAGCTGATAATATAAACTTCCTCTGATTAGGCTCAACTTTCCTCTGGACTCCAATGGGAAGTTTAGAACCACACAGTCAAGTTTCATCCACTTAATGGGTGTGTCTCTGAGTGTGTTGCTCAGACCGCCTGGCCAGCCTTGCAGATATCTCCATCTTTTGGCCTCACTGATGCCAGGATACAATATAAAAGTAAGTGCAGAGTACAGCCCTGTCATGCAGTCTTGAGACCAGAATGGAAATCCTTGGCCTCGGCCTCATCTTCATCCCAGTTCTAACGGTGCCTCAGTTTTGATTTCCTCTCCCTATCTGTGCCCTCAGTCTGGTTCTGTTGGGTCACCAAACTGGCAACTTCCTGGGTGTTGGGTCACCAAACTGGCAACTTCCTGGGTGTTGGGTCACCAAACTGGCAACTTCCTGGGTGTTGGTCCCAAACTGGCAATTCTGGGGTTGGGTCACCAAACTGGCAACTTCCTGGGTGTTGGGTCACCAAACTGGCAACTTCCTGGGTGTTGGGTCACCAAACTGGCAACTTCCTGGGCGTTGGGTCACCAAACTGGCAACTTCCTGGGTGTTGGGTTACCAAACTGGCAAATTCCTGGGGACTCGTTGGACAGACATGGGCATGGTTGCGCCCTCTTGTGGGAGAGCTCACTCGTGCTGGCTCTGTTACTAAACAATGACCGTTGACCAGGAGGGGCTTAGTAGGTGGTGTCCTGTATACTACGGGTGTGAACAGGCACCACTGTCACCTGTAAAGTGATTCAGCAGCAGTGCAGTGTCTCCTCTGGTGGGGGGAGGGGGTGCGTCACGACAACTTGGCATTTGATGGCTTGGATTGCCAGGGCTATATGCCGGGTTGTGGCTGTGGACGGGGAGCTGTAATGAGCGCCATGGATGTAATGCCACTGAAGGGGCACAGAAGATAGGACTGCAAAGGGAAAAGGTCACTTTAACGTTGTGCCACATTTACTTCATCAAAGAGGCGTCACTGCATGCAGAGTAGTCCATTACGTTCACCACCTCTGCTAAGCCATGAGTGTGTGGCGGGTTTGCAGCTAGAGCAGCAAATTCATAAGAATGAATCAGACTTAGAAAGAGTATCTCCAGGATGACATCTGGCAGATGTGTGTCCAACTGGCATACTTTGGAAGACTGAAAACCACACTCACCACACTTTTTTTTATTTTGCTGGTTACTTCTTTCCCTCAGGGGACAGGTAGACCCAACTGCTCCATTGTTTGAACAGCATGTAGTCGAAGAGCAGGACTCTGAAAAGGTGCTGTTACACTGTGTGGGAGTTGGTGCTAAGGCAATAAATCCTACAATGAGACACTATCAATGTTACCATTCCATGAGCGCGATTACCAGGTTTTGTTTGCTTGGTTTTTTTTTTATTTGCCGATATTGTACTTTTACTACACTGGAACACTTAAATGGCCCAGGTAAACCGGTCTATTACTGAACTGGATAGTGAAAATTACAAATGTCATCGTAATGCATCACTGTCAATGTTCTAGGTGTCGGGAATCTGGACTGGCCATACAAAAGAAATTCAACAATCGGACATGAAACAATTCAGAAAATAAAGAAGACAAATAGGTTGCAAGAATGAGAGAACTTTGTATTCTGAAAATTTAAGGATATTGCCCAAATCCCTGCTGGTATTTCCAAGTCACAACCTCCAAGTGCTGATTTACTTTGCAATAATCACTATTGAATTTTAATTAACCCTTACACTGGTTATGTAACAACGTACTATTAAGTATGTTGTCTGGTGAATTTCCAGAAGGAAAGTTTGAAAAGAATAGTTACGTTTGTATGATATGCATAACTTTTCAACAGTTAGTATTTGAACATGACATGCAGAATAAAAATTGTTAGTAACTGAATAAAGAATAATATAAAACAGAACTGGGGTGCTTGTGAGTGTTTGATTAGGTGCTGACCTGTCCAGAATGTGAAAATAACAGGTGAAAACAGGTGGCACATCCTGCTTGTCATACTCACGAGCTTGTTCACAAATAATCCAGTCTATGGTGTTCCACAGTATCCAGAAATAAGTCGTAGCCTTTTTCAAAGGAAAGTTGGTGTGGATTATACCCATCTTTCATGCAGATCATTCAGGTAAGAATGAATAAGGTACAGTTCAGTTATAAGGTACAGTTCAGTTTTCACACTGAAATCATGTGCTGCTAACACAAAAAAAACCCAAAATGGTCACTATCAACAAATGTAATAGTCAGCCCACACTGTCGTCATTTATGTTTGAAAGGTTTTGGATCATCTGTAAGCACTACACCGAGTTTTTCTTCCCCACTGAATGGCATCTTGAGATTCCGCTCACCCTTAGGCACTCATCCAGTCACTGTCCGTGTCGATCTCAAAATCACGATTGCATGGTGCTTGATCTAAATCAAAACTATCACCCATCACACCCAGTTCATTCAAAATGTCCATAACTTCTTCTTCACCTGCTTTTTCCACAAGAAATTCAACAAAAACATCTTCAAACAAGTTCTGAATTCTATCATGTTCTGCTTCGGGTGCCGCCATTTTTGTTCGCAGACGAGTCGAGTCGCACTATGCATTACAAGCTGCTACTAACCATAAACTAAGCTAAAACATTGAAAATCCATGTTCCAGGGCTTGCTCAGTCACTCATGCAAATTAGTTTGTCACTGAGCCATAGTTTCATATCTGCGTGTGTCTGTGAAACTAGGCTCGCAAGGCTCACCCTACAGCGCGACTTTTGTTGCGACAACCAGTGATGGCCATGACGTAATGGCGCGACTTTTGTCGCGACAACCAGCGTAAGGGTTAAATATCAACCGATTTTAAAGTGGAAAAAAAAAAAAAAACCAGTTACTAACACAGCCTTACTATGTGTCTTCCCACTCACCTGTTCATCCCTAAGTCCTGACCTATCTCTCGTTTGGCTTCGGGTGCGAGAGGTGGCAACGACACTGCGTACCCGTGACGATGAAGACCGGCGACCTTCTGCCGATTCCGAGGATGGTCCAGCCGACTCCTCCCTCTTCCGTTTCCGTCCTCGCTGCAACCCAATAGGAAGGGAAGGTACCAAATGACCCTACTCTCTAACCTTTTTGACTTGTCATTTTGAAATGTGACATGCTGTTTATGTCTTGTTTGTAAAATCCTTCCAATTTTTTTTTATCAGTTATGCAATAGTCCTTTCCATTCTTCACAAATCATGTCTCCAGTTCCAACCCTTCCTCATGTGCACCACGTCTGCTCTCCTTCCCCACAGTCCCAGAACCATCCACGGTCAGGTCTGCTCTCCTTCCCCACGGCCCCGGAACCATCCGCAGTCAGGTCTGCTCTCCTTCCCACGGCCCCAGAACCATCCACAGTCAGGTCTGCTCTCCTTCCCCACGGCCCCAGAACCATCCACAGTCAGGTCTGCTCTCCTTCCCCATGGCCCCAGAACCATCCACAGTCAGGAGCAACAGGCTTCAAGGAAAGAACAGTTTGGGACATTCTGCTGTCAGCCGCACACAGATGTGACCATGCCACATCATCTTTCTAATGACAACTTGTAAATGTGACAAATGATTATGGTTAATTTTCTGGTTGACACCTTGTTTGATTTTCTGCTTGGCCTCCAATGGAAACAGAATGAATGCACACAAAAGTGACTTGCTTTCCTATCATCCACTGTGAAAGAGACAAATCAAAATGACACACGATCTAAAAAGACATGCTAGTGCTAGTAAAAAAAAGTTCATAAATTGTTGGAATAATATTCTTTCAGAAGCTGGCGTACTGGATGGAAGGGAGGGGGAACTTGCAATTTAAGATTAGCTCTACATTAGCACAAGTAGGATGTGAACAGAGAGCATGAGGCAGTTTACACACACAGACACATCCACTATAAAAACCAACTGACATGGGTAAAGGATGCACAAAGAGAGAAATCTATCAACAAAGGAGACGACTCACAGCGGCCAGGCTGGCGGATCGTGGCAATGTTGATCTGTTGTTGTTTCTCTTGTCAATGGCTTCCAAGCGTTTCAGCTTTTGCTTCTCCTGGATTCTAAACAAGATCGACACCCACTTTCATCATCATTCAACAAGGCATGCTGATGCTCATGATTTACAAGATGTGTCAATGAACGAACCCATTGCTAACTCTGTGATACCACTAACAGTCGAAAGAGACATGAAAATAATGCTTAACCCCTTGACTGCCGCTATTTTGTATTAGTTTTGTACTTCTGTGTGCCGGAGCGAAATTTGACTTTTTGCGGTAGGTTTGATCAGTGCTCATTTATTTGTGGAGATATCTCTTAGATTATTGGCATGTTTTCTTCTTATACCCAGGGCTATAATATCTGCAAATAATATTTGATTTTGTTCATTCCGAGTATAATAAATAATCTTATAATTCAACTTTTTAAAAAATTTATACTTTGCAAGCATACAAAACCCCACAGCAGAAAAAACAAAAAACATACAAACCCAGCAAAAAGTGGTTTTTAGTGTTTACTGAACACCTGTGTAAATATTTGGTAGTGAATTTACAACCCACAATTGTTTTACATGATAAATCTATGTATTTCTGGGGTACAGTACAGTCCAGGAATCAAGGGACACAATTTTGTTTTCTTAGGTAGGTTAACTAATACGCCCACTGCTCTTTCAATTCTTGACATATCTTAGATACTTGGGAAATTTTCTTGTTATATCCTTCGCTACAGCCAGATATCACAATAGTTTGATTTTGTTTGCAATGAGTAGACCAAAATATATATAATGATGAATGTTTTGTTTGAAAAACAGACGCTTTCAGAACATAAACAAAACTATAGCACTAAAATTACAATGAAATACAACAAAAACTGGTGTTAGTATCCTTTGAACTTCAGGGCAAACATCTGTATTCACAATAAAGCCTGACAATGCATAAAATGTTTAGCAACCCAAATCATAACTCCGTTCCTGGTAAAGCTCGCCCTCTTCCTCTGCCACGCCCCCTCACACTGGACCCTCGCCGTTGTCCTGAACCCCCTCCCCTTCCTCGACTCCCCTCCCGACCTCTCACGAAAAGGAGGGGGGGGGGGGGGGGGGGGGCAGTTGACATCGAAGGAATCGGCTCGTCACTCTCCGATTCGGCCCCACTTGCGCCGGTATCGCTTGGTTCGAAGTCGGGGATCAGCTTTGTCATCAACACCAATCTCCAATAGCAAAGGGTGGTGTTGATTGTGATCGCTTTCTTTCTCCTCCGAATCACTTTGTTCCACTTCTCTGAAGTCTTCGTTGTGATGGACCGTTTTTCATCTGGTCACAAAGTTTCATGTGCGACCGTGCTTACCGGAAGGTAGTTGTCCGGAAGCCGGTTGCAAAATTTAGTTGACTGCTACTCACCGGCGCATTGCTATAAGCCGGGTGAGTTGCACCGGTTAGGCAGTCTCTGCAGTGATTCCGGCAATACAAGTCACAGAAGGCCGAAGAGGGACTCAGCCGTTTGCTAGTAGCAGTCAGTTGCCCCCAGGTTGATAGTGTTCCCTGGACTGACGGGGACTGGCTGCTACAGGGTTAGGGCCGGGGCCGTAGCTGTGTTGACGCCCCGTTCTCCACCTGTTTGCTGCAAGTGTTGAGAGGCCGGCCTGAGAGCCGACAATTGCCCTACCTGCCACTGCGCCCGTGACCGACCACTGTTGGGCCAGTGGGTTGGAGACGTCGCTGCTGGTGAGCCAGGACGTCGCCCCTTCTTTTGTGCCAGCGACCTGCGTCCAAGGCTGTCGCTGTGTGTGTGGTGTGTGTGCCACAGCTCTTGGTTGGTGTTGAGCCACAGGTGGTGTGTGTGCCACAGCTCTTGGTTGGTGTTGAGCCACAGCTCTTAGGTGTTTGAGCCACAGCTCGTGGGTGAGACTGTCACCGTGTTGCTGACAGAGACGCCACGAACGTGTTAGTTTTCTTCATTGTGAGCCACAGCTCTGAAGAGACTCTGCTGTCAGACTTGACTTGTCGCTGCCGCTGTCGTCATCATCGTTGGACCCGGCAGTTTTGATAGCTATAATTGCATTGACTTGTGTGTGTACACCTGATGGTGGGTGTATCAACCTACGTTTAACTGTGCGTTTATTTTGTATGTGTTTTTGCTTGATGGCTCGGGCGGCATAAAAAAAAAGAAGTGTTATTTTGTTGCCTGGCTGTCCATGTTCGGATGAGTGGGTGTGTGTATGTGAATTAGAAAAAGTCGTGCATGCATCCATAATTCTGAGTGAGTAAGACTTCCACACACACGCATTTCCATCCGTAACATTCGTCATTGCTTTCACGGTCTCAGATAACTTCTTGAAGCACGTACCAGCCGCCGTGGCGAAGTGGTTAGCGTCGCAGACTCCCGGCTGGGAGGTCGTGGGTTCGAATCCCATCAGAAGTCATGTGGGTTTTTCTGCCCCGACCGGCTCCTACCCAGAGTTGAGTTGCTGCGGACTCAGTTGGGAAGACTGGGACCACACAGTCGAGTTTCATCCACTTAATGGATGCGTTTCTGAGAGTGCTGCTCAAATTTCCTGACCAACACTGCAGATGCCTGTATCTCTCGGGCCTGGTTGACGCTGGGATATATTATAAAAGGAAGCGTAGAGTACAGCCCTGTCATGTAGTCTCAGACCGAAATGGAAATCCGTAGCATCATCTTAATCATCCTCATTCTCATCGATCAGCATAAAAAAAAAAAAAATGTCTCAACTTCTGTGGCCCTTCATGCCCTGCTCTCATGGTGACCTCAGTTTCGATGTCCTCTCCACGTCTGTGGCTTTGGTTTGGTTCCGTCGGGGTCACCGGTATCGGCGAGTCCATGGGGGCTGTCGTTGGACGGACGTGGTGGCGCCCTCCGGAGGGAGAGCTCACTCATGCCGGCTCCGCGACTAAGCCATTATTGTCGTCAGAAGGGGGCTTAGTAGGTGGTGTCCTGCGTATGTTAGATCAGAACAGGTGCCACTGAACACCACCGAAGTGACTCGGCAGCAGTGCAGTGTCTCCTCCGGTGGGTTGCCTTTTCACGACTTGACATTGACTGCTCCCTGTGGATTGCTGGTGCCGGGGCTGCGGCGGGGCCGACCAGGCTGTGGCTGTGGACGGGGTGTCGGAATGAGCGGCGTGGGTGCACTGCCTCTGAGGTGGCGCAGAGGTTGGGACAGCAAAAAAAAAACAAACAAAAAAAACAAAAAAAAAACCACCTTCTTGAAGCACTTCAAGAGCACTTGATTGTTTGAAAACGGCACGCGCCTGAACAAACTGCCTGCTCTACTCGCCATCTTGAACCGAAAATGACTCAGCTGAACCTTGCCGAAGTATATCGTCCAAACGGACGCGAGCCGGTCAGTCAGCCACCCATGAAAGGGAAGAAACTGTCCTTTAGGGTCCCTACAACTGTTTAAACCGTTTTTTCTCCTTGCCTCCCTTCTTTAAATTGCCAAATTTTGATGATGAAAATTACGTCGAACGGCGTTCAATATGCGGCACACAGCCTTACAGAAGCCACCTCGAACGCTGTTCGTGCAAGGGCAGTCAATGGGTAAACTGAATCTGTCCTACATTAACATTACACATATAGATCCATCTCCCATGCATACCATTTTCCTTCACAAAAACAAAAAACATAATATTAACAAAATAAATTTGGCTCGAGTTCATAGCAATGTGATCATGAACAGTAGACTCAACAGCAGCATACTATCAACACAAGCCAGGGTAAATACCAAGTACTTATGAACTAACAATGCCAAGGTAAATAGCAACACAATCATGATGCGATCATGAACATGACTAAAATAAAATATGAACAAAAACAAACAAACAGCAATGGCATTACAAAATAAATCATGTTAAGTTATATTCATAGTTTTTCATGTTTTGAATTCTACTTTGAAATATTTAGACACCTGTATTTAAATTTGACTTTGATAACTCCAATTTATTAAACTGATTTTGTTTTTTAACTGATTTTGTTTTTTTTTGTGACTCAAAGGTCTTCATGGAACGTTGTAGAGTATCAGGCTTCTTGGAACAATGCTAATGGTCATACACAGCAAGAAAACTAAAGGACAAAAACAGAATACTTCGCATCGAGTCTTCCAGCATAAATAATTCAATATCAAAAAGAAAAAAGGATTCATGGTCGACCAATTTCTTCATGTTCAACAATGCATGCCTGGCATGGAAACACACATCATTTCCAAACTGCTATCCTTTTCAAGTGTGCTTCTATATGTAATACTTTTAACCCCTTCTCTGCTACAGTATAACAGCATATTTGAATAACTGTATGCCAAGGTAAAATTCACCTTTTTTGGATTGGTTCAGTAAAATGGTTACTGCTCATTTATTTCTCTCTGATTTTTGGCATGTTTTGTTGTTATACATTTGTCTACAATGTCCTGTCAAAATAATTTGATTATGTTGATAATTAGTGTAGCAGAAATTGACAAATTCATACAAGTTTTACCAAAAATAACAGTTTTTGAGTATACGCAAACACACTGCGCCAAACAAAATCAGTCAAAACACCGAAAAAGTGGTCTTCCTATTTATTCAACATCAGCACTAACACATGACAGTCATATAAATCCCAAGGAATGTTATTCTTGATGACAATGCTCATTATTGAGGGTACTATTTTCTTGGTAAAAAGGGGCATAATTATGTTTATGATATGTTCACTAACATGAGCATTACTCATCCATTTATTTAGTTATTTCTTTGATTTTTGTGTGAATTACTTCCTTATACCCTTCTCTACAATTTAATGTCATTCTAATTTGATTTTGTTGGTTATAATGATAGTGCACACTAATACCATGTGATAAAAAGTTTTTGTTTTGTTTTCAATTTGAGTTTTAGAACAATTCAGCACATAAAATCCCACTAAACACAGCAAAAATACCTTTTGGTGTTTGCTCAACAACATTACAAACACCTGGGATTCATATTGTTCTCAATACATGTCCCTCTGTGTAATAATCTGTATGTTACTGGGGGTACCCCAATTCTACTAGAAAGGGGCATAATTTTACTATTTGGGGTAGGTTCAGTACCTCCATCACTGCTTATTTACTTGTTGACATATGACCTAGATTTTATGGCTTGTCTTTCCTTATACCCTAAACTATAATATACATATAAGAATAATCTAATTTTCTGGGCCATTAGGGCATGGACAGGGATATAATGAATGGTGGTTTTACAACAACAACAAAAAAACCAGTTTGAGTATACAAAAAAACATTGCACCATATAAAATCAGTGAAAACACTGAAAAAGTGGTCTTACTATTTATTCAACATCAGCACTAACACATGACAGTCATATAAATCCCAAGAAATGTTATTCTTCATGACAATCTGCTCATAATTGGTGGCACTATTTTCTAGGTACAAAGGGGCATAACTGTGCTTTTTACGGTATGTTCACTAACATGTGTATTACTCATCCATTTATTGAGTTATTTCTTTGACTTTTCGTGAATTACTTTCTTACACCCTTCTCTACAATTTCACATCATTCTAATTTGATTTTGTTAGTAACAATGATAGTGCACACTAATAACATGTGATAAAACAGTTTTTGTTTTGTTTTCAATTTGAGAGTTTTAGAACAATTCAGCACATAAAAGCCCACTAAATACAGCAAAAATACCTTTTGGTGTTTGACATATGAATAGATTTTATGGCTTATCTTTCCTTATACTCCAAGCCATGATGCTATATATGAATAATTTTCTTGGCCATTAGGGCATGGACCAGGATATCATGAATGGTGGTTTTACAATAAAAAGAACAGTTTCTGAACACATACATAAAACACTGACAAAAACATGTTAGTGTTTAATTAACATCACTGTTAAGTATACAGTGTGGTCCAAATTGTTATAGTATAATACTTATTAGTAAATGTTCAAAATGACAACTATGTAAAAAAAAAGTCTGAAGAAAAAAATAAACAACTGTCTGTTGAAAAAAAAGAAAAACCCACACACAGTGGCACACATTGTATCCATTTGTTATCACAAAAAACACTGTAGGAACTGTGTTAAGAGTTTCTGAACATACTGTACTCGCATTACTGCCACACTGTTCTATATCCAGCACTTGCCGTACTAAACTTCATAGGCTTGGACATAATCCTCAGGTTGTCTGCATTCCCTGCTTCATCATTTTAGGGGATGGTGGTTTTTTTTGTTTTTTTTTGTCTGTCCAAATTGTGGTTCAAAGAAACACACACAGGGATTCATGTTATACTCCACTTGGTTTTCTTTCACTAATAGCACTCGGTCTCGTTACAGAATTGTCAAAATCATGAACACGTGCACAGGTGAGAAAAAAAAAACCCACTGTAGATTGGAAAAATGAAGGTCCTGGAACTTTTCTTGCAGATGAACCAGAATGGGTTGAATCTTGTTGAGCCAGTCGTACCATGGATCACCTTGCACTGGCATGGCTGCATTGTCATTGAAATGCAGTAACTGAAGAAGAATCTGAAATAAAGAATAAAAGTTTCAAGATAAGTAAGCAGACCCACAATTGGGTGCGCGCACACACTCACACATCACACACATATACACAAACAGCCTACACACACACACACACACATGTACACATATACACAAACACACACTAACAGTATCACACACACATGAATATAGAAACACCACAATTTTACTATAAAAAAACTGCTGTGGATGAGTGCTTCTGTGTTTTACAAAATGAACAAACTTGTATGGAAAACTTGCATACAGAAATAAATAATGGTTACGCACACATGTGCACACAAATACACACACCCACACCCACATGTATACATATACACAAACACACACTAACAGTATCACACACACATGAATGTAAAAACACCACAATGGTACCAAAAAAAAAAAACTGCTGTGGATGAGTGCTTCTGTATTTTACAAAATGAACAAACTTGTATGGAAAACTTGCATACAGAAATAAATAATGCTTATGCGCACACAAGTGCGCACACATACACACAAATACGCACATTCTCTCTCACACACACACACACACACACAGACAGACAGAGTCCCACCTATCCATACAGTCATTATTTGCCATAATTATGTGATTTCAGTAGGAAATAGGGCAAAGAAGAGAAATATGGAAAATAAATAGTGGAGGATTGAAGAATCAAGTAGTAAAAAAAAAGAAAAAAAAAGAAAAATAAAGCTACTTGCCTGGAACTGGTTTCTGGTCATGATGGAACTGAAGACTGGAACTCCGTGCTGCACCTTCTTGGACCAGTACAGTTCAATGGAAGGCAGGCGCACAGTGAAAATGTCCATCAGTAGAACCAGGCCCAGAAACTTCCTCATTTCTGCTCCATCCACTTTCTCCCACTTGTTGGCCCATGATAACTCTGGAAGATTGGGGTGTGTTTCCAGAAACTGATCAGCATAAAGGATGGTCTGAACGACCAGATGATGTATGAGGTCAGCCAAAAATAATTCCAGTCATCAGGCCGAAAATTGGCACAGTTGACTTTCAGACCAGGATTCCCAGTGAAAACAACAGTAAGGTTGGGGGGCTGTGCATTCTCTGATCAGCTGTTGCTGGCCACGCCCCATGCCATGCCCCCGGCCACTTCCACAGGACCTTCGCCGTCGCCCTGAGCTCCTACCAAGTCCACGACCCCGTCCCCTCAAGACAAGAGGGGGTGCAGTGCTCTTGATGGCACGGGTTCCACTATTTTCGCTTTGTCACCCTCGCTAAGGGCGCTTCCTTCACTGCTGTCACGAGCAACAAACAATGAAGCCAGGTCATCACCAGCACCTATCTCCAATAAAAGTGGATAGTGCTGATTCCCATCCATCTCCTCCTCATCGCTAGTATTGGGATCCGATCCTCAAAGGTCTTCTTCACCACTAAAGAGACTATCTTGATCATTTAGAATGTCATATAAAGCATCAAACAGTGTAACGCTTGAAAACGTGACGCGTCGACAAAGTGCTAGGCTGAGCTGCCATCTTGAATATGGTAATCAGCCGTTACCTTTCAACTCGCAATTTGCATATCCTATGGTCAGTGGCCGGTCGCTTGATGGGAAAGAATCCTTTCTTTGACATCAGTGGAAGAGGTGGAAACATTTTAGACGGTCGTCTCCCGTTTAGATTTTTCCTCTTTCTGTGACAAAGTTACCCTGAGACACACTCATGTACAGGCGTAGTGATTTTTGGTTTTCACCACAAGTGGCACTCGTTCCAGGCAGTGAACAGGTTAATTGATAAAAGGAACATAACTGATGAATTTTAAGCAAGGTGTCTTGGTTTAACTACTCGTCACTTAATGAACTTTTCAGTATAGCTTAAAAAGTTGACCTGCACCCATGGAGTACTGACCGAGCCAGTTGGGCTTCCAGTTCCTTGTCATCGTCATCATCACTAGGCAGGTCATAGAAACCTGCTACCTCCCGCAGCCTCTCCTCCTCCAGCAGTTTGCTCAGTTTCTGAACACGCACACCATAGTGGTTAAGCATATTAAAAAAAAAAAAATTGACAGCCCCCCTCCCCCCGCACTATCTTGAGAATCTGGGTATTTTCATTTGAACATTTTGAATTCTTTAGGAACACTCAAGACTCAGTTGCACTGGCGTTCATACATTTACCTATAAGGCATACATGCAATGTTTACTTGTGACAAAGTCAAATTCTGTTATTGATACATGTTGGCAAATTCTCCAGAACACATAGCACCATGCATGGCAACTGTTCTGTACAACTTTGCCAGAATTTCTGTCACAGTTGGAGTTAAATCCAGTCCATAAGGTCCTTTGCATGTATTGCATGGAAGAGGGAGAGACAGGCTGGGGTGTGGGGAGGAATTCTTTACCAAGAGCACTTCAAATTATCTAAAATCTCCACATGGCGCACAAAAAGCACGCCCTGCCCCCTCCCTACTACCTCCAAATACACTCAGTGATAAACATCCTCCTTCCAACACACACATATCCCTACCCACCACTTCCCCTACATTTTACATTGATAATCTGCATATGCATGGTATATACCCAAGATCCCATAATTTACTTCAGTGTTTGGTTGATCACCAAGTTCACCTACAATGCACATAATCTGCATATGCATGGCATATACCCAAGATCCCATAATTTACTTCAGTGTTTGGTTGATCACCAAGTTCACCTACAATGCACCCCTCCCCCTCCCCACCCCCAAAAGAAATAGGCGCTAAAACATAGAAAACATTTACAGATGCTGAACTACTTTGACTAAATGGTGAATAAATACCAAACCTTCAAGTCCACAAGTGCTTCAAGTTCCTGGCAGATGGAAACAACTCATAGTTAAAAAAAAACAACAACAAAAACCTCAAAACACGACCTTGTCTGATGTTGCTTGAACTTTCAATCTACATGGATAAAATCAACAATCACACACAGAAACCTACCTCGTCAATGTTGGGATCCACAAAATCGGCCACATTTTTCCCATTCACAATTTCAGGGATCTTGTCATATCTATCAGCTGGGTTTGGAAGGTCCCACTCTTCTGTTAACACAGAACAGAAAATGTACAAGGTTTCATAGGTTTGATAAACTAATATCAGAATTATATTCATATCCCATCACATTCCATAAAATGCACAAAACGCATTCAGGATTGATATACTGATTTCTATTACTGGTTTGCCACTGTGTACACAAATTTCTACTGCTGAACAGCTACTCTGTGTTCATATGATTCTACTATTACTGGTTGGCCGCTGTGTGTACACATTTCTATTACTGGCTGGCCACATTGTAAACACACATTTCTATTACCGATTGGCCACACTGTGACATACATATCTTTCTAAACAGGTTGATGCTCTGTGTGCACACATTTCTATAGTGACTGGCTGCTTTGTACACACTATCATTGTTGGATGTGCTGCATACATACATCTCTATTAGGACTAGCCATCCTGCATACAGCTGTGTACATACATCTCTATTAGGACTAGCCATCCTGCATACAGCTGTGAACATACATCTCTATAGTATTAGGGCTAGCCATCCTGCATACAGCTGTGTACATACATCTCTATTAGGGCTAGCCATCCTGCATACAGCTGTGTACATACACCTCTATTAGGGCTAGCCATCCTGCATACAGCTGTGTACATACATCTCTATTAGGACTAGCCATCCTGCATACAGCTGTGAACATACATCTCTATAGTATTAGGGCTAGCCATCCTGCATACAGCTGTGAACATACATCTCTATTAGGGCTAGCCATCCTGCATACAGCTGCGAACATACATCTCTATTAGGGCTAGCCATCCTGCATACAGCTGTGAACATACACCTCTATAGTATTAGGGCTAGCCATCCTGCATACAGCTGTGAACATACATCTCTATTAGGGCTAGCCATCCTGCATACAGCTGCGAACATACATCTCTATTAGGGCTAGCCATCCTGCATACAGCTGTGAACATACACCTCTATAGTATTAGGGCTAGCCAGCCTGCATACAGCTGTGAACATACATCTCTATTAAGGTAGCCATCCTGCATACAGCTGTGAACATACACCTCTATAGTATTAGGGCTAGCCATCCTGCATACAGCTGTGAACATACATCTCTATAGTATTAGGGCTAGCCATCCTGCATACAGCTGTGAACATACACCTCTATTAGGGTAGCCATCCTGCATACAGCTGTGAACATACACCTCTATAGTATTAGGGCTAGCCATCCTGCATACAGCTGTGAACATACACCTCTATTAGGGCTAGCCATCCTGCATACAGCTGTGTACATACATCTCTATTAGGGCTAGCCATCCTGCATACAGCTGTGAACATACATCTCTATTAGGGCTAGCCATCCTGCATACAGCTGTGAACATACACCTCTATAGTATTAGGGCTAGCCATCCTGCATACAGCTGTGAACATACATCTCTATAGTATTAGGGCTAGCCATCCTGCATACAGCTGTGTACATACATCTCTATTAGGGCTAGCCATCCTGCATACAGCTGTGTACATACACCACTATAGTATTAGGGCTAGCCAGCCTGCATACAGCTGTGAACATACACCTCTATTAGGGCTAGCCATCCTGCATACAGCTGTGAACATACATCTCTATAGTATTAGGGCTAGCCATCCTGCATACAGCTGTGAACATACACCTCTATTACAGATAGCCATCCTGCATACAGCTGTGAACATACATCTCTACAGTATTAGGGCTAGCCATCCTGCATACAGCTGTGAACATACACCTCTATTAGGGCTAGCCATCCTGCATACAGCTGTGTACATACACTTCTATTAGGGCTAGCCATCCTGCATACAGCTGTGTACATACATCTCTATTAGGGCTAGCCATCCTGCATACAGCTGTGTACTTACATCTCTATTACGGATAGCCATCCTGCATACAGCTGTGAACATACATCTCTATAGTATTAGGGCTAGCCATCCTGCATACAGCTGTGAACATACACCTCTATTAGGGCTAGCCATCCTGCATACAGCTGTGAACATACATCTCTATTAGGGCTAGCCATCCTGCATACAGCTGTGAACATACACCTCTATTAGGGCTAGCCATCCTGCATACAGCTGTGAACATACATCTCTATAGTATTAGGGCTAGCCATCCTACATACAGCTGTGTACATACATCTCTATTAGCGCTAGCCATCCTGCATACAGCTGTGAACATACATCTCTATTAGGGCTAGCCATCCTGCATACAGAATTCATCATGGCTGGCTACTTTACACACATTTCTTTTTCTTATTGTCCTTCTGTATACATACATTTCTAACACTGACTGGCTGCTCTGTATACACATAGTCCTACTGCTGGTCAGCTGCTCATTTATACACAATGCCTATTTAGTTGGCTGCTCTGTATACACATAGTCCTACTGCTGGTCAACTGCTCATTTATACACAATGCCTATTTAGTTGGCTGCTCTGTATGTACACAGTTCTGTTACAGAGTGACTGCTCTATACATACATATTTTTGCAACTAGTTGCCTTCTTGTATACACACATTTTAATTTTTGGCTGATCGCTTTGTGTACACATATTTTCATTACTGGTTGGCTGGTCTGTATTCACATACTTCTATGACTGTCTGGGTCTAAAAAATATTCTTCACATTTCTACCACTGGTTGGCCATTGTGTCTACACATTTTAAATATGTGTTTGCTGTTCTGTATACACACATTTCTATTACTGGTTGTTCATTATGTACATGCAAGCTTCTATAACTGATCAGCTATTCTGTATGCACACGTTTCCATTTCTATCTGCTGACTGCTCTGTATGTACACATTTCTATAATTGATTGGCTGCTCTGTATATTTATACACCTGTATTACTTACTTCTCAAATCCAAAACGTACTCATCTCCTTCTTCCAGCTCAATGTCCCGTTCCTGGCCGACAGAAAAGAGGAATATAGCTATCTGTATTACCTACAAACACTGCTCATTTCTTTTTTTGCTGCTCTTTCCTTTTTCCTTGTTTTGTTACCATCAACCGTAAGCAGAAGTGATTGTGTTCTTGTATATCAGAAAGAGTACATAAAATTAGGGATGCAAATTTGACAACCTTTCTTTTTTTTGTTTTGAATTCCACATTCCCCCCCCCCCCCCCCCCCCCCCCCCCGGCAACGAAGGTTCTCTTTTCCTTTTTGAAACCTTTTACATAAACAATATAATACATCATTCAATGTATTCACGTGCACCAATAAGTAAAGACTATACTATCATTCTTTAGTAATTCCATACATTGTCCAAATCTATTTGATATAGCAGTCATTCATTACAGAGAAAAACAAAAGGAGATCCCCATGAAACTGCAGGGGTTTTTGATGCTGAGTAGAAAATAGAGCAACAAAAAACAAACAAACAAACAAAACAAAAATATATATATAAATTTAAAAAAATAATAAACAAAATAATAACATCAAAAGTATTTAAAAAAAAAAAAACAACTTGACATAAAACAATAAGTATTGTCTATGGCTGGAGAGGAGTTGACGGGAGAGGGGAGGAGCGGTTGGAAATAGGTAGGGGGGGGGGGGGGGGGGGGGGTAAAGAATGAGGAATAAAGGGAAAAGGAAAGGTCACATACCGCTTTTACAAATCCAAACATATTTGATCCACGCTCAACTGCAGGAGCATTAGAATGCTTTTTGTATAATAATGTGTACAGTTTTGTTAGCTACTGTGACAGAAAAACACTCTAATAAGAATGAAAATATTAGCAGCATTAACGGCTAATTTTTTACTGCGATGTACTGTAGTGTCTAATCTGCGCACAGTGTGCTATATGGTAACCAGTTTTTAATAAAATCACGACAGCGCATTTCCATTATATGTGCATGCTTTTCTATTTGACATCTATGTTTAAGTTTGCATGTAAATTCAGACAGTCTTGGTATTGCATTAATAATTCTACTTTTATAGACGAAAAACTTTGCCCATAGTAAAATAAGATAAAAAAAATTCGGTCTGTTTTTGTTTTTTCGTCGGTTCCAAACAAGATCAGCTCGACATTCAGTGACAATCTGAAACAATGTTCACATTTCTGTTTCAAATATCTTTCCAATTCCTTCCAGAATTCTTGTGTTATTGGACAATGCCACAAATAGTGATGAATTGTGTCTCTTTCATTTTTGCAAAAACTACATTTATCGCTGTCTGAGAGACCCATTCTTTTTAGAAGTATATTTGACACCAAAACTCTGTGGCAGATTTCAGTTGAAACCATCTAAATTTTATATCTTTGATTTTTCGGACATGTTTTAATACAGTTTCCCAGTCTATCGCTGTTTGTAACTTTATTTCCCATTTTGCAAAAGACTCTATATTGAGTACATCTATTTTATCCAGGAGTAAATTGTAGTAAATTTTTGATCCTTTGACAACACTTGTTATAATTTTCAAAACTTTGCTTTTATCATTCTTGACACTGTTTTCAAATGTTATGTTTCTTTTTCTAGCGTATTCTGTTATAGCCTGGACACAGCCTAAATAATGGAGGTAATTCACCTGCACTCCTTTTGTTGAAAAACTTTTGTAACTTAAAAAAGTGCCATTTTCATCCATCATATCTCCCACATGAATTATATCTTTGTCAAACCATAACTTGAAAAAAAAAGAGAGTTTTATCAATTTTGAATTTATCGTTATAAAAGACAGGTTCTGCTGCAATCTCCTCAGTATTCTCTAAATCTGTTTGTATGTTCAAAGTGTCATAAGATTTAAACACATCCTTCCAAAACTAGTTACACCTACTCTGTAAATACTTCTTTGACCCAAAATAATGTAGACTGTTTACTTCTGGACAAAGCGTTACTAAAACTGTCTTCCACTTTGAGCTCTTAGTAATTAATTTTCTAATCCATGACAGTTTTAAAGCTTGCATAAAGGCGTGAATATCTGGGATTTGACAACCCTTCTGTTTTCAGCAGAATTTACTCCCTTGGTTGCACTGTTTCCCTGGTAGGAAGGGAAGTGTGACGTTCGTTCAAACTGATTTGCAAATCTGTATAGCTGCTGTGTACAGCAAGTTGGTGATACTTTACAGCAAATCAGATTTTTCCCTTTTGCACTGATGGAAGTAACCATGGCAGCAAGTGGAGAATACAGTGTCACTCAAGTATACAAGATGGAAAGAAAAGAAACAGGATTTGTGATTTGAATACATGGAGAACAGGCCATCTTTCATGAGGTCTGCATGTCATCATGTTTGATGCACTGTATGCTTGGTTCCATCTTTCATGAGGTCTGCAGGTCATCATGTTTGATGCACTGCATGCTTGGTTCCATCTTTCATGAGGTCTGCAGGTCATCATGTTTGATGCACTGCATGCTTGGTTCCATCTTTCATGAGGTCTGCAGGTCATCATGTTTGATGCACTGCATGCTTGGTTCCATCTTTCATGAGGTCTGCAGGTCATCATGTTTGATGCACTGCATGCTTGGTTCCATCTTTCATGAGGTCTGCAGGTCATCATGTTTGATGCACTGCATGCTTGGTTCCATCTTTCATGAGGTCTGCAGGTCATCATGTTTGATGCACTGCATGCTTGGTTCCATCTTTCATGAGGTCTGCAGGTCATCATGTTTGATGCACTGCATGCTTGGTTCCATCTTTCATGAGGTCTGCAGGTCATCATGTTTGATGCACTGCATGCTTGGTTCCATCTTTCATGAGGTCTGCAGGTCATCATGTTTGATGCACTGCATGCTTGGTTCCATCTTTCATGAGGTCTGCAGGTCATCATGTTTGATGCACTGCATGCTTGGCTCCATCTTTCATGAGGTCTGCAGGTCATCATGTTTGATGCACTGTATGCTTGGCTCCATCTTTCATGAGGTCTGCAGGTCATCATGTTTGATGCACTGTATGCTTGGCTCCATCTTTCATGAGGTCTGCAGGTCATCATGTTTGATGCACTGCATGCTTGGTTCCATCTTTCATGAGGTCTGCAGGTCATCATGTTTGATGCACTGCATGCTTGGTTCCATCTTTCATGAGGTCTGCAGGTCATCATGTTTGATGCACTGTATGCTTGGCTCCATCTTTCATGAGGTCTGCAGGTCATCATGTTTGATGCACTGTATGCTTGGTTCCATCTTTCATGAGGTCTGCAGGTCATCATGTTTGATGCACTGTATGCTTGGCTCCATCTTTCATGAGGTCTGCAGGTCATCATGTTTGATGCACTGCATGCTTGGTTCCATCTTTCATGAGGTCTGCAGGTCATCATGTTTGATGCACTGCATGCTTGGTTCCATCTTTCATGAGGTCTGCAGGTCATCATGTTTGATGCACTGTATGCTTGGTTCCATCTTTCATGAGGTCTGCAGGTCATCATGTTTGATGCACTGTATGCTTGGTTCCATCTTTCATGAGGTCTGCAGGTCATCATGTTTGATGCACTGCATGCTTGGTTCCATCTTTCATGAGGTCTGCAGGTCATCATGTTTGATGCACTGCATGCTTGGCTCCATCTTTCATGAGGTCTGCAGGTCATCATGTTTGATGCACTGTCATGCTTGGCTCCATCTTTCATGAGGTCTGCAGGTCATCATGTTTGATGCACTGCATGCTTGGTTCCATCTTTCATGAGGTCTGCAGGTCATCATGTTTGATGCACTGTATGCTTGGTTCCATCTTTCATGAGGTCTGCAGGTCATCAGGTTTGATGCACTGCATGCTTGGTTCCATCTTTCATGAGGTCTGCAGGTCATCATGTTTGATGCACTGCATGCTTGGTCCATCTTTCATGAGGTCTGCAGGTCATCATGTTTGATGCACTGCATGCTTGGTTCCATCTTTCATGAGGTCTGCAGGTCATCATGTTTGATGCACTGCATGCTTGGTTCCATCTTTCATGAGGTCTGCAGGTCATCATGTTTGATGCACTGCATGCTTGGTTCCATCTTTCATGAGGTCTGCAGGTCATCATGTTTGATGCACTGCATGCTTGGTTCCATCTTTCATGAGGTCTGCAGGTCATCATGTTTGATGCACTGCATGCTTGGTTCCATCTTTCATGAGGTCTGCAGGTCATCATGTTTGATGCACTGCATGCTTGGTTCCATCTTTCATGAGGTCTGCAGGTCATCATGTTTGATGCACTGCATGCTTGGTTCCATCTTTCATGAGGTCTGCAGGTCATCATGTTTGATGCACTGTATGCTTGGCTCCATCTTTCATGAGGTCTGCAGGTCATCATGTTTGATGCACTGTATGCTTGGCTCCATCTTTCATGAGGTCTGCAGGTCATCATGTTTGATGCACTGTATGCTTGTTCCATCTTTCATGAGGTCTGCAGGTCATCATGTTTGATGCACTGCATGCTTGGTTCCATCTTTCATGAGGTCTGCAGGTCATCATGTTTGATGCACTGCATGCTTGGCTCCATCTTTCATGAGGTCTGCAGGTCATCATGTTTGATGCACTGTATGCTTGGCTCCATCTTTCATGAGGTCTGCAGGTCATCATGTTTGATGCACTGTATGCTTGGTTCCATCTTTCATGAGGTCTGCAGGTCATCATGTTTGATGCACTGCATGCTTGGTTCCATCTTTCATGAGGTCTGCAGGTCATCATGTTTGATGCACTGCATGCTTGGCTCCATCTTTCATGAGGTCTGCATGTCATCATGTTTGATGCACTGTATGCTTAGTTCCATCTTTCATGAGGTCTGCAGGTCATCATGTTTGATGCACTGTATGCTTGGTTCCATCTTTCATGAGGTCTGCAGGTCATCATGTTTGATGCACTGCATGCTTAGTTCCATCTTTCATGAGGTCTGCAGGTCATCATGTTTGATGCACTGCATGCTTGGTTCCATCTTTCATGAGGTCTGCAGGTCATCATGTTTGATGCACTGCATGCTTGGTTCCATCTTTCATGAGGTCTGCAGGTCATCATGTTTGATGCACTGTATGCTTGGTTCCATCTTTCATGAGGTCTGCAGGTCATCATGTTTGATGCACTGCATGCTTGGTTCCATCTTTCATGAGGTCTGCAGGTCATCATGTTTGATGCACTGTATGCTTGGTTCCATCTTTCATGAGGTCTGCAGGTCATCATGTTTGATGCACTGTATGCTTGGCTCCATCTTTCATGAGGTCTGCAGGTCATCATGTTTGATGCACTGCATGCTTGGTTCCATCTTTCATGAGGTCTGCATGTCATCATGTTTGATGCACTGCATGCTTGGTTCCATCTTTCATGAGGTCTGCATGTCATCATGTTTGATGCACTGCATGCTTGGTTCATTTCAACATGCTGTTCAGATTCTACAGATGTAGTCTCAGTCTGCAATGTCACATGAGGCTGCATGACACTGACTGGTTTTGTGGACTAGTAGGAGCTCAGCATTTTGAATCCTCAATAAATTAATGACAGATACAGAAACACAAGCGAGCAAATTCAGCCTCACAAAAAGTGAAGGCCTCAAATTTTGATGGCATTTGCACATGACTGCTCGAGTTGGAATACACAGAGCATGTACATGCAGATACAGAGGAAAATTAGAATGGTAATATGAGTAAGATAATGACCTGACAATGTGTAGAATTAGCAAAAAAAACATCACTGTTAACAGCCAGGTCTGTAGATGAACGAAAACTTACAATGTGAAGCTTTAAAAGAAACCGTTTTGGGTTTGATGTCTAGTATTCCTCTCAACTCTGATAGTATATTCCTCTCAACTCTGATAGTATATTTCTTTCAACTCTGATAGTATATTTCTCTCCTTTCTAAGAAATATTCCTCTCAACTCTGTTAGTATATTCCTCTCTTTTCTAAGAAACATTCCTCTCAACTCTGATAGTATATTCCCCTCCTTTCTAAGAAATATTCCTCTCAACTCTGATAGTATATTCCCCTCCTTTCTAAGAAATATTCCTCTCAAAGTGATGCAGGTCTGCGGGTACAGAAAGAAAGATTTTCACAGAACAGAAACAGAAGTCTGACTAAAAAAAATCTCACAAACAGAAATAAAAGTCCGACTAACAAAAATCTCATGAGCACACACACAGGCACACACACGCACACAAACAAAAACTGTTTACTTTCCTAGAACAAACACAGTCGACCCTGTTACAAATAACCTCCAGACATCCTAAAATAAAATGGATCTTTAAAGGGAGGTAAATCTCAAAGAACAAAATGTTACAGAAAGTTTTTACTCTGAAGGTCTTTTTTGGAGGAATCCTCATTCGAAAGATGAACTTTCAACTAATCATCTGACTTCAGAAAGAGAAAAGCACTTGAAGACTACAGTTTTCCCTTTAGTTCATGTACATAACTTCCATTGTCAGCAAATGGCAAGGCAAGTTGATCAAGACGGAAAACATGCAGCCGAGCATTGCACAGCCTAACAAGATGCAAAGCATATAAACGTACTCCCAGTTTACCTTCAGTACGCATGAGATATTCCATAAAGAGTAAAAACCGTTTTGGCCCGTTACAGCTGTTAGTAACGGCTATTCTGGTAAACATCAGCCGTCATCTGTGACCCATAATGAACATACCTACAAATTTTCAGAAAGATCGGCCATGTACTTTGAGATTTTCCATAAAGAAGAAAATTGTTATGGGCCGTTACTGCTGTAAATAACAGCTATAACGGTAAAATAAAATGCTGGGCATAATCCGTGACCCATAATGAACATACTTACAAATTTTCAGAAAGATCGGCCAAGTACTTTCTAAGTTATTCCATAAAGAAGAAAAACCAATATGGGCCATTATAGCCGTTAGTAACGGCTATAATGGTAAAATAACACATCAGGCATGATCCGTGACCCATAATGAACATACCTACAAATTTTCAGAAAGATCGGCCCAGTACTTTCTGTGATATTCCATAAAAAAGAAAAACAGCAACAGGTCTACACAGCAGGATCAGTCACCAGCCACACGAGAGAGATCAACTATCCTCTCCGAATTTAGTCAAGTCTCATTATTCTAAGTGGACTTCAATTCAACTCAACTCATTCACAACTTTCCCTCACTTAATGATGAAACAGTGAGAACCAAAAACAGCCTATAGGACAGATGGGTCCTTTGTGACTAACTTCAACTACTTTCCCAGGTGTAAGCAAGTCAAGTTGACATGTGAAAGTGCACTTAACTTGTGTCAGTTCTTTGTTCGATCAGTATTGGATGTTTTAACTTCTGTCTCTCAGAGCTACAAGTACCTTTAAGAGTACATGCCTAAGGAAACTTATCCCTGAGCCACTATTGAGTATTTTAACAATCCCGAGAAAAATAAAAATTCCTTTTGATGACTAGTACCAGAGAGTTGCTCCTTCCATCACTAGTAAGAGAGAGGGTGGAGGTGAAATATTAACATAATTCTCATAGAGAAAATATTCAAAGTCCTTCCCCTAGAGGACACACCGACCCACCCCCAACTCTCATCACACCCCTGCCCATCACGTGGGACAGCAGTATCGCCGCTACACGCGCTGACGAGGGAGCAGTCCACTGGTCCACGGAGCATCGAACTCAGATAGGGGGTCTTCTTGCTACAGTGTTTCTTCGATACAGCAAAAGACTCATACCTATGCGGACAGCAGTTGAGTACTCCTTGAAGACAGTGTGACTGTGATGTGAGGCAGTGTAGTCGGGGTGGGTATCCCTGGGGTACTCCATGTTTATTACCAACTTTTTTTTTTGCCCAGTAGGATAGTTAGTTCTCCATAAGGGTGCTTTTCTCTTCTATACCCCTCTTTTCTCCATACATTCTGCCTATTCTCCCTCTTCTGTGATAGGCCCCGAGTCCCAGCAGTAGTGTGTATGTGTTTGTGTGCATGAGAGAACAAAGTGCTGTTTACGTATTGTACTCTTGGCTCTTGTGCTGAGTGGTGAGTGTGCGACCTGACTCCTGACTCTGTGGTCTCCCCCTCATTGAACCCTACAGTGGAATATAAAGCGCAATATTTTGTTAATTGTTTCACAAAATACACCAAACATGTATTACAGCAATGACATGTGATAAATCCTACTGTCTGTACAGATACAAAGCCCAATGACACCAACCAGTTTTCTCCTCTTGGCAGCCTTTTCTCTCTTCTGTTGAACGCCAGGTGGAATGACTGGAGGTCTGGCCTGCACACATTATTCCACCACCCTGCAGTCTTCTCTCAATCCTGTGTTTCTCATGTCAAATTCTTCTCCATCTCCACACAACATTTCAATCCGTCTTCTCTCTCAGTCCTGCATCACCCGAGTCAAACTCTACACTATTTCTTCACAATATCCCCAAACATAAGTCTTCTCTCAGTCCACCAGCCGCCGTGGCGAAGTGGTTAGCATCGCGGACTCCCGGCTGGGAGGTCGTGGGTTCGAATCCCATCAGAAGTCATGTGGGTTTTTCTGCCCCGACCGGCTCCTACCCAGAGTTGAGTTGCTGCGGACTCAGTTGGGAAGACTGGGACCACACAGTTGAGTTTCATCCACTTAATGGATGCGTTTCTGAGAGTGTTGCTCAAATTTCCTGACCAACACTGCAGGTGCCTGTATCTCTCGGGCCTGGTTGACGCTGGGATATCTTATGAAAGGAAGCGTAGAGTACAGCCCTGTCATGTAGTCTCAGACCGAAATGGAAATCCGTAGCATCATCTTAATCATCCTCATTCTCATCGATCAGCATAAAAAAAAAATGTCTCAAATTCTGTGGCCCTTCATGCCCTGCTCTCATGGTGACCTCAATTTTGATGTCCTCTCCACGTCTGTGGCCTTGGTTTGGTTCCGTCGGGGTCACCGGTATCGGCGAGTCCACGAGGGCTGTCGTTGGACGGACGTGGTGGCGCCCTCCAGAGGGAGAGCTCACTCACGCCGGCTCCGCGACTAAGCAATTATTGTCGTCAGTAGGGGGCTTAGTAGGTGGTGTCCTGCGTATGTTAGATCAGAACAGGCGCCACTGAACACCACCGAAGTGACTCGGCAGCAGTGCAGTGTCTCCTCCGGTGGGTTGCCTCTTGACGACTTGACACTGACTGCTCCCTGTGGATTGCCGGTGCCGGGGCTGCGGCGGGGCCAACCGGGCTGTGGCTGTGGACGGGGTGTCGGAATGAGCGGCGTGGGTGCACTGCCTCTGAGGTGGCGCAAAGGTTGGAACAGCAAAAAAGAAAAAAAAAAAAAAAAAAAAAAAAAGTCTTCTCTCAGTCCTACATTTCTCTTGTCAAACAGCTATGAGTCCCACTCCTCAGTCCCACCCTGTGGTCTTCTCTCAGTCTTACATTTCTCATGCCAAATTACATACTATTCCCACATTACTCTTCTCTCAGTCTTACATTTCTCATGTCAAATTACATACTATTCCCACACTAGTCTTCTCTCAGCCTTACATTTCTCATGCCAAATTACATACTATTCCCATATTAGTCTTCTCTCAGTCTTACATTTCTCATGCCAAATTACATACTATTCCCACACTGGTCTTCTCTCAGTCTTACATTTCTCATGCCAAATTACATACTATTCCCACATTAGTCTTCTCTCAGTCTTACATTTCTCATGCCAAATTACATACTATTCCCACATTAGTCTTCTCTCAGTCTTACATTTCTCATGCCAAATTACATTTTGGCGTCATATACTGTACCATGTCAGACCATAGCATTCCACGGCAGTTAGTCAGCTCTGCCAGGTCGAGATTTTTTGTGGCTAATGCAGTAATAAGGCCATCACATGATGCCCACACTACTTCCGCCAGGGAAGAAGTCGGTGTAAACTTCCTGTTCCTCATTCAACCTCGGCCTCCTGCCTAACAAGGACAGGTTTTTTGCTCTGTCTCGCCTATACTTCTGTTTTTGTAGAGATTGCTTGTGTGCTTGCCTTCTTTACTTGTTCTGTTGTGGCTTACGTTAGACCATGGGTACCATTGCCGCGTGAGGCTTATGGATGGCGTTTTATTTCATTTTATTTACGCTCTATGGCGTGACTGCTCACGATTTCTCTTCACTCTATTGTTCTCCATTCGGCCCTTACTCGCCGGTGTTCTAACGCGTCCTCCCTTATAGCAACGCGTTCCCCCCTCTCTCCTTATTCTCTTCCCACTTCAATTTCCATCGATCTCGGCGCTTTGTTTACCCTCGCACTCTGTCGGTAAATTCACTTCGACGATCGATCTTCGCCGGTCGTTCGTGCCACCATCTTTATTTTCCCCATTCCGGCCGACCCCTGCATGTCGTCCTCTTTCGTCCTACCTGTCCACTCTATGGAGGTTTTTCCTCCTCCTTTTTAGCACCTTCTTTCAATTGTTCTACTACTCCTGATCGTCTTTCTTACGATCGCTCGTCTAGTTGGGTCGATCGGGTTTGTACACACATCTCTACCATCAAACATGATGGCTGATGTTTTAAGGAAGAGAAAGAAGGAGAAGAGTTCGCCTTACGATGACGTTTAGGGATGCTAACTCAGCAGCGCATTGCCAACATTTGGAAGTGTATCTTGTGATAAGCGCTGCACCTGAATCTGACATCAAATCTGGGTGAGGTAAAAAATGAAACAAAATTTTGACGTCAAGGCTGGGTGACGTAAAGATGAAGTCATTTCAAAGCTAGAGGCTAATCTCCCGTCTCTCATTTACGACAATAAATAAGCATTGGTTATCCGAGATCCTCTACTCAGATTTCCCTCTACTGAGTCGCCTTTCGGCCTCCTCGTATATCTTCAACGCGTTAGTCTATTTTGCTCTCGCGCCCATTGCTTCTCTTTCGACGACCAAACCCTCACCGGTCAATCGACCCGCCATATTGGTTTTTCCACTACGGTCGGCGTCTCCTCCATATTGCCTCACCGCATGGTGCCCATTTTCGGTCGCACATGCTTGCCGGTACGGGGATTTCCCCAGGCCACATTTATTTGTACCCAATATGGCACTCTATGTATCCTTACTACAGTAGATCGAGTGTCTGTACGATCTCTTGATCTGCCTACTGGTGCACATTTATTTGTACCCAATTTATCACAGGTAGATCGATGGTCCTTACGATCTCCTCATCTACCAACTGGTGCACATTTATTAGTACCTCCTTAGCATTATTACAAGGTACACCAGGGGTATTTTACTCTCGCGCGCCATTGCGCGTCACTCTCGGCGATCGATCCCTTCCCAGTCAATCGATCCGCCATCTTGGATTGTGCCACGCCGGTTGGCGTGTCCACCATATTGCCTTATCGCACGCACCTTGTTTCGCGGTACGCGGCTTCCCAGGGCGCATTTTCCTGTACCTTATTTATCATTATTACAGGTAGAGTGAGTGTCTTACGATCTCTTGATCTACCAACTTGTGCACACTTATTAGTACCCCATTAGTAACATTTATCGGTTCCTCATTTATCATTACCACTGGTAGATTGGGTGTCTCTACGATCTCTTGATCTACCAACGTGTGCACATTTATTACTACCCCATGTATCATTATTACAAGGTAGATCGAGAGTCTTTGGCCTGCCGTCCAAGCAAGATAAGTTTTGTGCTCTGTCTCGCCTTTTCTTTGCTGTTGTGTTAAGATAGCCTTGTGTTTGCTTCTTTGCTTGTTTTGTTGTTTTATTGATTTATTGATTCGATCACACGCTTCTCGCGTTTGTGCTTCTTCTCGGCACTCGTGATTTCATCTTCATTGACCGCACTTCCAGTGCCCCTCACGAGGTGGTTTGAGCTCTTTTCTATCCCTCGATCCAGCTCTTTGTCTCCTCTTTGCGATCATGCGTTCCGTGATTGTCTCGCCACCAGTGCCCAACATGGTGAAGGACATTAACGGGTCGAGCTGCTCCTCTGTTCGGGAGCCGCTCTCTGCCCCGAGGACCCGCGTGTCGATTCCAGGAGACAATCCGCTCACACCTATGATGAGCGTACGGCGGTGTGGAGGAGGGTTCCGTGCAGGGGACGCGCGACCATCGTTACGATACCTCCTCTGCCCGACTGGCGGACACACGATCGTTGCGTTCGGAGGCGAACAGGCAATCGGCCGTTATTGCCAACCGTTTTTTCTTTCAAGACTGTCAAGAAATCCAAAGGCAAGGCTCCCCTAAAGGACCTGCCCGTTCAAAATCTTCCCGCTCCCTGGCCAAATCGCCTGTTCGCCTTCGGTCGCACACGGAGACTCTCTCCTATCAGGCTGCGTCCCGCGACCCTCGGCCCCCGGGGAACCTTGCCGAGGCGCGGACCGGCACGGGTGACGACTCGCGGCCGGAATCACCGCCCGTCACTCGATCAGATGAGACTCGTGGCGTTAGCTTGCCCCCCACTACTGTCACGCTGTCCCATCACGCTCTCCCCAACCGTGTCAAGGTGCAGCCACCACTCAGACACGAGGAGTGTCATCACTCCGGTGGAGGGGTTGTGGGCAGTCTTTGGTGGGTCTCCCCCACTGACCACAACTCTGGTCAGGGACGCAGGTATCGACTAGGTCGGATCTGCGCCCTCACCCCTGACGGTCGAACCACCCCGATTGACTGTCGCACTTTCCCCTAGGAGTACAGGACATTGGGGAGCGGACTTCTTTCGCTCCCCTATTGGGCAACGTTCGCGGTCCCATTCCTCTGGGGGGAGGATCGACCAGCGGGACTAGGGGTAACCTTTCGTCCCTTGAGGTGGACTCGTCACCGCAGCCATCCCAGTCCGCTTCCACGCGGCCAGGGGGCTCGGCTACCATGCCACCCACCGGCCACCCTGCCACGCAGGGGGCCGGCACAGACCGCACCGGGGAGACGCAGGAGGCAGTGCTCTCCCCAGGGCGGGTACGAGACAGCTCGCCTTCTCGCTACCCACCCCATGGTGCCCCAGGTTACCTGGGTCCCCGAGGAAACCCTGCCCCAGGGCCGCCACAGCCCTCCGTACTCCCCGGGGACTGGTGGCTCTGCCCCCGAGAGGAACCAGTGGCTTAGGGCTGAGACCCATTCTGACTCCATCTGTGGTCGCATGTGGCATCCGGCCTTTTCAGCTGGATCGACCTGGGTCCCCCTTTCTTCTTGGGCGCTGTCCGATCGGCGATCCCCTAGTCTGCCCGCCAAGTATGGAGCCACCAGGGACCCGTCCTCATATTCCCCCACTACCCAATGAGGGCGGGACTCCCACGCACCCCTGCCCTGGCCCCCTGAAGGTGGATCTGAACATCCCCTTCAGGAACACTCTAACCCACAACCTGAGGACGGGGTCGAGGACTCCCTCCCCCAGTCTGGTGACCTTTCCATCTTGGAAAGCTGGCGCCCAGATCTTGTTGTTATGGAATCCCCTCCCTCTGACAACATTTCTCCTTTAGCCGTTACGCCGGGTCCCCCCCCCCCCCACCCCCCTGCCCAGCGATCACGGCCAAGGATAGTCGCCCCCCAGACCCTCATCCCCTTGTGGGACAGATTGGCATCTTTTGCCAGGGGTGCACAGGCCGTCTCTCCACCGGGGATTGACTTGTCAGCCCCTAACGCGGCTCCAGTAGGAGTGTTCCTCAAGGACCGCGGCAGGGCCCCCACATCTTCTCCCTCTTCTCCGCCTATCCAGTCACCAGGGATATTGCCATTTTCCCTGCCGACTCCGGCTCACTCCCAACCTCCCCCCTCCCACATCCACCACTGTTTCTATCAAGAACTTGACGGAGTGGGACAGGATTTCAGGACTGGTGTCCTTCACACCACCGCGGGACATGCTTTCCTTGACATGTTCCTGCAGCGAGCGGAGGAGCTCTGGTCAAAGGAGGACGGCACTGCCTCTGTGTCTTCAGTCGCTGACGACACTGAAACAGACTCTAGCCTGTTTGGCAACCCCTTGATGTGCTTTCTTATTAACAAGATATCGCATCACCTTTCAACTGCGGCGGACAGCGCAGCCAGGAGTCACTTTAATTGCCTGTTGGCAGTGAGAGATGCTGTGCTGTCACAGGCCAATCTCTCAGGCCGTGCTGTCACGGTCCAATCTCTCCCAGGCGCTCAAGTCGGCCTTGCAGTGCATCCCTGGGCAGTACCAGTCGCTGTTCAGCGACTATTCGACTGCGACACCAGGAGACGGACTCCCGCTCAAACCCTATCCCAGGCAGTCACCTGCCCACCCGCACGGCCCACCAAGCGCCCTAATATCCCCTCTAGGCCGAAACCGAAACCTCCCCAGCAGAATTTTCGGTTCGGCCAGCAGACACGGTCCCGGAGGTGACTGGAGGAGTCACCCATGGGGGACTCCATCCTTGTACTCCCATCTCACAGACGCTACCTACGTCTTGTCTGGCAAGATCGGGGTTCCAGAAAACTGGAAGCAGTCTGTACTTACACTGAAATCTGCTCACAATGGGTTCCGACAAACGGCCCTAGCCTAGCAGACAACGCTCGCCTTGAAGTATTGATTTTTCTCAAGGTCTCGTCCTAGTTTTCCATAGTCTCGTTTCGCGTGAAGATGCGATTCTTACTTCCGCCATTTTCCCGTCGGTGCTCAAGGCAATCGACATGTCAGGAAAGTGTGCATTTCAGGATCCTGGGTCAAGGTAAGCAGTACTGGTTGCTAAGGATCCCCAAAACAACATTATGTTCTATGTTCTGTGTGCAAAGATCGCCTCATTTGGCATCTATGGGCTCAAAACAACACACTCATGCTGACTATGGCCACACAAGCGCATGGCTCAGTATCTTTAATACACGCGCGTTCGTGTTCCTGTCTTTTCAAGCGGACGGGTATGGAGAGTGACACTAGTTCAACCTCTACACTACCCCTCCAACTCGGGCTGTTCCCCCTTTTGAGAACCCTCATACCTCGGGAGTGTGGGACGCACAGTGTGGGACGCTCAGTCGGCCCGTCTCCACATCGACGTCCTGAAGTGGAAGCGGGCAGGCTTGCGGGGAAAGGGGGCTCGCTCCCTCAGCCTCTCCCTCCAAATAGAGGCTCCCCTCCACTGTTGCCGTGCAGGGATTCACCCTCTGCGCGACACACATAACGGGGCCCCTCCTCCTCACTGAAGGGACCCTCAGCAGGCTAACCCTCAGCCCAATGGGGAACAGTGTTCAGGCCCAGGGTCTCTCACCCCCCCTGGTCTGGCCTCATAACATACGCCTTCCCTCCATTCCCAATCCCCCACAGGGTGAGCCCTTTTCCAAGGGGAGAGATGGCCTCCTGGGCTCAACTCTCTTCCTCCATCTGGCCTTCCAATTTTCAGATAGGTAGTTTCTATCACCCTATCTTCTTCGTTAGGCTCTCGGCTGGCTCCATTCGGGGCTACTGGGAACCCCGTGCCCCAGGTGCTCCTCTCAGTCCTCTCCAGATGCTTCCAAGATGGGCAGATCGGCCTACGCCCAGGCGTACAAGGATCTCCCCGTCTCATCTCCCCGGGCCCATGAGGGCAGGGCGCTGGCCACTTACACAGCGATCCAGCGCTTTGTCCTCTTGCACCACATCCTGGAGGCAGCCTACTGGCATCCGGAAAATCCCATCATAAGCCTTTATTTTAGGGATGTCCGCATGACCAGGGCTGATGGTTCTAGGGACTTCTTTTGCGGCTAACGCAGCCATATCTATTCCTCTGCTAACCCCAAGAACCATTAGGGCACTAAGCCCTCCTCCGATTCCTTTGAATTCTGCTATGGTCTGACATGGTACAGTATATGACGCCAAAATGGGGAGTTTGTATTATACTCTCTGTTTGGCTAGTATACTTACCATGTCAGACT
The DNA here is from genome assembly GCA_033310375.1 of Conus canariensis. NCBI lineage: Eukaryota > Metazoa > Mollusca > Gastropoda > Neogastropoda > Conidae > Conus > Conus canariensis. The sequence continues at coordinate 10,699,333 of CM065740.1, read as the reverse complement.
CTAATGCCCACCCTACCTTCCCCGCTAGCGCTATGGTTCTCGGGGTTACCTTGCGCATAGGCCTTGTTGAATGAGGAACAGGAAGTTTACACCGACTTCTTCCCTGGCGGAAGTAGTGTGGGTGTCACGTGATGGTCTTATTACTGCATTAGCCACAAAAAATCTCGGCCTGGCAGAGCTGACTAACTGCCGTGGAATGCTATGGTCTGACATGGTAAGTATACTAGCCAAACAGGGAGTATAATACAAACTCCCCATACTATTCCCACACAAGTCTTCTCTCAGCCTTACATTTCTCATGCCAAATCACATACTATTCCCACACTAGTCTTCTCTCAGTCTTACATTTCTCATGTCAAACTGCATATTGCCACACCTCTGTCTTACACTGTAGTCTTCCCTCAGTCCCTTACTTCTCATGTCAAATTGTATACTATTCCTACACCTCAGTCTAACCCTGTAGTCTTCTCTGTCCTACATTTTTAATGTCAAACTGCATGCTATTACCACACCCTGTCTTTTCTCTCAGCCATGCATTTCCAAGTCACACTGTTTATTTTTTTGATACACCAGTCTTGCACTTTCACCAAGTCTCAGTCCTACACCATGTGAAAGTTATGAATACGCATTAAATTTCTGCCTCCAAATCATGGTGTAAATAGTCATGGGAATGCTTTTGGCCTCTGCTTTAGCCTTAAATCATTGTACCTCTCAACAAAACTGTGCAATCAGTGTTAAAAAAATATGTTCCATGTCACAAAAATGAACACCTTTTTCCTGTTTTTGGCCATATGTGTACACCATAATCCCCAAAACATTGTCATGCCAACCCTGAAATTAAATTATACCCCTTAGCTGTAGAGTCCCAAACAGTCCAAAGCAGACCCCGTAGCTGTAGAGTCCCAAACAGTCCAAAGCAGACCCCATATCTGTACAGCCCCAAACAGTCCAAAGCAGACAGCATTTCCTCAGCCTTACTGCCCAGAGAAGCACTGATCATCATCCACATGCCTTCCTCCCTTGCCCACCCTTCCCCCTCCCCACCCACCTCCCTCTACATACACCGCCCACCACCTCTCCTTCCCTTCCTACAACGAGAAGCCTCTCACAGCATCATCCCGTTTCTTGGGCATGGCGACAAACAGCCGGTTGGCCACATCTTGCACTCGCTTGGAGTTCAGCTTGCTGGCCACCCGGAAGTCCAGCAGTCGCTGACACGCCTGCACACAGTGATCACCATCAGTAGGGGGGTGGTGAGTAAAACCATTACACCTCGGCCTGTTTCCATCATTGTCCACCATTATCATTGCACCTATCCTAACATGTGCATACACTTTCACAAAAAAACACAATCACACTAATTTATGCATGTGCAGACATGTGACACACGCTGCTTGTGACAACCTACAACAGCATTTTTTCTCCCCAAATTCTGAATGGGAAAAGAAACAAAGCAAACGAAATTCAATGAATTAACAAACAAAATCAGTCTTTGTAACTGCCCTCTTGTGACTGAAAAGAACTTCACATTGTAACAAAGAACCAAAACGCAAACCAAAACTTTAGATCTGATGATTGCCACCGACTGACCTCGTTCCTGACTTTCATGACGCCTTCTTGTGTGACTGTTGACATCTCACAGAAAGGAACGCTGTCTGAGAACAAGCCTCTCACCACTTTCTGCAAAAAATAAAACACAATAGTCTTTTCTCAACTCTTTCATCCCTGGTGCCTGTCGGACATTACTTCCCCTTATTCCTATGTTTCTTAGTTACAAGCAGTATCCTTCATTCCTGGGTTTCCAGAAAAAAAGTAAACAAAGAATAGGGTGTGTACTTCTGATTCTTTTGTGTGACTGGTGTTTCTACCGGACTATAGCATGTCATACACCGTTGTGTACTGAAATGGTGCCGGCACATTTTGATCCGGTTTTCTGACCCTTTGTCGCGTACTTGGTGACACACAGGTGTCAAGACTGGTGACAACTACTAATTAATTCAAACTTAAAGAAACAAAATGTTATACAGCGCAAACAAAATGTTATACAGCGCTCAAAAACATGCGAGCAGCAAAAACCATGCATGTAACTCACAGTCTGATGTCCTCCGGTAAATCCACTTCAAAGAATGCTTCACAAGTGTCTTTGTCACAGTGTCACCATGTCCAAGGAAAAATGCACAGCAATGATAAAAATGTCCCCACAGTACTCCTTCTGCACTACGGTCTTACCAAATTCAGTGGTCTTTGCACAGTATTTGTCCAAAAGTCACACTTCATGTTAATGTCAACAAACAACACACAACATGTCAGTCTTAGAAAATGATGCACTGCTAGTGTCAGTGTCAAAGTGTCACACATGAAACCAGGTGTCACACAAAGGCAACACGGGTATGGTACACCTTAAAACAATCTTTCTGATTATTACAACACAGATATTCATTGCACTTTTCGCACATCATCGTTGTCTTGCTTTTCTTGAACGGATTGTCACTGTATTTCACACCAGGGTGTGTTGACTCATATTGTTTGTGTCACACGGCACATACCACACAGGTGTGATCTTTTCCAACACATCTCCACTCGCCTTTGTTTTTTTCTGGATCAGTCTGCCGTTTAGTGGTGGCATTGTCGTTTGCAAAACTGACTAGCTTTGAAAGGACTGTATCAGAATAGAACAGCTGAAAATAATCCACTGCCTTCATTGACGTATAGAGTATGCGCACAGGACCGGGGCGCCGTTCGAAGTTTTTCCGAGGTGTGCATGGTTCAGTGAAATCACCACCTGTCCAGTCAAATCATGGCCGATTGTAGCTAAATGGAAGATTTTCACCATCCAATTCATCGCCAGTATCACTGTCATATTCGTTGATGGCACTGGCAAGTTCTGCTCTCTCTTCTTCTGTTAGATCAAGCAGATTGAAGTCATTGGCTAAATTATTGTAAATTTCGTTGTCAGAAAACTGATCGCTGTCTGCGTTTTCTTCACCCTTAATCTTCTCAGTAGGCACTAAACAGTGCGCTCTCACGGTCAAGTCAAGATAAAATTTTGGTCCCAGACACTTTCCCACGCTGAGGAGGTAAGCAGGCATGACTTATCTAAACATCCCGTGAGTCCCGTTACAAGGCGAAGGCCGCTATGACGCGCCAACCATGTGACAGGTGGGCGCAGATTTCAAGGCATGAACCGCTGCAGCGGGTTGCCGGACGGAAAGGAGTATGTTTCTCTGAACCACTGAGGCGGTTTTCAGGAATGAAAGGAAAAGATTTGCCAAACTGCTCTAGCGGTTGGCAGGGATGAAAGAGTTAAATGAAATGACTACGCTAACTCGATGATAAGTCAACATTTAAATACACAAAAATATTGAATTCATTTGCAACACAAGGTCAGTAAAAGATTCTTGCATTCCTTAACCCTTTCCCTGCCACAGTATAAGAGTTTTTATGTATTACTGAGTGCTGGGGCTTTTTGCAGTAGGTTCACTCATCTATTCACTACTCATTCATTTATTGAGATATCTCTTAGATTTTTTGCATGTTTTATTTATACCCTGTGCTATGATGTGGTATCATAATAATTTGATTTTGCTGGTCATTAGTATGATAAAAATAAATAAAATCAACTGTTTTTGTAATAAGTACCCCATAGTAGACACAGTTACGGGCGTACAAAATCGTGAAAACGACCTTGTAACAGACATGGGCAAGCTGGGAAGAGGTTAAACAAATGCTTTTCTTTTATTCGTTTATTCTAAAAGCATTCACACACTTTCATCACTCTTTCTTCTCCCTCCCTTTCAGCGCCTTTCTTTGGATGAGAATTCAAGACAATAAGAACCAAAACCAAAACAGAGATACTAAACTGAAAAACTATTGCAAATTCTAAGCTAACCTGTTTATCCCTGGGAAGGTCGTCCAGTGTCATGACGTCAGACTTGTTAGATACCAGCATCAATGGCTTGTTCTTGAACAGCGGCGTGATGGATTGGAACAGGCTCACCTGACAACCAATATCAGAAAGGTCAAGCAACACATTCCCTACCACCAGTTGTCTCCCCTGCTTTTCATCATGTATGGCCTAGTTGTATGGGTATGCAATTCATTAATGTTTAGTATGGCCTAGTTGTATGGGTATGCAATTCATTAATGTTTATATCTCAGATGAACGTAAAGGGCAATATCAGCAGTGTCACGACGTCACAGTTACTTTCTACATAGATGTTAATTTTTCTTAATCACATACACATAACTTATTATACCTGATTTTCTAAAAACACAATAAAATTGCTTTAAAATCTTTCTTCCAGTAATATCCAAGATCACACACACACACACACACACACACACAAAATCTTTCTCTCTTTCATGAACTAAAAAACTGCATCAGGTGGAACATCTCTGAACAAGATTTTCACGTAGTCTGCAGTGAATTGTTTTCATCTAACATCATGTAAGTGCCAACACATGCAAGTGCCAACACATGTAAGTGCCAACACTACATATGAATAAGTTTGATAGAGACTGACACATCACATGAAATGCACCATGAAGCTTCTATGCCTTTAAAAGATATGAGTTAAGTGTAAACCCAGTGACCTGTGTGCTATTGGAACAACACTTTATCTTCTGCATGTAAGTATGAGCTTTAGATAAGATAATGTTGCTTATAGCCCAGCCGACCGCAAGGGGCCACATCAGGGCTGTCACCACGTTAAAATCAACTCAAGTCATTAAAAAAAAAAAACAAACACCTTTCACACATCTCTTTAAATGACATCGTCTAGAAACGCACCAGAAACTTCGTTAAAAATCCTTCATCCGTAAAATCTTAAATCAGATGAAAAATGTTAATCTCTCTCAAAAACTCAAAGATCACGTCAGGCGGAACATCCCTGAACAGGATTTTCATGGACTCGGGTGTAAAATGTTTGTGTCTCACATCGTGCAAGTCCCAACACTCTAAAAGAATATGTTTCATTGTGAGTGGCACATGACATGGAATGCACCACGGCGCTTCTTCATTCTTTAAAAGGTACGAATGGGTAAAATACGAATGGCCGGTGTGCAGCCGGCACAGAACTGTTTCTTCTTTATGACCACCAGACGTAGATGGGAGGAACTCCTTAAGGTTTGGACGGATCTGAAAGAGTTTGTTATCCGTCGTGTGTTCCAATCCTCCTGCCAGAGGTCTCTCACATAATCGTTAATTTTGGGTTTCAGATCTGAGCAAGGGATATAAATATTGGACAATTTCTCTCTTGTGGCATTCTTGGCTAAACGATCAACCATTTCGTTCCCTCCGATGCCAACATGACCAGGAACCCAAGCTAGAATAATGTTGTAACCATCCGCTTTCAACTTGCTAAAAAGCTCAAAGAAATGTAAAAGTTCTGGATGCTGAAGGTTGCGGCCAGCTATGGCCTCCAAAGCTGACAGCGAATCCGACAGAACCAGAAAGTCCCTCTTGGTAGATTGTGAAATTATTTTCAATGCCAGAACCAGAGCAGTAAGTTCAGCAGAATAGACAGAGGCATCTGGAGGTATATGTTTTAACAGTATCTGAGAAGGAGCACCAGGGCAATAGGCTGCACAGGCCACTCCATCCTCAGACTTGGAACCGTCAGTGAAAATTTTCTGATAAGACGGGAATTTTGAACAGAGTTCAGCATACAATGCCTTGTATGCCTGAGAGCTGGTGGACTCTTTACGAAAAGCTGCAAGATCAAAACGAATCTCTGGTGTGAAAAAGGTCCACGGAGGCTGATCCGGAAACTTGGAAAAATCAGACACAACTCCTAGGTCTAGACCTGCATTCCGCGCGTGAGGCTGCATACGAACACCAAACGGCGGAATACAGTTAGGGTTGTTTTCGAATTTGTTTTGAAACTGGGGGTCAAAGACACAGTCATAGGCAGGATTCTGCGGTTCTGAGAACAGTCTGATATAGTAATTTAGAGACATTTTCAGCCTGCGGTTGGACAGTGAGGGTTCACCTGCCTCTGCGTACAGGCTGTACACAGGGGTGGTGCGGAATGCTCCAAGACAGAGACGAAGCCCTTGATGGTGGATAGGGTCCAAGAGTTTCAGATAAGAGGGTCTTGCAGAGCCGTACACAGCACAACCATAGTCCAGTTTGGAGCGGACCAGGGCTCTGTAGAGATGCAGCAAAGTTTTCTTATCAGCGCCCCAGTCAGTGTGTGCTACGACCCGCAGAATATTCAGAGCTTTCTGGCAAGAGGTTTTGAGATTTTTAATGTGGCTGAGAAAGTTGAGTTTTTGATCAAAAATAACTCCAAGGAATTTGGCTTCTTTTACAGCTGGAATGGTGGACTTGTCCAGACGAATTTCAGGATCAGCAAAAAATTGACGAAAATTGTGAAAATGGATTGACTGAGTTTTGGTACGTGAGAAGGTAAACCCGTTTTCCTCGGCCCACTGCTGGATCTTGTTGACACAAAGTTGGAGTCGACGCTGTACGCTGGGGTAAGAAGCTCCCACTGCGTACAGCGCAAAGTCGTCAACGAACAGAGAGGACTCAGAGCCTGGCTTACCGATTTCACAATGTCGTTGATTTTAATGCTGAAAAGAGCAGGAGAAAGGATGCTCCCTTGAGGGACACCCAACTCCTGCCCATGGATGTCAGAGAGTGTGGTGCCAACACGCACCTGGAACTGTCGATCAGCCAAAAAGTTCTGTATGAACAGAGGCAGGTGACCACGAAAACCAAGTCTGTGCAGGTCCAGAAGAATTCCTGATTTCCATGTGGTACATACTGCTTTTTCGAGGTCGAAAAAGATAGCGACCACATGCTGTTTATTGACAAAGGCATTGCGGATGGTGGTTTCCAGACGGATTAGATGGTCACTGTCGAGTGGTATTTCCGGAACCGCACTGTTGACTGGCCAAAAGGCCATCGGTTTCCAGCTTCCACATCAGACAGGGAGTTGACCATCTTCTTCCATCAACTTACAGAGGCAGCTAGTCAGAGCTATGGACGATAGTTGGAAGGGTTGGTAAGGTCCTTTGCCAGGCTTTGGAATTGGAATGATCAGGGCTTTCCGCCAGGAGGGCGGAAAGTACCCTGTGGTCCAGATATGGTTGTATACTTTAAGAAGAGTCTGGAGACAGCTTTCTGGAAAATGTTTCAAAACCTGATAATGAATATCATCCAGACCAGGGGCAGAATCAGTGCAGGTTTGTAAAGCTGTTTTCAGTTCATTGATTGAAAAAGGGAGATTGTAGGCTTCAAAGTTGTCTGATGTGAAATTGTATAAAGATTTCTCTCTGAGCTGTTTGTTTTTTAAAAAGCTGCAGATTTATTTGAAGATGAGGAGTTCTGTTGGATGGTGGAGGCCAACAGATTGGCAACAGCTTCTTTGTCAGTGACCAGAGCATCGGCAAGTTTCAAGTGATGAATGGAGGGGTTGGTGTTTTTCCCTTTGATTTTTCTGATGATGTTCCAGACTTTTTTCTTTGAAGTTTTTGATGTCAGCCCGGAGCAAAAGTTTCTCCAAGACTGACGTTTACTGATTTTGAAAGTGTGTCTCGATTTGGCGCGGAGTTTCTGATGGGCTCGAGCGTTGGAACCTGAAGGTCGGTGGTATACCCGACGCTGAGCCCGTTTGCGAACTTTTGAAATTTGTTGGCAGTCTGAATTAAACCAGGGTGTTTTGGGCATTTGGAGTTTGTCGGAAGACATTGGAATACAGGTTTTAGCACACTTTATCACAGTATTGGTCAGAGATTCTGCTGGGTCTGGACTCTGAAGAAAATCAATTTCCTGGAATTCTTTTGAAATATTGGTTACAAAGAGATCCCAGTTGGCCTTCTTATAATTAAAATGTTGTGAGACAGAAGCGCTCTCAGTTAATACAGGTTTTAAAAGAACAGGGAAATGGTCACTTCCGTGTAGATCGTCATGGACAGACCACTCATAGTCCAGGGCCAGCGAGGGGTCACAAATCGACAAATCTAAACACGAAAGTGAACCTGTGGAAGAGTGGAGGTAAGTTGGAGCTCCATCGTTCAGACAACACAAATCAAAGTCTGAAAGGACATCCTCAAGAAGCAGACCTCTGGATGACGAACTGACACTACCCCAAAGAGGATTGTGACCATTAAAGTCACCCAACAGCAAAAAAGGTCGAGGAAGTTCTCCGATCAGACCGACAAGGTCCTGACGACAAACCGGGACAGAAGGTGGCAGATACAGTGAGCAAACTGTAACAGTCTTGTGGAGAGTGACTCTCGCAGCTACAGCCTGAAGGGAGGTAGTCAGAGCGACAGGACTAAACAGCAAAGTTTTGTGTAAAAGAAGGGCAACACCGCCTGACAGTCCCAATGTGGATGGTTGTGCAGGTTTAGAAAGAATATTAAAGCCAGAAAGAGTGAAGGTCTTCTGGCTTTGAATTTTAGTTTCCTGAAGAGCCACGACGGAAGGTTTTACAGTTTGACACAGAAGTTGCAGCTCCTCAAAATTTGAATTTAGGCCACGGATATTCCAATGGATTAGTTTACTACTATCCATGGTGCAGAGGATGAACAGGAGAGAAGTCAGGTCATCTCCTCGTCATCGTCTGCGTTCAGTGGAGCAAATTTATTGCTTAGTTTCACTGGACTGTTTGGGTCTTCAGACCTGCTGGCAGACTTGCCCACAGGTGAAGAAGGTCTGGATTTTGGAGATGTGGAGGTTTCTTCCTCATCTCCACCATCTCCACACTTGGTTGAACTCCCTTGCCCGCACGGGCACTGCTCGAGGAAGTTCGAGGCGGGAGGGTTGGCTTTTTCATCTGCCCAGCAGCAGATGGAGTAGACTGCTGGGCAGTCTGAGGGGTGGCGGATTTTTTGCCTCCACCAGGGGCACCCACTTTGGGTTGGGAGGCGGTGGACTTGCTTCCACCAGAGCTTAACGGTCTTTCTTGCAATGTCTTGGTGAAAGTAAAATTGTCAGTCTGGCAGCAGACTGAACGGGTGGAAACTTTCTTTGTAACGGAAGCATAAGAAGACACTGTTGACGTCTGACTGCCAACAACCTGTTTGCGGGCCTCAAAAAACGAAATTTTCTTTTCAGTCTTCACTCTTTGGATGGTGGACTCCTGAACCCAAACAGGGCAGTTGCGTGAAGAGGAGGGGTGGTCGCCACCGCAGTTCGCACAATGAGCCGGGTCTTTACACGGCCCATCATGGGTTGCCTTGCAACAAACACCACACACCTCCTGCCCAGAACAGCGGTCTCTGACATGTCCAAACTTCTGGCATTTGAAACACCTCAACGGGGATGGGACATACAGTTGGACACGTACATTTAAGTACCCGACTTTAATGACCATAGGCAGCACAGGGTTGCAGAATGTCAGAAAGAGGGTGTTGGTGGGCACTCTTTCTGCACCTTTTTTGACTGTCACCCTATGCACCTCTGTCACACCTTGGGACGCAAGTTCTGTCTTGATCTCCGCTTCCGAGACACCTTTCAAATCCGGGCACTGGATAACCCCTTTGGTTGAATTTAACTGCTTATGGGGGGTCACCCGGATCTCTCTGTCCACGAGTTTTGTTGCCCTCAGCAGCTGCTCCGATTGCCTCTGTGATCTGCACTGGACGAGGAAAGTGCCATTCCGTAGCCTTTTCACTGACTGAGGGTCACCTGCTAGACCCTGAAAGCCCTTCTGAATAGCAAAAGGACTCAGAGCAGAAATAGGCTTTTCCTGCTCTGTCCCTTCAACCACAAGCCAGGAAGCCCAAAAACCTGTCCTCTGTCTCGTCTCCATATCCAAGTCACTGTCGGAATCGTTATGACTAGAAATGGGGTCCACTGCCTTCCTCTTCTTTATGGGGGGTGTGATTTTGGATAAAGCCATGATTTATGTTTAGAAATTTCATCTCTCCCTTACCCACCCACCATGGAGTCCAACTAAGGGGCCAGGGCCAAGAACTCATTGTCTTGACCCCTTCCAGGCTTCAGGAGAGATATACGACAAACAGAAGCCTACTGACCCTATCCCCCCTGATCATGCTCAACTCCCGGGAACAGAGAGCTGAGCACTGCAGGGGTTACCTTGGCCAGTCGGAGAACTGCCTGTCTTGACCCAGCCCCATCAAGGGGAAGCCGATTGATACACCCGGGCCAGAGTGTACCTCCTGTCTAGGAGAGGTCCGAGCCAAAGTGATGTGTTGAGGGCGTTGGCCCTCTCAATCACCAGGATCTCATCCCCCTCCGACACAGGTCGCACCGCACGGCAAACGCGGCGGATCTTAAGAAGACCACAGAGAGAAAAAGAGTGTGCAAAAGAAGGCTTGAAAGGGAGACGAAGAAAGAAAAGATCCGTTAAGAAAGGCAGAAGACAGAATAGGAAAAAGGTGGGTTACTATTTGTCTGGGCCCTCACTCCTAACCTTTCTGACATGGGAGACCCTACCAGGGGCATCAATTCCTACCACGTAATGCTTGGCCAGTCAGCAGCTTGGCTATACAGGCCTAGAAGCATTGACAACAACTAACCATCTAGTTGAGTATTGATGCCCCCGTCAGCAAAGCCTAAAGATCACTGGACCACGCAAGCCCTCCGACCACGGCAAGGTTGCAGCCCCCGGAGGGACATGGCCGAGAAGCCATGCAAAAACTATGTTATAACCCTCAGATTTGAGTGATGTGCAGTTCAAATTTACAAGAACAACAACAATAAAACACAAAAATAACTGACATTTTCTTAAATCAGAAACGATTACGTTGATTTTAGTAAGAAAATCACCTTCTGAAAGCATGATAACCATGCTGTGAAGAAAAACTTTTCTTATCTTGATCAACTCTCTAAAGAGTCCCAACAACTTCAGTTCTGACATGATGCACACACCATTCTGTCCAGTGAAAAGTGACTGTAAACATTCTGGCAAAGAGAACTCAAGATGACCAGTTGTGTGGAAAGATCAATGATGACATTGTCAAGTCTATGAAACCATATTACCATTGAGGTGCCCATCAAGAACGCCAGAACTTTTCAAATTCGCAGTCTCAAATATTGCAATAAACTGGAGATTGCCCGTCTGTAACACTGCGTCCACCATCATTCCCCACCAAAAGTTCATCAGAAAGACTGTGTTATCCTCCATTTCTCTTTGCTGAAAAGCTAGCATCTAAGAACATGTACACACCAAGTGGATTAATGGCATCTGTCCAAAGAATAATAAGCGGATGAGACAAAGTCAGGGTAACACTAGAAACAGTGGCTCTTAGTACAGGGAAAAAACTGGCAAAAGTTAAACTGAATTACAGGGAAGAGGACACTAACAGTACAGAATGTCTAAAAAGTGGGGATGCAGACTGTATTCCTAGGATTCCCTGCATCCCTATGAGAAGATCTGTTCACACAATAATTATCAGAAGTACAACACAACTTAGCAAAATATGCACAACTCAGCACAGAACAGAGCATTATCTGATAATACATCATTATGCTCTCCATGCTACCCAGGACTCCAAAAGCACCCGCAACATTCTTCACGGCAGGAGGCAGCAAATCATGGCCAAGAACAACAGTGCCACTCGAAACATGCAGGCAGAGTCTGCTGGACGGGGCAGATGACTGGGAGTGCACTGCAGACCTCCCAGAATGGAAGAGTCACCCAGAGATCATCAGCAAGAGTGGCATGAGACCAGACATAGTAGTCCACTCTAAGTCAACCAAGCAGCTGATCATGATCGAGCTCACGGTGCCATATGAGAACAGAATGGAGGCAGCTCAAATCTACAAGACTGAAAAGTATGCTGATCTGGCAAACAGCCTGAGGAGAGAAGGCTATCAGGTCAAAGTCCTCACTGCAGAAATTGGAGCTAGGGGGTTTGTAGGAACGTCTGCATACAGCCTCATGAAACAGCTCTCAGTTGCAGGGAAGGAAAAAACCAGAGCCCTAAAAGCAATGGCAGAAGCGGCAGAGAGGTGTTCAAGCTGGATCTGGTCAAGGAGGAACAAAAGTGAACTTCATAAGGCTTAATTTCCCTACAAATATCAGGTGTCCCTGTGGCTCAGTGGTTAAAGCGCGAGTCATTAAGTGGAAAATGAGCATGTCCAGAGGGTCATGGGTTCGAATCCCAGCCATGGCTCGTCCCAAGATGGGAAAAAAAAAAAAAGGGGCAGCAGAGGGACATCCGGAGTCATGAACCGGGTGTGGCCCAACCCCCCTAGAGCGTCAGGAGATAAGGGCCGAAACACTTGCTTGAAGGGGGCTTCTCTTCTGAGGACTCTCTGCTGCCACGCTCTCCACGAGTTTCTTTCTACTGATGCATGGGTAAACCATTGACTTCCGGGAATAGGCCGGAGGACGTCCGGGAAAGACCGGAGGACACTGGGAAAGACCAGAACCAAGGGCTCTGTGGGCTGGCTCCCCACTTTGCCTTAAAAACATGTGGCTACTAAGAATAAAAGGAAAAGATGCTCCCAGGATTCACCGAAAGGGGGAGAGAATGATGAATCCATCGGTGCTCAACCAATCATGACTGCAAATCCCAAACGGACTATGAACATGGACCAAATGGAATATCCATGTGTCTGTGGAAAGCGTTTCGCTACCACCCGTGGCATGAAGATCCACAGAACAAAGATGGGATGTGTGAAGACTCATCTGAATGAGCAGCAGCGCACTGCATCTGCAGATAAGACGTCGGAAGACCAAGGCCAGGATTTAAACCACAGTGCCAAGGACATCCACGCTGTTGGTTCGGATGAGGAATTTGCACAGGCCCTCGATGCCAGGCGCCTGAAACTCAACCTGCCACGAGCAAACGAAACTGAAGATTGGGAGAAACTGGATGCAAAAATCGTCCAAAGACTCGATGCACTGATAGGGAAAAGCACCCTGGAACACAAACTAGCCACATATGGGGACATTGTGTATGCCACATGTAGAGACGCCTATGGAGCAAAACTACCCAAAGAGAAAACACCTCCAAAGAAATCCAGACGCCAAGAAAAGATGGACAAGATCAGGGTCCAAAAGAAAAACCTCAAGATGCAAATGAAGACCGCATTGCCAGCTGAAAAACAAGGCTTGGAAAAACTGTGGAAAGACCTGAAAGAAAAACACAGCGCCCTCAGCAAAGCGGAATCTGCGAGGAAGAGGAAGAGCAAAAAGAACAAGACACAAGAGCGCTTCTTCAGAGACCCCTTCCAGTTTGCCAGAACACTGTTTTAGCAGCCAAAATCTGGGACCCTAAGTGTGGACAAAGGAGTTCTTGAGCAGCATCTGAGGAAAACATACTCTGACCCACAGAGTAAAGCACCACTCGACATTCAAGGTCTGGTGTGGCCAACCAACCCTGAGGAACAGTTCAATGGCAAGCCTCCAACATTGGTGGAAATCAAGAAGGTGGTCGACAAAGCCAGAGCCAAATCATCACCAGGGCCAAACGGAATACCTTACCAGCTTTACAAGAAATGTCCCAAGGTGCTGGAGTGGCTCCACAGGCTGCTGCGATCGGCTTGGAGAAACCAGAAGATCAGCGGCCAGTGGATGACGGCAGATGGTGTGTACATCCCCAAAGAGCAAAACTCAAGTGACATCAGCCAGTTCAGGCCAATATCACTACTGAACGTCGAAGGGAAAATCTTCTTCTCTGTCATGGCAGCAAGGCTGACCAAATACCTGATGGAAAACAAGTACTTGGATGTGTCAGTCCAGAAAGGTGGCATCCCAGGCGTGGCTGGCTGTGTAGAACACGCCACAATGATCTGGGACGCAATCCAAAAAGCAAAAACAGAAAAGAGAGACCTGGACGTAGTGTGGCTTGATCTGGCAAACGCATATGGATCTGTGCCCCATGAGATGATACAGTTGGCTCTTGAGATGTACCATGTGCCAAAGAACATCCGCGACATGCTCAAGAAGTACTTCAATGGCTTCTCAATGCGGTTCTCTACCAAGGAGTACACAACAGACTGGATCAACTTGGAAGTGGGTATTGCAATGGGCTGTGCAATTTCCCCAATACTGTTCGTGCTGGCAATGGAACTCATCTTGAAAGCAGCAACAAACAACGCGAGACAAACAGACCTTGGCGATGGATACAAGATGCCTCCTCTCAAGGCCTTCATGGATGACACTACAGTGATTTCATCCAGAGAAGACGAGACACGTCATGTGCTGGAGAGGCTGGACGACATAGTTGCCTCATCCAGAATGAAGTTCAAGCCAAAGAAATCACGGAGTCTCTCACTGAGGAAAGGAAAAGTGGCCGGATCTGTGGTCTTCAGTGTTGCCAACCAGGCCATTCCAACAGTCACAGAAGAACCAGTCAAGAGCCTTGGAAGATGGTATGATGATACGCTGAAAGACACACAAAGAGCAAAAGAAACCAAGCAGATGGCGGAGGAAGGCTTGGAGACCATTGACCAGTGTGGGCTCCCTGGCAAATACAAGGTCTGGTGTCTGCAGTTCATGCTGATACCAAAGCTCCTATGGCCTCTGATGATATACGACATCTGCACCAGCATAGTGGAGGCAATGGAAGCCAAAATCAACAAGTTCACAAGGAAATGGCTTGGTGTCCCACCCTGTCTGACTGACATAGCGCTGTACTGTCGCCAAGCAAAGCTGAAACTACCACTGAAATCCATCCTGGAGGAATACAAAGCAGGGAAGATCAGACTTCAAAGCATGCTGGAGGACTCAGGAGACAAGGTGGTAGAAGCAATCAAGCCCCAGCTGAAGACAGGCAGAAAATGGAAAGTTCAAGAGGCGATGGATTCTGCAAAAGAAAGTCTCAAGATCAGAGAAATAACAGGACACACACAGACCAACAGACAAGGACTGGGGGTGACCAAAACTGAATGGTGGTCAAAGGCCAAAGGAAAAGCCAAAAGAGACATGATGATTCAGGAGATGAGAAAAGAAGAAGACCAAAAAAGACTCCAAAAAGCAGTCCAGCAGAGCCAGCAAGGGCAATGGACAACGTGGGAGAATGCACTCCAAAGAAGTCTCACTTGGAATGACATTTGGCACATGGCCCCTCTCAGGATCAGCTTCATTCTCAGATCTGCATATGACCTTCTGCCCTCAAATGCAAACCTGGTGAAGTGGGGGAAAACAGACGATCCTGCATGCCCCCTCTGCCATGAAAAACAAACAGTGGAGCATGTCCTAAGCTCATGTAAAGTAGCCCTGGCTCAAGGAAGGTACACATGGAGGCACAACCAAGTGCTCAAAGAGATTGTACAAGTAGTATGGGCTAGTACCAACACCACAAAAGGGAAAATCAGGACTCCAAAAGCACCCGCAACATTCTTCACGGCAGGAGGCAGCAAATCATGGCCAAGAACAACAGTGCCACTCGAAACATGCAGGCAGAGTCTGCTGGACGGGGCAGATGACTGGGAGTGCACTGCAGACCTCCCAGAATGGAAGAGTCACCCAGAGATCATCAGCAAGAGATAAGATAAGATAATGTTGCTTATAGCCCAGCCGACCGCAAGGGGCCACATCAGGGCTGTCACCACGTTAAAATCAACTCACAAGTCATTAAAAAAAAAAAAAAAAAAAAAAAAAAAAAAACAACCTTTCACACATCTCTTTAAATGACATCTTCTAGAAACGCACCAGAAACTTCATTAAAAATCTTTCTTCCGTAAAATCTTAAATCAGATGAAAAATGTTAATCTCTCTCAAAAAGTCAAGGATCACGTCAGGCGGGACATCCCTGAACAGGATCTTCATGGACTCCGCTGTAAAATGTTTGTGTCTCACATCGTGCAAGTCCCAACACTCTAAAAGAATATGTTTCATTGTGAGTGGCACATGACATGGAATGCACCACGGAGCTTCTTCACTCTTTAAAAGGTAGGAATGAGTAAAATACGAATGGCCGGTGTGCAGCCGGCACAGAACCGTTTCCTCTTTACGACCACCAGACGTAGATGGGAGGAACTCCTTAAGGTTTGGACGGATCCGAAAGAGTTTGTTATCCGTCTGGGTATTCCAATCCTCCTGCCAGAGGTCTTTCACATAATCATTAATTTTGGGTTTCAGATCTGAGCAGGGGATATATATGTTGGACAATTTCTCTCTTGTAGCATTCTTGGCTAAACGATCAACCATTTCGTTACCTCCGATGCCAACATGACCAGGAACCCAAGCCAGAATAATGTTGTAACCATCCACTTTCAACTTGCTAAAAAGTTCAGAGAAATGTAAAAGTTCTGGATGCTGAAGGTTGCGGCCAGCTATGGCCTCCAAAGCTGACAGCGAATCCGACAGAACCAGAAAGTCCCTCTTGGTAGATTGTGAAATTATTTTCAATGCCAGAACCAGAGCAGTAAGTTCAGCAGAATAGACAGAGGCATCTGGAGGTATATGTTTTAACAGTATCTGAGAAGGAGCACCAGGGCAATAGGCTGCACAGGCCACTCCATCCTCAGACTTGGAACCGTCAGTGAAAATTTTCTGACAGGATGGAAATTTTGAACAGAGGTCAGCATACAATGCCTTGTATGCCTGAGAGCTGGTGGACTCTTTACGAAAAGCTGCGAGATCAAAACGAATCTCTGGTGTGAAAAGGGTCCACGGAGGCTGATCCGGAAATTTGGAAAAATCAGACACAACTCCTAGGTCTAGACCTGCATTCCGCGCGTGAGGCTGCATACGAACACCAAACGGCGGAATACAGTTAGGGTTGTTTTCGAATTTGTTTTGAAACTGGGGGTCAAAGACACAGTCATAGGCAGGATTCTGCGGTTCTGAGAACAGTCTGATATAGTAATTTAGAGACATTTTCAGCCTGCGGTTGGACAGTGAGGGTTCACCTGCCTCTGCGTACAGGCTGTACACAGGGGTGGTGCGGAATGCTCCAAGACAGAGACGAAGCCCTTGATGGTGGATAGGGTCCAAGAGTTTCAGATAAGAGGGTCTTGCAGAGCCGTACACAGCACAACCATAGTCCAGTTTGGAGCGGACCAGGGCTCTGTAGAGATGCAGCAAAGTTTTCTTATCAGCGCCCCAGTCAGTGTGCGCTACGACCCGCAGAATATTCAGAGCTTTCTGGCAAGAGGTTTTGAGATTTTTTATGTGGCTGAGAAAGTTGAGTTTTTGATCAAAAATAACTCCTAGGAATTTGGCTTCTTTTACAGCTGGAATGGTGGACTTGTCCAGACGAATTTCAGGATCAACAAAAAACTGACGAAAATTGTGAAAATGGATTGACTGAGTTTTGGTACGTGAGAAGGTAAACCCGTTTTCCTCGGCCCACTGCTGGATCTTGTTGACACAAAGTTGGAGTCGACGCTGTACGCTGGCGTAAGAAGCTCCAACTGCGTACAGCGCAAAATCGTCAACAAACAGAGAGGACTCAGAGCCCTGGCTTACCGATTTTACAATGTCGTTAATTTTAATGCTGAAAAGGGCAGGAGAAAGGATGCTCCCCTGAGGTACACCCAACTCCTGCCCATGGATGTCAGAGAGTGTGGTGCCAACACGCACCTGGAACTGTCGATCAGCCAAAAAGTTCTGTATAAACAGAGGCAGGTGACCACGGAAACCAAGTCTGTGCAAGTCCAGAAGAATTCCTGATTTCCATGTGGTGTCATACGCTTTTTCGAGGTCGAAAAAGATAGCGACCACATGCTGTTTATTGACAAAGGCGTTGCGGATGGTGGTTTCCAGACGGATTAGATGGTCGACTGTCGAGTGGTATTTCCGGAAACCGCACTGTTGACTGGCCAAAAGGCCATCGGTTTCCAGCTTCCACATCAGACGGGAGTTGACCATCTTTTCCATCAACTTACAGAGGCAGCTAGTCAGAGCTATTGGACGATAGTTGGAAGGGTTGGTAAGGTCCTTTCCAGGCTTTGGAATTGGAATGATCAGGGCTTTCCGCCAGGAGGGCGGAAAGTACCCTGTGGTCCAGATATGGTTGTATACTTTAAGAAGGGTCTGGAGACAGCTTTCTGGAAAATGTTTCAAAACCTGATAATGAATATCATCCAGACCAGGGGCAGAGTCAGTGCAGGTTTGTAAAGCTGTTTTCAGTTCATTGATTGAAAAAGGGAGATTGTAGGCTTCAGAGTTGTCTGATGTGAAATTGTATAAAGATTTCTCTCTGAGTTGTTTGTTTTTTAAAAAGGCTGCAGATTTATTTGAAGATGAGGAGTTCTGTTGGATGGTGGAAGCCAACAGATTGGCAACAGCTTGTTTGTCAGTGACCAGAGCATCGGCAAGTTTCAAGTGATGAATGGAGGGGTTGGTGTTTTTCCCTTTGATTTTTCTGATGATGTTCCAGACTTTTTTCTTTGAAGTTTTTGATGTCAGCCCGGAGCAGAAGTTTCTCCAAGACTGACGTTTACTGATTTTGAAAGTGTGTCTCGATTTGGCGCGGAGTTTCTGATGGGCTCGAGCGTTGGGACCTGAAGGTCGGTGGTATACCCGACGCTGAGCCCGTTTGCGAACTTTTGAAATTTGTTGGCAGTCTGAATTAAACCAGGGTGTTTTGGGCATTTGGAGTTTATTGGAAGACACTGGAATACAGGTTTTAGCACACTTTATCACAGTGTTAGTCAGAGATTCAGCTGGGTCTGGACTCTGAAGAAAATCAGTGTCCTGGAATTCTTTCAAAATATTGGTGGCAAAAAGATTCCAGTTGGCCTTCTTATAATTAAGATGTTGTGAGACAGAGATGTTTTCAGTTAATAAGGGTTTTAAAAGAACAGGGAAATGGTCACTTCCATGCAGATCGTCATGGACAGACCACTCATAGTCCAGGACCAGCGAGGGGTCACAAATCGACAAATCTAAACACGAAAGTGAACCTGTGGAAGAGTGGAGGTAAGTTGGAGCTCCATCGTTCAGACAACACAAATCAAAGTCTGAAAGGACATCCTCAAGAAGCAGACCTCTGGATGACGAACTGACACTACCCCAAAGAGGATTGTGACCATTAAAGTCACCCAACAGCAAAAAAGGTCGAGGAAGTTCTCCGATCAGACTGACAAGGTCCTGACGACAAACCGGGACAGAAGGTGGCAGATACAGTGAGCAGATTGTAACAGTCTTGTGGAGAGTGACTCTCGCAGCTACAGCCTGAAGGGAGGTAGTCAGAGCGACAGGACTAAACAGCAAAGTTTTGTGTAAAAGAAGGGCAACACCACCTGACAGTCCCAATGTGGATGGTTGTGCAGGTTTAGAAAGAATATTAAAGCCAGAAAGAGTGAAGGTCTTCTGGCTTTGAATTTTAGTTTCTTGAAGAGCCACGACGGAAGGTTTTACAGTTTGACACAGAAGCTGCAGCTCCTCAAAATTTGAATTTAGGCCACGGATATTCCAATGAATTAGTTTACTACTATCCATGGTGCAGAGGATGAACAGGAGAGAAATCAAGTCATCTCCTCGTCATCGTCTGCGTTCAGTGGAGCAAATTTATTGCTTAGTTTCACTGGACTGTTTGGGTCTTCAGACCTGCTGGCAGACTTGCCCACAGGTGAAGAAGGTCTGGATTTTGGAGATGGTGGAGGTTTCTTCCTCATCTCCACCATCTCCACACTTGGTTGAACTCCCTTGCCCGCACGGGCACTGCTCGAGGAAGTTCGAGGCGGGAGGCCTGGCTTTTTCATCTGCCCAGCAGCAGATGGAGTAGACTGCTGGGCAGTCTGAGGGGTGGCGGATTGTTTGCCTCCACCAGGGGCACCCACTTTGGGTTGGGAGGTGGTGGACTTGCTTCCACCCGAGCTTAACGGTCTTCCTTGTAATGTCTTTGAGAAAATAAATTCATCAGTCTGGCAGCAGACTGAACGGGTCGTTACTTTCTTTATTGCTGAAGCATATGAAGACGCTGTTGGTGTCTGACTGCCAACAACCTGTTTGCGGGCCTCAAAAAATGAGATCTTCTTTTCTGTTTTAACTTTCTGAATGGTGGACTCCTGGATCCAGACAGGGCAGTTGCGTGAAGAGGAGGGGTGGTCGCCACCGCAGTTTGCGCAATGAGCCGGGTCTTTACATGGCCCATCATGGGTTGCCTTGCAACAAATACCACACACCTCCTCCCCAGAACAGCGATCTCTGACATGTCCAAATTTCTGACATCTGAAACACCTCAACGGGGATGGGACATACAATTGCACACGGACATTTAGGTACCCTACTTTAATGACCTGAGGCAGCACAGGGTTGCAGAATGTCAGAAAGAGGGTGTTGGTGGGCACTCTTTCTGCACCTTTTTTGACTGTCACCCTATGCACCTCTGTCACACCTTGGGATGCAAGTTCTGTCTTGATCTCCACTTCCGAGACACCTTTCAAATCCGGGCACCGAATAACTCCCTTGGATGAATTCAATTGCTTATGGGGAGTCACCCGAATCTCTCTGTCCACGAGCTTTTTTGCCTTCAACAGCTGTTCCGATTGTTTTTTTGACCTGCACTGGACGAGGAATGATCCGTTCCGTAGCCTTTTCACGGACTGAGGGTCACCCGCTAGACCTTGGAAGCCCTTCTGGATCGCAAAAGGACTCAGAGCTGAAATGGGCTTTTCCTGCTCCGTCCCTTCTATCACGAGCCAGGAAGCCCAAAAACCTGTCCTCTCTCTTATCTCTATATCTGAGTCACTGTCCGATTCGAAATCCCCTGAAATAGGGGCTGCTGCCTTCCTCTTCTTTTTGGGGGGATGATTTTTGAAGAAGCCATGTTTAGTTTAATTATATTTCGTCTCTCCCTTACCCACCCACCTTGGAGTCCAACTAAGGGGCCAGGGCCAAGAAATCACTGTCTTGACCCCTTCCAGGCTTCAGGAGAGATATACGACAAACAGAACGCCACTACCCCTATCCCCCCTGATCATGCTCAACTCCCGGGAACAGAGAGCCGAGCACTGCAGGGGTTAACTTGGCCAGCGGGAGAACTGCCTGTCTTGACCCATCCCCAAGAAGGGGAGCCGATTAGTACACGCGGGCCAGAGTGTACCTCCTGTCTAGGAGAGGTCCGAGCCAAAGTGATGTGTTGAGGGCGTTGGCCCTCTCAATCACCAGGATCTCATCCCCCTCCGTCACAGGTCGCACCCACGGCAAACGCGGCGGATCTTAAGAAGACCACAGAGAGAAAAGGAGTGTGAAAAGAAGACTTGAAGGGAGACGAAGAAGAAAAGAGCCAAATAAGAAAGGCAGAAAACAGAAAAGGAGAAAGGCGGGTTACTATTAGTCAGGCCTCACCCTTAGCCTATCTGACATGGGAGCCTACCAGGGGCATCAATCCTACCACTTATGTTGGCCAGACAGCACTTGACTTACAGGCCTAGAAGCATTAAAAAACCACCATCTTCAGTATTGATGCCCCGTCAGCAAAGCCTAAGGATCACGGACCACGCAAGCCTCCGACCACGGCAAGGTTGCAACCCCCGAGGGTTCATCAGCTCAATCGAAGGATGGGCATGATGTTTACCAGACATAGTAGTCCAGCTGTAAGTACAACCAAGAGCTGATCTGATGAGGGCTCACGGTGCCATATGAGAACAGAATGAGCAGCTCAAGACTGAAAAGTAATGCTGATCTGGCAAACAGCCTGAGGAGAGAAGGCTATCAGGTCAAAGTCCTCACTGGCAGAAATTGGACTAAGGGGGTTTGTAGGAACTCTGCATACAGACCTCATGAAACAGCTCTCAGTTTGCAGGAAGGAAAAAACCAGAGCCCTAAAAGCAATGGCAAAGCGGCAGAGAGGTGTTCAAGCTGGATCCTGTCAAGGATAAGAAGATAAGATAATGTTGCTTATAGCCCAGCCGACCGCAAGGGGCCACATCAGGGCTGTCACCACGTTAAAATCAACTCAAGTCATTAAAAAAAAAAAAAAAAAAAAAAAAAAAAAAAAAACTTTCACACATCTCTTTAAATGACATCTTCTAGAAACGCACCAGAAACTTCATTAAAAATCTTTCTTCCGTAAAATCTTAAATCAGATGAAAAATGTTAATCTCTCTCAAAAAGTCAAGGATCACGTCAGGCGGGACATCCCTGAACAGGATCTTCATGGACTCCGCTGTAAAATGTTTGTGTCTCACATCGTGCAAGTCCCAACACTCTAAAAGAATATGTTTCATTGTGAGTGGCACATGACATGGAATGCACCACGGAGCTTCTTCACTCTTTAAAAGGTAGGAATGAGTAAAATACGAATGGCCGGTGTGCAGCCGGCACAGAACCGTTTCCTCTTTACGACCACCAGACGTAGATGGGAGGAACTCCTTAAGGTTTGGACGGATCCGAAAGAGTTTGTTATCCGTCTGGGTATTCCAATCCTCCTGCCAGAGGTCTTTCACATAATCATTAATTTTGGGTTTCAGATCTGAGCAGGGATATATATGTTGGACAATTTCTCTCTTGTAGCATTCTTGGCTAAACGATCAACCATTTCGTTACCTCCGATGCCAACATGACCAGGAACCCAAGCCAGAATAATGTTGTAACCATCCACTTTCAACTTGCTAAAAAGTTCAAAGAAATGTAAAAGTTCTGGATGCTGAAGGTTGCGGCCAGCTATGGCCTCCAAAGCTGACAGCGAATCCGACAGAACCAGAAAGTCCCTCTTGGTAGATTGTGAAATTATTTTCAATGCCAGAACCAGAGCAGTAAGTTCAGCAGAATAGACAGAGGCATCTGGAGGTATATGTTTTAACAGTATCTGAGAAGGAGCACCAGGGCAATAGGCTGCACAGGCCACTCCATCCTCAGACTTGGAACCGTCAGTGAAAATTTTCTGACAGGATGGAAATTTTGAACAGAGGTCAGCATACAATGCCTTGTATGCCTGAGAGCTGGTGGACTCTTTACGAAAAGCTGCGAGATCAAAACGAATCTCTGGTGTGAAAAAGGTCCACGGAGGCTGATCCGGAAACTTGGAAAAATCAGACACAACTCCTAGGTCTAGACCTGCATTCCGCGCGTGAGGCTGCATACGAACACCAAACGGCGGAATACAGTTAGGGTTGTTTTCGAATTTGTTTTGAAACTGGGGGTCAAAGACACAGTCATAGGCAGGATTCTGTGGTTCTGAGAACAGTCTGATGTAGTAATTTAGAGACATTTTCAGCCTGCGGTTGGACAGTGAGGGTTCACCTGCCTCTGCGTACAGGCTGTACACAGGGGTGGTGCGGAATGCTCCAAGACAGAGACGAAGCCCTTGATGGTGGATAGGGTCCAAGAGTTTCAGATAAGAGGGTCTTGCAGAGCCGTACACAGCACAACCATAGTCCAGTTTGGAGCGGACCAGGGCTCTGTAGAGATGCAGCAAAGTTTTCTTATCAGCGCCCCAGTCAGTGTGTGCTACGACCCGCAGAATATTCAGAGCTTTCTGGCAAGAGGTTTTGAGATTTTTAATGTGGCTGAGAAAGTTGAGTTTTTGATCAAAAATAACTCCAAGGAATTTGGCTTCTTTTACAGCTGGAATGGTGGACTTGTCCAGACGAATTTCAGGATCACCAAAAAATTGACGAAAATTGTGAAAATGGATTGACTGAGTTTTGGTACGTGAGAAGGTAAACCCGTTTTCCTCGGCCCACTGCTGGATCTTGTTGACACAAAGTTGGAGTCGACGCTGTACGCTGGGGTAAGAAGCTCCCACTGCGTACAGCGCAAAGTCGTCAACGAACAGAGAGGACTCAGAGCCCTGGCTTACCGATTTCACAATGTCGTTGATTTTAATGCTGAAAAGAGCAGGAGAAAGGATGCTCCCTTGAGGGACACCCAACTCCTGCCCATGGATGTCAGAGAGTGTGGTGCCAACACGCACCTGGAACTGTCGATCAGCCAAAAAGTTCTGTATGAACAGAGGCAGGTGACCACGGAAACCAAGTCTGTGCAGGTCCAGAAGAATTCCTGATTTCCATGTGGTGTCATACGCTTTTTCGAGGTCGAAAAAGATAGCGACCACATGCTGTTTATTGACAAAGGCATTGCGGATGGTGGTTTCCAGACGGATTAGATGGTCGACTGTCGAGTGGTATTTCCGGAAACCGCACTGTTGACTGGCCAAAAGGCCATCGGTTTCCAGCTTCCACATCAGACGGGAGTTGACCATCTTTTCCATCAACTTACAGAGGCAGCTAGTCAGAGCTATCGGACGATAGTTGGAAGGGTTGGTAAGGTCCTTTGCAGGCTTTGGAATTGGAATGATCAGGGCTTTCCGCCAGGAGGGCGGAAAGTACCCTGTGGTCCAGATATGGTTGTATACTTTAAGAAGAGTCTGGAGACAGCTTTCTGGAAAATGCTTCAAAACCTGATAATGAATATCATCCAGACCAGGGCAGAATCAGTGCAGGTTTGTAAAGCCGTTTTCAGTTCATTGATTGAAAAAGGGAGATTGTAGGCTTCAGAGTTGTCTGATGTGAAATTGTATAAAGATTTCTCTCTGAGCTGTTTGTTTTTTAAAAAGGCTGCAGATTTATTTGAAGATGAGGAGTTCTGTTGGATGGTGGAAGCCAACAGATTGGCAACAGCTTGTTTGTCAGTGACCAGAGCATCGGCAAGTTTCAGGTGATGAATGGAGGGGTTGGTGTTTTTCCCTTTGATTTTTCTGATGATGTTCCAGACTTTTTTCTTTGAAGTTTTTGATGTCAGCCCGGAGCAAAAGTTTCTCCAAGACTGACGTTTACTGATTTTGAAAGTGTGTCTCGATTTGGCGCGGAGTTTCTGATGGGCTCGAGCGTTGGGACCTGAAGGTCGTTGGTATACCCGACGCTGAGCCCGTTTGCGAACTTTTGAAATTTGTTGGCAGTCTGAATTAAACCAGGGTGTTTTGGGCATTTGGAGTTTATTGGAAGACATTGGAATACAGGTTTTAGCACAGTTTATCACAGTATTGGTCAGAGATTCTGCTGGGTCTGGACTCTGAAGAAAATCAACTTCCTGGAATTCTTTTGAAATATTGGTGGCAAAAAGATTCCAGTTGGCCTTCTTATAATTAAGATGTTGTGAGACAGAGATGTTTTCAGTTAATAAGGGTTTTAAAAGAACAGGGAAATGGTCACTTCCGTGCAGATCGTCATGGACAGACCACTCATAGTCCAGGACCAGCGAGGGGTCACAAATCGACAAATCTAAACACGAAAGTGAACCTGTGGAAGAGTGGAGGTAAGTTGGAGCTCCATCGTTCAGACAACACAAATCAAAGTCTGAAAGGACATCCTCAAGAAGCAGACCTCTGGATGACGAACTGACACTACCCCAAAGAGGATTGTGACCATTAAAGTCACCCAACAGCAAAAAAGGTCGAGGAAGTTCTCCGATCAGACTGACAAGGTCCTGACGACAAACCGGGACAGAAGGTGGCAGATACAGTGAGCAGATTGTAACAGTCTTGTGGAGAGTGACTCTCGCAGCTACAGCCTGAAGGGAGGTAGTCAGAGCGACAGGACTAAACAGCAAAGTTTTGTGTAAAAGAAGGGCAACACCACCTGACAGTCCCAATGTGGATGGTTGTGCAGGTTTAGAAAGAATATTAAAGCCAGAAAGAGTGAAGGTCTTCTGGCTTTGAATTTTAGTTTCTTGAAGAGCCACGACGGAAGGTTTTACTGTTTGACACAGAAGCTGCAGCTCCTCAAAATTTGAATTTAGGCCACGGATATTCCAATGGATTAGTTTACTACTATCCATGGTGCAGAGGATGAACAGGAGAGAAATCAAGTCATCTCCTCGTCATCGTCTGCGTTCAGTGGAGCAAATTTATTGCTTAGTTTCACTGGACTGTTTGGGTCTTCAGACCTGCTGGCAGACTTGCCCACAGGTGAAGAAGGTCTGGATTTTGGAGATGGTGGAGGTTTCTTCCTCATCTCCACCATCTCCACACTTGGTTGAACTCCCTTGCCCGCACGGGCACTGCTCGAGGAAGTTCGAGGCGGGAGGCCTGGCTTTTTCATCTGCCCAGCAGCAGATGACTGCTGGGCAGTCTGAGGGGTGGCGGATTGTTTGCCTCCACCAGGGGCACCCACTTTGGGTTGGGAGGTGGTGGACTTGCTTCCACCCGAGCTTAACGGTCTTCCTTGTAATGTCTTTGAGAAAATAAATTCATCAGTCTGGCAGCAGACTGAACGGGTCGTTACTTTCTTTATTGCTGAAGCATATGAAGACGCTGTTGGTGTCTGACTGCCAACAACCTGCTTACGTGCCTCAAAAAATGAGATCTTTTCTGTTTTAACTTTCTGAATGTTGGACTCCTGGATCCAGACAGGGCAGTTGCGTGAAGAGGAGGGGTGGTCGCCACCGCAGTTTGCGCAATGAGCCGGGTCTTTACATGGCCCATCATGGGTTGCCTTGCAACAAATACCACACACCTCCTCCCCAGAACAGCGATCTCTGACATGTCCAAATTTCTGACATCTGAAACACCTCAACGGGGATGGGACATACAATTGCACACGGACATTTAGGTACCCTACTTTAATGACCTGAGGCAGCACAGGGTTGCAGAATGTCAGAAAGAGGGTGTTGGTGGGCACTCTTTCTGCACCTTTTTTGACTGTCACCCTATGCACCTCTGTCACACCTTGGGATGCAAGTTCTGTCTTGATCTCCACTTCCGAGACACCTTTCAAATCCGGGCACCGAATAACTCCCTTGGATGAATTCAATTGCTTATGGGGAGTCACCCGAATCTCTCTGTCCACGAGCTTTTTTGCCTTCAACAGCTGTTCCGATTGTTTTTTTGACCTGCACTGGACGAGGAATGATCCGTTCCGTAGCCTTTTCACGGACTGAGGGTCACCCGCTAGACCTTGGAAGCCCTTCGATCGCAAAAGGACTCAGACTGAAATGGGCTTTTTCCCGCCCGCCCTTCTATCAAGAGCCAGGGAAAACCCCAAAAAACCCTTCCCCCTCTCTTTTCTCCATACTGAAACACTGTCCCCATTCAAAATCCCCGAAAAAAGGGGCTGCTGCCTTCCTCTTCTTTTTTGGGGGGATAAATTTTTTAAGAAGCCATGTTTATTTAATTAATTTCGTCTCTCCCTTTCCCACCCACCTTGGATCCAACTAAGGGGGCCCGGGGCCCAAAAAATCACTGTCTTGACCCCTTTCCCGGCTTTAGGAGAGATAAAACACAAACAGAACGCCACTACCCCCATCC
>CM065740.1:10628101-10672164 GCA_033310375.1 Conus canariensis | reverse complement strand
CCCAGAGATCATCAGCAAGAGTGGCATGAGACCAGACATAGTAGTCCACTCTAAGTCAACCAAGCAGCTGATCATGATCGAGCTCACAGTGCCATATGAGAACAGAATGGAGGCAGCTCAAGACTGAAAAGTATGCTGATCTGGCAAACAGCCTGAGGAGAGAAGGCTATCAGGTCAAAGTCCTCACTGCAGAAATTGGAGCTAGGGGGTTTGTAGGAACGTCTGCATACAGCCTCATGAAACAGCTCTCAGTTGCAGGAAGGAAAAAACCAGAGCCCTAAAAGCAATGGCAGAAGCGGCAGCGAGGTGTTCAAGCTGGATCTGGTCAAGGAGGAACAAAAGTGAACTTCATAAGGCTTAATTTCCCTACAAATATCAGGTGTCCCTGTGGCTCAGTGGTTAAAGCGCGAGTCATTAAGTGGAAAATGAGCATGTCCAGAGGGTCATGGGTTCGAATCCCAGCCATGGCTCGTCCCAAGATGGGAAAAAAAAAAAAAAG
This sequence comes from Conus canariensis, assembly GCA_033310375.1. Lineage (NCBI taxonomy): Eukaryota > Metazoa > Mollusca > Gastropoda > Neogastropoda > Conidae > Conus > Conus canariensis. Next base: position 10,671,665 of record CM065740.1, on the reverse strand, counting down.
GGGCAGCAGAGGGACATCCGGAGTCATGAACCGGGTGTGGCCCAACCCCCCTAGAGCGTCAGGAGATAAGGGCCGAAACACTTGCTTGAAGGGGGCTTCTCTTCTGAGGACTCTCTGCTGCCACGCTCTCCACGAGTTTCTTTCTACTGATGCATGGGTAAACCATTGACTTCCGGGAATAGGCCGGAGGACGTCCGGGAAAGACCGGAGGACACTGGGAAAGACCAGAACCAAGGGCTCTGTGGGCTGGCTCCCCACTTTGCCTTAAAAACATGTGGCTACTAAGAATAAAAGGAAAAGATGCTCCCAGGATTCACCGAAAGGGGGAGAGAATGATGAATCCATCGGTGCTCAACCAATCATGACTGCAAATCCCAAACGGACTATGAACATGGACCAAATGGAATATCCATGTGTCTGTGGAAAGCGTTTCGCTACCACCCGTGGCATGAAGATCCACAGAACAAAGATGGGATGTGTGAAGACTCATCTGAATGAGCAGCAGCGCACTGCATCTGCAGATAAGACGTCGGAAGACCAAGGCCAGGATTTAAACCACAGTGCCAAGGACATCCACGCTGTTGGTTCGGATGAGGAATTTGCACAGGCCCTCGATGCCAGGCGCCTGAAACTCAACCTGCCACGAGCAAACGAAACTGAAGATTGGGAGAAAACTGGATGCAAAAATCGTCCAAAGACTCGATGCACTGATAGGGAAAAGCACCCTGGAACACAAACTAGCCACATATGGGGACATTGTGTATGCCACATGTAGAGACGCCTATGGAGCAAAACTACCCAAAGAGAAAACACCTCCAAAGAAATCCAGACGCCAAGAAAAGATGGACAAGATCAGGGTCCAAAAGAAAAACCTCAAGATGCAAATGAAGACCGCATTGCCAGCTGAAAAACAAGGCTTGGAAAAACTGTGGAAAGACCTGAAAGAAAAACACAGCGCCCTCAGCAAAGCGGAATCTGCGAGGAAGAGGAAGAGCAAAAAGAAGAAGACACAAGAGCGCTTCTTCAGAGACCCCTTCCAGTTTGCCAGAACACTGTTTTAGCAGCCAAAATCTGGGACCCTAAGTGTGGACAAAGGAGTTCTTGAGCAGCATCTGAGGAAAACATACTCTGACCCACAGAGCAAAGCACCACTCGACATTCAAGGTCTGGTGTGGCCAACCAACCCTGAGGAACAGTTCAATGGCAAGCCTCCAACATTGGTGGAAATCAAGAAGGTGGTCGACAAAGCCAGAGCCAAATCATCACCAGGGCCAAACGGAATACCTTACCAGCTTTACAAGAAATGTCCCAAGGTGCTGGAGTGGCTCCACAGGCTGCTGCGATCGGCTTGGAGAAACCAGAAGATCAGCGGCCAGTGGATGACGGCAGATGGTGTGTACATCCCCAAAGAGCAAAACTCAAGTGACATCAGCCAGTTCAGGCCAATATCACTACTGAACGTCGAAGGGAAAATCTTCTTCTCTGTCATGGCAGCAAGGCTGACCAAATACCTGATGGAAAACAAGTACTTGGATGTGTCAGTCCAGAAAGGTGGCATCCCAGGCGTGGCTGGCTGTGTAGAACACGCCACAATGATCTGGGACGCAATCCAAAAAGCAAAAACAGAAAAGAGAGACCTGGACGTAGTGTGGCTTGATCTGGCAAACGCATATGGATCTGTGCCCCATGAGATGATACAGTTGGCTCTTGAGATGTACCATGTGCCAAAGAACATCCGCGACATGCTCAAGAAGTACTTCAATGGCTTCTCAATGCGGTTCTCTACCAAGGAGTACACAACAGACTGGATCAACTTGGAAGTGGGTATTGCAATGGGCTGTGCAATTTCCCCAATACTGTTCGTGCTGGCAATGGAACTCATCTTGAAAGCAGCAACAAACAACGCGAGACAAACAGACCTTGGCGATGGATACAAGATGCCTCCTCTCAAGGCCTTCATGGATGACACTACAGTGATTTCATCCAGAGAAGACGAGACACGTCATGTGCTGGAGAGGCTGGACGACATAGTTGCCTCATCCAGAATGAAGTTCAAGCCAAAGAAATCACGGAGTCTCTCACTGAGGAAAGGAAAAGTGGCCGGATCTGTGGTCTTCAGTGTTGCCAACCAGGCCATTCCAACAGTCACAGAAGAACCAGTCAAGAGCCTTGGAAGATGGTATGATGATACGCTGAAAGACACACAAAGAGCAAAAGAAACCAAGCAGATGGCGGAGGAAGGCTTGGAGACCATTGACCAGTGTGGGCTCCCTGGCAAATACAAGGTCTGGTGTCTGCAGTTCATGCTGATACCAAAGCTCCTATGGCCTCTGATGATATACGACATCTGCACCAGCATAGTGGAGGCAATGGAAGCCAAAATCAACAAGTTCACAAGGAAATGGCTTGGTGTCCCACCCTGTCTGACTGACATAGCGCTGTACTGTCGCCAAGCAAAGCTGAAACTACCACTGAAATCCATCCTGGAGGAATACAAAGCAGGGAAGATCAGACTTCAAAGCATGCTGGAGGACTCAGGAGACAAGGTGGTAGAAGCAATCAAGCCCCAGCTGAAGACAGGCAGAAAATGGAAAGTTCAAGAGGCGATGGATTCTGCAAAAGAAAGTCTCAAGATCAGAGAAATAACAGGACACACACAGACCAACAGACAAGGACTGGGGGTGACCAAAACTGAATGGTGGTCAAAGGCCAAAGGAAAAGCCAAAAGAGACATGATGATTCAGGAGATGAGAAAAGAAGAAGACCAAAAAAGACTCCAAAAAGCAGTCCAGCAGAGCCAGCAAGGGCAATGGACAACGTGGGAGAATGCACTCCAAAGAAGTCTCACTTGGAATGACATTTGGCACATGGCCCCTCTCAGGATCAGCTTCATTCTCAGATCTGCATATGACCTTCTGCCCTCAAATGCAAACCTGGTGAAGTGGGGGAAAACAGACGATCCTGCATGCCCCCTCTGCCATGAAAAACAAACAGTGGAGCATGTCCTAAGCTCATGTAAAGTAGCCCTGGCTCAAGGAAGGTACACATGGAGGCACAACCAAGTGCTCAAAGAGATTGTACAAGTAGTATGGGCTAGTACCAACACCACAAAAGGGAAAATCAGGACTCCAAAAGCACCCGCAACATTCTTCACGGCAGGAGGCAGCAAATCATGGCCAAGAACAACAGTGCCACTCGAAACATGCAGGCAGAGTCTGCTGGACGGGGCAGATGACTGGGAGTGCACTGCAGACCTCCCAGAATGGAAGAGTCACCCAGAGATCATCAGCAAGAGTGGCATGAGACCAGACATAGTAGTCCACTCTAAGTCAACCAAGCAGCTGATCATGATCGAGCTCACGGTGCCATATGAGAACAGAATGGAGGCAGCTCAAGACTGAAAAGTATGCTGATCTGGCAAACAGCCTGAGGAGAGAAGGCTATCAGGTCAAAGTCCTCACTGCAGAAATTGGAGCTAGGGGGTTTGTAGGAACGTCTGCATACAGCCTCATGAAACAGCTCTCAGTTGCAGGGAAGGAAAAAACCAGAGCCCTAAAAGCAATGGCAGAAGCGGCAGAGAGGTGTTCAAGCTGGATCTGGTCAAGGAGGAACAAAAGTGAACTTCATAAGGCTTAATTTCCCTACAAATATCAGGTGTCCCTGTGGCTCAGTGGTTAAAGCGCGAGTCATTAAGTGGAAAATGAGCATGTCCAGAGGGTCATGGGTTCGAATCCCAGCCATGGCTCGTCCCAAGATGGGAAAAAAAAAAAAAGGGGCAGCAGAGGGACATCCGGAGTCATGAACCGGGTGTGGCCCAACCCCCCTAGAGTGTCAGGAGATAAGGGCCGAAACACTTGCTTGAAGGGGGCTTCTCTTCTGAGGACTCTCTGCTGCCACGCTCTCCACGAGTTTCTTTCTACTGTTTTCTCTATTATCCTCTCCAGTGCACCACACAGGCACAGCTAGCAGCATTCAATCATATGCAAGCATAGTTTTTAAAAGGTAATTAGCATACTCTGAATTTCTAATTCATCTTGTAAGGTATATATACACATGACTTTTACATGAATGTGAAAGGGGCTGATGAAAGGCATGGATCCCCCCCCCCTCCCCTTTCCATGAGGATGATGAAAGGTAAGGATCCCCCCTCTCCTTTCCATGAGGATGATGAAAGGTAAGGATCCCCCCTCTCCCTGTCCTTCCATGGTGATGAAAGGTAAGGATCCCCCTCTCCCTGTCCTTTCCATGAGGATGATGAAAGGTAAGGATCCCCCCTCTCCCCATCCTTTCCATAAGGATGATGAAAGGTATGGATCCCCCCCCCCCCCCCCTCCCCGTCCTTTCAATGAGGATGATGAAAGGTAAGGATCCCCCCTCTCCCCATCCTTTCCATGAGGATGATGAAAGGTAAGGATCCCCCCTCTCCCCATCCTTTCCGTGAGGATGATGAAAGGTAAGGATTCCCCCCCTCCCCCCCCTCCACATCCTTTCCCTGAGGATGATGACTGGTAAGGATCCCCCCCGCCCCCCTCCCCCCCCCCCCGTCCTTTCCATGAGGATGATGAAAGGTATGGATCGCCCCCTCCCCGTCCTTTCCATGAGGATGATGAAAGGTATGGATCCCCCCCTCCCCGTCCTTTCCATGATGATGAAAGGTATGGATCCCCCCTCCCCGTCCTTTCCATGATGATGAAAGGTAAGGATCCCCCCTCTCCTTTCCATGAGGATGATGAAAGGTAAGGATCCCCCCTCTCCCTGTCCTTTCCATGAGGATGATGAAAGGTAAGGATCCCCCCTCTCCCTGTCCTTTCCATGAGGATGATGAAAGGTAAGGATCCCCCCCCCCCCCCCCCATCCTTTCCATAAGGATGATGAAAGGTATGGATCCCCCCCTCTCCCCGTCCTTTCCATGAGGATGATGAAAGGTAAGGATCCCCCCCCTTTCCATGAGGATGATGAAAGGTAAGGATCCCCCCTCTCCCTGTCCTTTCCGTGAGGATGATGAAAGGTATGGATCCCCCATTCCAGGGTTCCTACAGACTCCCAAGAACAAAATTCAAAGAGTTTTCAAGATGATTTTTTTCAAAATTCAAGACTACAAAACACATGCATAAATGGATACGCCCGTTACCACCTGTTTTCTGCTCTAGGTCGACTTGATCAGCTGTTACTTCATACAGCAGAAAGCAGAAGTACTGTTAGTACTAACTGTAAAGTCATTTTACATAAAAGAACTGCTAAAAGTCTCGAAAGTCACTGCACACTACATGTCCCAGAAAAATGCTCACTCAACTAGTCTGGAAACTCAGTGCACACAAATGCTCACTGATGAAGTCTGGAAACTCACTGTACACTACAGAAAAAACACACAAAAATAGTCTTCAAGCTGCTATTGGGGAAAAAAAGCAAGCAAGCAAGAAGGAAATAAAAATGTCACAGGATATCTTTCAGACAGTCCATTTTTTCTGAAATTTCCTTTTCCCTGTCCAAAATACTGGCTTTTTTGTCCTTGGCCTTTTTGCGGACAGCGTTTGATTGAGTTATGAAATGTATATCAAGCTGTTTAAGCTTCAGTTCTTTGTTTAGACATCAAACAATAGCAGGTAGTTTGATTCTTCTTCTGTCGTTTTCTTCAACAATGAAAGTGAGATGCAATGCCAAAAGTCACCAAATACTTTGATTTTCCCTCACCACACTGAAATCCTTTGGCGACTTGACCATCTGGAAACATTGTTTGAAAAAGCTGAGAGTTATGTTCACAAGAGCTGAAGCTTTGGTGCGCATTTACAGTGTGCAGTGTCCAAAGAATTTCAGATTTCAGCACATCTGTCTTTGAGCAAAACGAGTCCATTGTGGCTGAAGAGCTGGCACTAGATTCGTGCATGGACACGTCAGGATCAGGATTTAATGGCGACACAACATTTGTGTTCGACGCTGCTGCTGCCATCTTGTTTGTAAGAAAGTGCGAGATGGGTATCGCTGCTGAAAATTTGCTCGCCGCCAGTAGAACCATGTGCTTTTTGTCCTTTGCTGTGGCTAACCAGGGCACTCTCGCCCACTGTTTGCACATCAAAACTTTTTGTGCAGACTGTGCAGTAGCAGGCATGTTTGTTTGCTTGGTTTTCTCTCGCCCAGTCAGAATACTCGGGTTTATCCAACCATAGAAAGTTGAAAGCACATTTTCCCCCCAGTATTTTCAAGCTCTGTTCACGAACTAGCAATCACAATGAACTGAACAAACCGGAAGCGCAAGACCATCGTGCATGCGTAGAATTCAGAAATTGCGGAATTTACAAATTATCTCCCTTGGTTCCACAGCAGACAACAATGTGGGATCGTGACATGTAAAAATTTTGAAAATAATTGTTCATCAACCTGAACTCAGAAAAATCAAACTGACATTTTTTTCTTGCCACATCAAAAAATTTTGGGGGAGACAATGGCTTGATTTTCAAAGGTTTTCAAGGTTTGGTCAACATAACCACATTTTATTGATTTTCAAGGGGTTTCAAGGCTTTGAAATTGGCTCTCAGAAATCAAGGAGTTTCAAGGAGCATACGAACCCTGCCTTCTCCCCGTCCTTTCCACGAGGATGAGGAAAGGTATGGATCTTCCCTTTCCTGGTCCTTTCCATGAGGATGATGAAAGGTATGGATCCCCCATCTCCCTGTCCTTTCCATGAGGATGATGAAAGGTAAGGATCCCCCATCTCCCGGTCCTTTCCATGAGGATGATGAAAGGTATGGACCCCCCCCCCCCCCCTTTCCATGAGGAGGATGAAAGGTAAGGATCCCCCATCTCCCCATCCTTTCCATGAGGATGATGAAAGTTAAGGATCCCCTCTCTCCCCGTCCTTTCCATGAGGATGATGAAAGGATCCCCCCCCCCGTCCTTTCCATGAGGATGATGAAAGGTAAGGATCCCCCATCTCCCCGTCCTTTCCATGAGGATGATGAAAAGTATAGGATCCCCCTCTCCCCGTCCTGTCCATGAGGATGATGAAAGTTAAGGATCCCCCCTCTCCCCGTCCTTTACATGAGGATGATGAAAAGTAAGGATCCCCCCTCTCCCAGTCCTTTCCATGAGGATGATGAAAGGTAAGGATCCCCCCTTTCAGGTCCTTTCCTCGAGGATGATGAAAGGTATGGATCCCCCCTTTCCAGTCATTTCCATGAGGATGATGAAAGGTAAGGATCCTCCCCCTTTCCATGAGGATGATGAAAGGTAAGGATCCCCCCTTTCCAGTCCTTTCTATGAGGCTGATGAAAGGTAAGGATCCCCCCCGCCCCACTCTCCCCGTCCTTTCCATGAGGATGATGAAAGGTAAGGACCCCCCCCCCCCCCCCTTTCGGTCCTTTCCATGAGGATGATGAAAGGTAAGGATCCCCCCCTGTCCGGTTTTTTCCATGAGGATGATGAAAGGTAAGGATCCCCCCGCCCCACTCTCCCCGTCCTTTCCATGAGGATGACGAAAGGAAAGGATCCCCCCCCTTTCCGGTCCTTTCCATGAGGATGATGAAAGGTAAGGATCCCCCCCCCTTTCCGGTCCTTTCCATGAGGATGCCCTCACCTGCTCCTCCACCGTTTTCTGGCACTGCTCGGACAGGTCCATGACGTAGATGATGATGGCGCGCAGGTGGGTCAGGGCTGTGATGGCCTGCATCTCTATCGTGTTCATCTCCTCCATCGGGTGGTCCAGGATGCCAGGTGTGTCCACCACCTGTACACACACCCATGTATTTTACATAACCCCTAAAAGATGTCACTGCTGAGCGAACAGCGCATCAATTCTCAGTGACAAAGAACTGTGTTATGGATTCTGATGACACATAACAAGTGAAAGAGTCCAGCGGCAGCAGAAGGGGAAAAAAAATAGAGAAAAAGAATAACGATTCAAAAGGCTGTACTGCCTCATTTAACTGAAATATGTGATAAAATGATCCAATATTGTAATGTAATGTAATGTACAAGGATATTCATGGAGTGCTTTACCTCGCAAGAGCCCAAAGCGCATATTACAGAAAAACATGATAAAATTCTAATTCTAATTCAAAGCACACACACACACACACACACACACACGCACACACACACATGAACGTGCACACGCGTGCACACACACACACACACACACCACACAGACGCACAGACACACACACACACCCCCGAAAAACTCACACACGCGGACAGACACACAAGCGGGTTCAACACCAGCAAACATGCGCACAGTGGTAAGTGGATATCGTTAATCAGTCCGAGGGAAAAGATGTGTCTTTAGGGAGGTTTTTAAAGTCTCTAAAGAGTCCATGTTATGCACAGAAGAAGGGGGACTATTCCACAGAGCAGATGCCTGGTAAGAGAAAGATCGTTGGCCTGAAGTTTTCAGGCGAGCGGAGGGAAGCCGAAGCAGACGAGAATCGGTGGATGAGCGTAAGTTGCGAGACGGAACATAGAGATGGAGGAGGTCAGAGAGGTAGGAGGGAGCCAGATTATTCAGTGATTTGAAAAGCAGGAGGAGAACTTTAAAGTCAATGCGAGACTGAATTGGGAGCCAGTGTAAGGATGACAGAATTGGTGATATGTGATCAGATCTAGAGGAGCAGGAGATCAGACGGGCGGCATTGTTCTGAACTTTTTTAAGTTTAGAGATGAGCGTTAAGGGACAACCGGCAAGGAGGGAGTTACAATAGTCGAGCCGAGACAGAACAAAAGCACAGATTAGTCTTCAGGGCATTTTGAGTGAGGAAGTGGCGAACTGAGCTGATTCTACAAAGTTCAAGGTAGCAGGTAGCATGGGTGAAACTTGAAAAAAATTGAAAAACTGAAAGGTCAGGGTCCAGGGGCCTAGGGTCCAGGGGCAGCGCCCCTGGTGGGGGGGGCCTAAGCCCCCCGGCCGAAATTGATTTTTTGAAAAATTCAGACAGTTTTCGTGGCCTCTGGTGAAAGGAAATTTGGAGCTGAGGCCTTGTTTGAAACACATATTTATTGCTTATATGTGAAATTTAAAAAAAAAAAAAAAAAAAAAAAAAATTACCCCCCCAAAACCAGCTTGGCTGGTGCCTTGGACATAGATGGGCAGTAAGGGTATCAATATCAGGACCGCAAGCCTGTTGCAAGCCAACATATTTCCTGAACAGGAAATCTATTGGTAAATTGGAAGCCATGAGAAGAGTGCTGTTGTCAGTAGAACTCTGTGGTTACTCAAGATTTTTTTCTCTCCTTTCTGGTGGGAATGGATCATAAACTCCTCTATGTTGTCACAGCTGGAATAATGGAGAACAGGCTGTAGTGTTGTTTGTCTGAGCACAGCAATATTCTCTTGTAGAGCAAATGCAATTGTGCGTGTGTGTGCGTGCGCGTGTGTGTGTCACTAGGGGGGAGGGGGGGGGGGGGGGGCCATAGAGGGCTGCTGAAAAAGATTTTACGGAAATTCTTATCTTCATGCTTTTAATATGGTCTGGACTTCTGGCATGCTTTGCCAGCCGAGATTTTCCATTGGATCCATACTTGAGGTCCGAGTTGTTACACGCGGCAAAACGCTACACCAGGTTTGTTCGTTTTCAAACACCAAACACGATGTTGTCGTTTTTCATCATCTATTTCGTTCAGCCAAGCCCATCGCCACTTATTAGTGATGCCATCGTCAATCTCCTCAACTGAATCACCTTCTTTAAGATAGGACATTCTCACGGTTTCCAACAAACTCCAAACTCAAATCTCGATTTCAGCAAATGGTGCTTTATCTTTGTTCCCTAAAATAAAGAGTACTTCCGATTCGGCACTTCCGTTTTATGGTAAGACGCACTCGATACGTAATTTGCGCAATTTTAGAGACTTTTGAAAAAAATTTTTTTTTTTTTCCCAGATTTACGAAAAACGGAAAATTCCGTCTTGAATAATTTCATAAAACGGATTCCGTCCTCAGACTGAAGAAGTTTCACCCATGAGGTAGTAATGTTCTATGATGACCCTGACAAACAAGTTTACAGACAAACTGATGAAGAAACATTTCCTTTTCTTTCTCATCCTTCAACATTAATCACCTAAAATTTTGCGCGCCATATGTCATGGATGTCTAAGGACCCATGCGTTTCATCAAAGAATGATGCCTTGCTGCACACTGCGGTTCTCCAGGGATCCATGCTTTGTTTTTCTGAAGGAAAAGTTTTTTGTTTGCTACTTTTTTGACAAAAACTTCTTTTTTGGTACAGACATGGGCCATGCTTTATTAACAAAGTTATAAAATTCTGTGAAAATAGGTTAAACACTGACTCAGTTACCACAAGAAAACTTTGACTCTGGGTTATTTACTGCCCATGACCTTCGGTGAAGGTTAACCAGTCCGAAATCTTGAGTTCTAATTTCCTTTGACCTTCATTCACATGTGTCACAGTTTTATCATGGCAGCAAATCCTAAGTGGGGGTGAGAGTGTTGAGAAGTGAAGGCCACTGTGCTTTTGCCTCAATGACATCATCTCACTCTCACCCAATCACCCTGACCATATCAAAATATGGTCTATTTGTTCAGACAATAGGTCCAATAGGGATGTAATACTGATGTTTTGCAAGCATGTGCATGCATAAACATCTACACACAAACAATTTTACACAAACATACTGTCTAGTCTGAAAACAACATACATGCTTACGCACACACACACATTTTTTTTCTTTTACACTCTCACTTATTCTCTCTCTCTCTCTCACACACACGCTGAACTTCACCTGGTAACGATTGAACTTGTAATCTGTGTGTCCAACATACAAACTCTTGGTTGTGAATGCATAGGGCTGCACTTCAACATCAGCATTTGTAATCTGCAGCAAACAAAAAGATTGTTCAGTTACCCTGTATTGCAATCCACTGTCACGTTGAAAAGAATACTCTCTCATATAATAAACAGTCCAAAGATTCTATGCAGATTCAATTCACCAATGATTCTGCAGTAACAAAAGCTATTTAACTTGCGAAACATTTGCTAGTAACAATGACTGGCAAGTTAATCATGTACACCTAGCATAGACTTGTTTCATATTTTGATCTGTCCAGCTTGATAAATGCACTTAAAAAAATGTGGGTATAGGGACCAAAAGAACAGAGATGGGCCAATAAATTGCAATCCTATGACTACAAAACAGCCCGCAGAAGAAATAAAATAAGATACAAATTTTGATCTCCAAAACATAAATGCTAATTTGTCTTTGCACATTCATTCAATGCAACACCGTTTTCTGTAAATGAATGAATGAATTCCTTTCAACTTCTTGTTCTTTCAGCCCACCTTGTTGATAAAGCTGGACTTGCCCACATTGGGGAATCCACAGATGATGATGGTACGTGTATTGGGGTCTATGGAGGGAAGACGAGACACGTGTTGTCGTACTTCTTCCAGGTAGGTCAGGTTCTGAGCCTGGCGCTTCAGGATCTTTACCATTCTGTAACCGTATGAGAATAACTTTGACTTGTAGCATCAGCAACAAAACAGGAAAAAACATCAACTGTCAGAGAAGCAAGTTTGTACTCTTAACCAACATCAGAATGATGTCCAATATACTATGTCCCAATTCTGTCAATCTTGCAGTCTGAGATAAAAAAAAATTTGATCATGAATATAAACCCCAGCAATGAACCTGAAAAATCTAAAGATCTACTGAATAGTTTTTTTTTTAAAGTTTAATCTCTCTCTCTCTCTCTCTCTCTCTCACACACACACACACACACACACACACACACACACACACACACACACACACAACACCACACACACACACACACATATACACACCCCTCTCTCTTCAGACATGACTGACAAATATACCTGCTATATTTCAACAAAGTGCAGAACAAACCTAAAGATAAGCAAACAATAACACACTTCCTGAATAAAACGAACAGTGGCATTAAAAGTGATCTGTTTTCCAGTTCCTATGGTTAAACTCAATCTTGAGTTTGAAAAGTGTCTCACCACAGAAATCGATCTTTAAAATGCCAAAAAGGTACAGGCCCAATAACAATGCAAATTTTACAACATTGGGTTCTTAGCTTTTTTTTTTCTTTTTCTTTTTTAAGTAACCATCCTTTCTCACTCTTAGACAGATATATATAAACTTGACACTTCTGCAAAACTATCAAGGTCACAACTTTTTCATTTTGTAGTAAGGAGTCTGAAAAGTTTTACAATTAGCAACAAAAAGATAATATCCCCAGCTGTATTAATCAAATAATACACATCATGTGACCCATAACAATGAAAGGTACATTAAATCAAACAGATACATGCACACACACATAACAGAACCCTTTGACTTATTTTTCATAAATTTCGTGCTGTGGCCTCTTTTTCCCCTTTGGTTCAGTGACTATGTAATCTTCATCATTTAACAACAACCTTTTAAACCTTCAAAAACAAGTTTTCATGGCTGCTAAATGCGTTTGTAAAATGTAATGTATAACCGTAACCTGCTCACATTTGAGCCCTGATTTTCCAAAATTGCTGACCACTGACTTGCAAATTTCAGAAATCCACTACTTTGTTGTGAAGAAACCAACCACCATGGATTTTATACAGATAAACTGTTTGTTCACATTTCAACAAAAACTTGGCAAACTTTGACCATGCGCCCTTTGCAGTGATTGGTCACACACCGACTAATCATCAACACATCAAATCTGGAAATGTGTATGCAAACAGCATCACACACACGCACGCACGCACCACGCCACACACACACACAAACACAAATGAATGCAGTCACAGTCCCTGTTCTGTACTGTTTACCTCCCCAGTGCAGCCTTCTTCAAGTGCTTGCAGCGGTACAGTGTGTCTCCATACTTCATTAGACGTACGTAGTCCTTGGCCACACTGCAATACAACATCCCTCACATATACAAAAGAAAAATCCAGAGCAAATGCTCTGCAATAACACTGACTGAAAAATGTAGGCTGGAAAATGAGAATAAATATGATCATGTACAACACTCCATTCCTTGCAGCTTGTCTCACATGGTCACATTCAAAGTCATACACACAGCATACTTGGCAAAATAAAAAATTTCCAATACACAACCTTACCAAAAACAAATATCTAGAGATGGCAGATTAGTCATGGAAACATTCCACATTTTTCAGCTCACCAGTATGACTGAAATTATATGAAAAGGTCTACTGTTTCGGTCACTTCATTAATTATACACCTTAAGGCATGGTATGTGTCTCTGTGTATGTGTGTGCATGTTTATGTACATGCATGTCAGAAAGAGAGAGAGAGAGAGAGAGAGAGAGAGAGAGAGTGTGTGTGTGTGTGTGTGTGTGTGTGTGTGTGTGTGTGTGTATGTGTGTGCACACATGTGTGCATGTGTGAGTAGTGTGTGTTAGTGTGAATGCATGCTTGTATGAACTGTGTCCATCCTCCATGTTCAAGTGCCATTTGTGTTGATGTATATGTGCATGTGCGTGCTTGAGTGCAAAATGTGTGTGTGCATGCATGTGTGTGTGTGCATGTGAGTGTGTGTGCGAGAGAGAGAAAGAGCATGCCGACATGCATGCTTACAAAGTTAAAAACAGTACTTCCTGAAATGCAATATGTATGTTTGTGACGAAAACTGTTCCCTACAAAGAGTTGGTTTCAAAGGTGTCATTATCTATAATATCAGCCACACATCAGTCACTACACTCAGTCTCCACATTAGGGCACTGACTTGTCAGTCAGGTCAGTCACTACACTCAGTCTCCACATTAGGGCACTGACTTGTCAATCAGGTCAGTCACTACAATCAGTCTCCACATTAGGGCACTGACTTGTCAATCAGGTCAGTCATTACACTCAGTCTCCACATTAGGGCACCGACTTGTCAATCAGGTCAGTCACTACAATCAGTCTCCACATTAGGGCATTGACTTGTCAATCAGGTCAGTCTCTACACACCATCTTTATATTAGGGCACTGACTTCTCAGTCAGGCCAGTCATCACACACACGATCCCCACACTAGGGCACTGACTTGTCAATCAGGTGGCGGGCTGTGTTGATCTGTCCCAGGGCCAGCTTATAATGGTCTCTGTTGTACAGCAGTGACAGCAGATCACAGTAGAATGGATGCAAGTCCTGTGAATGTGAGAGCAGAAAACAACGAAATATTTGACCTCAGGACTAGTCATACAGTTGTACATTTTATGATATAGTGAAACTGCAAAATGAGAATCCTCCCCATAGAGACTCTCTCCTGCCTAAAGACCCAAACTTACAATTTAATTTGAAGATCTAGGACAGTAATGAGAAGCCCCAACACAGTTTCAAGAAGAAAAAAAAGACAAACATTAAAAACAAAAGAAAAATAATTAAAGTTTAAACATAATAACAGCAAATGAAATAATGCAAGTACTGGACAATGAAGAGAACTAAACAATAAAAGATAAAAAAAAAAAAAAAGAAGAAAAAAAATTGCATAAAATAAAAGATCTTCAGTTTCTTGAGTTTTTACTAAAAACCATATCATTTTCTTACAAGTTACAATATTTTCTTTCTTTTCAACTCTCCCAGGTCAACACAAACTAGTAAACAAATACCTCAATCCCTTTCATGCTTGCAGATCACTCAAATGAAACAAAGATCTTATTTCAACATTTGGCTGGTTCCGAGCTGTCACCCAGATATCACACTAAAACGTGTCGAGATAAAAATCCTGTGCACTACTAATAAAATACTGAAAACATTTTATTCACTGGAAGGCCCACAACACTGCTTTACATGGACTCTTTCCCCAACACTCAATCATCCAGGGTAAGCTGTTTCAATGGTCATTCTTTGGATGCCTGTGACTTAATCACTTTTCAAGCAATTCTCTCACTACCTTCAACCAAAATAAAGGAACTCATTTGTGGTTTCAAGTCGCACTAGAGGCATTTGTGGGATATTTTGAGGGAGAGGGAAGGGAGAGCCTTCCTACCAACTGTTGAAGATGCTGTGGGGTTAAATGGGAAGGACTTGAGCCACAAGTCATGTTTTAATTGCTGAACGGACACATCTCTGACAGTGTTGCTTATATTTCCTGATCACCATAACAGGTGTTGGTATCCCTTGGGCCTGGTTAACACCAAGATATATGACAGGAACCTTAGATAAAACCTCTGTGTCATGTAGTCTCTGACCACAATGCAACCATCCTCATACATAGAATCATCTTCCATCATCCTCTTCGTCACTGATCATCACACAGAAAAGCCTCAAATTCTGCATCTATCATTGTATCAACCTTCAGACCACTGCCACATCTTTTAAAAAATGTATAGCTCACTCCCTGTACAGCACCCTTCCGTTCAGGAATGCACCTCACACAGCGTTCTTTCAACTCTTTTTTTAATTATCAACAGCAATAACATTATTTTTCAATTGTCCATTAGTTTCCTTCTGTACTATTAGTTCAGAATTTTCATTTTCAATAATTTTTCTTTTCAACAACAACCTGTGTTTTTGCAACAACAACAAAATATATGTATCCCTAGAAAAGAGTGTTTCGTTATTACTATCAACCAAATTCCTAGTCACTAATGGCAGAATAAGAATTAATGCCCGGCTCTCACAGTGATCTCCGTTTTGACATCTTCGCCACATCCATACCTGTAGTAAGTTCAAATCAGATAGGTAATCCATGCCTGTAGTAAGCTCAAATCAGATAGGTAATCCATGCCTGTAGTAAGTTCAAATCAGACAGGTAATCCATGCCCATAGTAAGTTCAAATCAGACAGGTAATCCATGCCCGTAGTAAGTTCCGACCAGACAGGTAATCCATGCCCGTAGTAAGCTCAAATCAGACAGGTAATCCATGCCTGTAGTAAGCTCAAATCAGACAGGTAATCCATGCCCGTAGTAAGTTCCAACCAGACAGGTAATCCATGCCCGTAGTAAGCTCAAATCAGACAGGTAATCCATGCCCATAGTAAGTTCAAGTCAGACAGGTAATCCATGCCCATAGTAAGTTCAAGTCAGACAGGTAATCCATGCCCATAGTAAGTTCAAGTCAGACAGGTAATCCATGCCTGTAGTAAGTTCAGATCAGACAGGTAATCCATGCCTGTAGTAAGTTCAGATCAGACAGGTAATCCATGCCTGTAGTAAGTTCAAATCAGACAGGTCAGTATCTGTAGATTCTCACAGACTGTCATTTGGTGAACATGGTGGAACCCTTCAGACGGAGATGCACATTCATGTCAGTTCCACAACTAAACAATCATTGTCACCTGTCAAAGGCTAGCTGGGTGATGTCCTGCAAATGCTGGGTCAGACCAGGCACCAAAGAATGCCACTGAAGTGACCCAGTGTGAGTGCTAGGTCACCTCATGATGACCTGATTGGATTGTTCTCAGTGCTGGGGAGCCCCTCAACACAACAAAACAGGATATGGTTATGTGGGGCCGGAATGGGTGATATGGAAATAAGACTCCATGAGTGGACACAGAACGACTGATAGCAAAATAAATAACTATAAATAAAAAATTTTTAAAGGAGACAGAGAAGATGATTGATAGCAAAAAAAAAAAAAAAAAAAAAAAAAGTGAGAGATTAGTCGTTTACGTCTGTAACAGGCTTACTCTTCTTCAAAGATCTATTTGTCATAGAGCAGTATCGCTTGAATTAGTGCAGATATAGACCATAGATGCTGAACTTCACATTGACAAGGCACTGAGAAGGTTAATCACAGTATATGCATTAACTAAAAGGCAAAACTTTGAAAAAACTGATAACTGTCTGTGTTGTGTGCGTGTGTGTGTGTGTGTGTGTGTGTGTGTGTGTGTGTGTGTGTGTGTGTGTGTGTGTGTGTGGCATGCGTGCGTGCGTACGTGCGAGTGTGTGTGTGTGTGTGTGTGTGTGTGTGTGTGTGTGTGTGTGTGTGTGTGTGTGTGCGTGAGTGCATGTGCATGCACGCATCTGTGATTTACAATACTACATAAACCTGGCACAAGCATCTTACAGCGACAAAAACAATGACCAACGCAAGGAGGCCCCAGAATGCTTAATCTACCTGATGCTGCAACTTTTCTCAATGACTAATATTAATGAAATTGTCAGCAATGTTTATTTCTTCTTTTTTTTTTTCATAACAAAAACAACTCACCTGAATGTTAGGAAACTCAGTCAGGATGGTGGACAGCTTGTCATGGATGGTTTGCTGGCAGAACTTGATTTTTCGCATATAAAATCCACGTATCCTCACAATGCTGTAGTGTTTGTGGATCACAGTTGGAGTTTTTCTCTGAGTCTTGGAAAGGACGATGTCTATCAAGTCCTAAACAACAAAACTGTGAGTTGAGATCAAATCATAATTTTCCTGAGTTTGAAATTTGTTTGCTAATACACCCAACAACAAAAATCTCACTTTTCAAGTAACACACACACATAAACACACACACACACGCACACACAACGCACACAAACAACACTCACACACACACACAAACACACTCTCTCTCTCTCTCTCTCCCTCTCTCAACAGCTCTGATCGAGACACTGAGAGACTGAGATAATTATCAGAAACAGAAATAAATCTAGAAAACAAAAGTAAATGGGTCAGATCAGTTGTGTTTTGTCCGAGTTCAGCGGAATTTTAACAACTGGGGTAAAATTCTATAAACCAAAGCAGTTGGCATGGTGATAGTCACTGTGGTAGTGTGTGTGTGTGTGTGTGTGTGTGTGTGTGTGTGTGTGTGTGTGTGTGTGTGTGTGTGTGTGTGTATGTGTGTGTGTGCGCGTGCGTGCGCACATGCATGCATGTGCATGGAGATCTTCTTGAGTGTACGTGCTGTTTTGAAAATTTTTTTTTAAATGTGTGCACTTAATGCTTTCCCTTTCCAGGTCAGCTTGCACTACAGGTCAGCTTGCACAACAGGTCAGCCTGCACAACAGGTCAGCTTGCACTACAGGTATGTCAGAAACCACTGGCAGCAGGATTGGAATACACAGACGGTAACAAACTCTTTCAGATCCGTCCAAACCTAAAGGTCTCATCTACATCTGGTGGTCACAAAGAAGAAACGGTTCTGTGCCAGCTGCACACCGGCCATTCGTATTTTACTCATTCATACCTTTTACAGAGTGTAGAAGCTCCATGGTGCATTCCATGTCATGCGCCACTCATAATGAAACATATTCCTTTAGAATGTTGGAACTTGCATGATGTGAGACACAAACGTTTTACAGCAGATTCCATGAAAATCTTGTTCAGATATGTTCCGCCTGATGCGATCTTTGAATTCTTGAAAGAGATTAACATTTTTTGTCGGATCTGAGATTTTACAGTGGAAAGTTTTTTAACAAAATTTCGGGTAGGTTTTTAGAAGATGTATTTTAAAGAATTGTGTAAATGAATGACTTGTGAGTTGATTTTAACGTGGTGACAACCCTGACATGGCCCCTTGCGGTCGGCGGGGCTATAAGCAACATTACCTTACCTTACCTTGCACTCCATAGTCTTCGAGACTGAAGGATGCCTACATAACCTTGCACTACATGTCAGCTTGCACTAGAGGTCAGCTTGCACTACAGGTCAGCTTTCTTGCTTTTACTTCATAAAAGTAATGGGTACTGATGAAGATTGCATTCTTTTTAGGCAATTATTAAATGCCACCTAATTAATTTTTTTTTTTTTTTAAATCGACATTGTGAAGAAACGATAAATGAAACAGCAGGGTATATAAATGAATGTTCTTGAAAACCATGGGCCTAGATACATGATGATGTATGGCTTCCATCATGACAGAAATGACATCTACATGTACAGCTTCCATCATGACAGAAATGACATCTACATGTACAGCTTCCATCATGACAGAAATGACATCTACATGTACAGCTTCCATCAGAAATGACATCTACATGTACAGCTTCCATCATGACAGAAATGACATCTACATGTACAGCTTCCATCATGACAGAAATGACATCTACATGTACGGCTTCCATCATGACAGAAATGACATCTACATGTACTGCTTCCATCATGACAGAAATGACATCGACACTTTTGGGATAAGCAGTAAAAGCTGGAGTTTGCTGCTTAGAACCTAAGGTCCTTTGATAACCCACTGGAAAACACAATTTTGTTTTAAAAACTGAACACAACTTCTTTAGAAAGATGACAGTATTTTCGTCTGGGGAAAAAAGTTTCTGGTCTTCAAACCAATCCTAAATTTTGCCTAAATAGTGTGTGTGTGTGTGTGTGTGTGTGTGTGTGTGTGTGTGTGTGTGTGTGTGTGTGCTGCTTGAAATAAATGCACAAAAATAATGCAAACAGAGCAGCTGTGGTTGAGGACCAACATAACTGCGGCAGAACTCCAGTACAAAATCTTTCAAGGGAAAGTGTTCAGGGGAAAGGGCTTGTTACTAGTAAAATTCAAATGGTGACATTAAAGCAACTAATGTACATTTCATTAAGGAAAGGACAAAATACACAAGAGTCGCAACAAACGCACCATACCATAATCAGTGTATAGCATGGTGCTTCTAGGTTTCCCATCTGACCCACTATCATAAGAAATGGGTTTTAAAGCTATTTTGTCCATGTCCTCATTTCATGACATCTCTTATCTGGCTAGTGCTGCTGGGAGATAAGTGACTATGCTTTGCTTAACAATCAAACAGCAGATGAGGACTGGAAAGATCTGCCAAAAATTCAAAACGTGTTGTTTCAAATACATTTATTCCACTGCCTCTTATTCTGTGGGACACATTACTGAAGATTCAAAGAAACTTATATTACAAGAATTTTAAGCAGCTGGATATCACTGATAATTAATATCCGCATCTGAGTTGAGCAGACTGTGATGCAATTGAATATCTTATCATGGGCATTTATCATACATTATATCTTGAAAAGATACAGCTTTAAAATACTCGTTCATTGATCCTAATTGCATGGGCCTTCTCTGCAACGTGTATTTTTTACAAAAACAGCATTGCGTGACTTTGGCCTACAGCACCCTTCTTTTGTACTACTAAAACAAACAAACGATAACAAGAACAACACACCAACACATCTGTCTTCTTTCAATTGGCATTGTTATCAGAAACATTTCCTTTTTCTTGATGTTCATCAGCTGGAATTTGTGCGTTCTAGGGAAATCTCTATACCATTTTGGATGTTTCAGGAATGGAACTGAACCAAAGTAGAAAGAAACTCGTGGAGAGCGTGGCAGCAGAGAGTCCTCAGAAGAGAAGCCCCCTTCAAGCAAGTGTTTCGGCCCTTATCTCCTGACACTCTAGGGGGGTTGGGCCACACCCGGTTCATGACTCCGGATGTCCCTCTGCTGCCCCTTTTTTTTTTTTTCCCATCTTGGGACGAGCCATGGCTGGGATTCGAACCCATGACCCTCTGGACATGCTCATTTTCCACTTAATGACTCGCGCTTTAACCACTGAGCCACAGGGACACCTGATATTTGTAGGGAAATTAAGCCTTATGAAGTTCACTTTTGTTCCTCCTTGACCAGATCCAGCTTGAACACCTCTCTGCCGCTTCTGCCATTGCTTTCAGGGCTCTGGTTTTTTCCTTCCCTGCAACTGAGAGCTGTTTCATGAGGCTGTATGCAGACGTTCCTACAAACCCCCTAGCTCCAATTTCTGCAGTGAGGACTTTGACCTGATAGCCTTCTCTCCTCAGGCTGTTTGCCAGATCAGCATACTTTTCAGTCTTGTAGATTTGAGCTGCCTCCATTCTGTTCTCATATGGCACCGTGAGCTCGATCATGATCAGCTGCTTGGTTGACTTAGAGTGGACTACTATGTCTGGTCTCATGCCACTCTTGCTGATGATCTCTGGGTGACTCTTCCATTCTGGGAGGTCTGCAGTGCACTCCCAGTCATCTGCCCCGTCCAGCAGACTCTGCCTGCATGTTTCGAGTGGCACTGTTGTTCTTGGCCATGATTTGCTGCCTCCTGCCGTGAAGAATGTTGCGGGTGCTTTTGGAGTCCTGATTTTCCCTTTTGTGGTGTTGGTACTAGCCCAGACTACTTGTACAATTTCTTTGAGCACTTGGTTGTGCCTCCATGTGTACCTTCCTAGAGCCAGGGCTACTTTACATGAGCTTAGGACATGCTCCACTGTTTGTTTTTCATGGCAGAGGGGGCATGCAGGATCGTCTGTTTTCCCCCACTTCACCAGGTTTGCATTTGAGGGCAGAAGGTCATATGCAGATCTGAGAATGAAGCTGATCCTGAGAGGGGCCATGTGCCAAATGTCATTCCAAGTGAGACTTCTTTGGAGTGCATTCTCCCACGTTGTCCATTGCCCTTGCTGGCTCTGCTGGACTGCTTTTTGGAGTCTTTTTTGGTCTTCTTCTTTTCTCATCTCCTGAATCATCATGTCTCTTTTGGCTTTTCCTTTGGCCTTTGACCACCATTCAGTTTTGGTCACCCCAGTCCTTGTCTGTTGGTCTGTGTGTGTCCTGTTATTTCTCTGATCTTGAGACTTTCTTTTGCAGAATCCATCGCCTCTTGAACTTTCCATTTTCTGCCTGTCTTCAGCTGGGGCTTGATTGCTTCTACCACCTTGTCTCCTGAGTCCTCCAGCATGCTTTGAAGTCTGATCTTCCCTGCTTTGTATTCCTCCAGGATGGATTTCAGGGGTAGTTTCAGCTTTGCTTGGCGACAGTACAGCGCTATGTCAGTCAGACAGGGTGGGACACCAAGCCATTTCCTTGTGAACTTGTTGATTTTGGCTTCCATTGCCTCCACTATGCTGGTGCAGATGTCGTATATCATCAGAGGCCATAGGAGCTTTGGTATCAGCATGAACTGCAGACACCAGACCTTGTATTTGCCAGGGAGCCCACACTGGTCAATGGTCTCCAAGCCTTCCTCCGCCATCTGCTTGGTTTCTTTTGCTCTTTGTGTGTCTTTCAGCGTATCATCATACCATCTTCCAAGGCTCTTGACTGGTTCTTCTGTGACTGTTGGAATGGCCTGGTTGGCAACACTGAAGACCACAGATCCGGCCACTTTTCCTTTCCTCAGTGAGAGACTCCGTGATTTCTTTGGCTTGAACTTCATTCTGGATGAGGCAACTATGTCGTCCAGCCTCTCCAGCACATGACGTGTCTCGTCTTCTCTGGATGAAATCACTGTAGTGTCATCCATGAAGGCCTTGAGAGGAGGCATCTTGTATCCATCGCCAAGGTCTGTTTGTCTCGCGTTGTTTGTTGCTGCTTTCAAGATGAGTTCCATTGCCAGCACGAACAGTATTGGGGAAATTGCACAGCCCATTGCAATACCCACTTCCAAGTTGATCCAGTCTGTTGTGTACTCCTTGGTAGAGAACCGCATTGAGAAGCCATTGAAGTACTTCTTGAGCATGTCGCGGATGTTCTTTGGCACATGGTACATCTCAAGAGCCAACTGTATCATCTCATGGGGCACAGATCCATATGCGTTTGCCAGATCAAGCCACACTACGTCCAGGTCTCTCTTTTCTGTTTTTGCTTTTTGGATTGTGTCCCAGATCATTGTGGCGTGTTCTACACAGCCAGCCACGCCTGGGATGCCACCTTTCTGGACTGACACATCCAAGTACTTGTTTTCCATCAGGTACTTGGTCAGCCTTGCTGCCATGACAGAGAAGAAGATTTTCCCTTCGACGTTCAGTAGTGATATTGGCCTGAACTGGCTAATGTCACTTGAGTTTTGCTCTTTGGGGATGTACACACCATCTGCCGTCATCCACTGGCCGCTGATCTTCTGGTTTCTCCAAGCCGATCGCAGCAGCCTGTGGAGCCACTCCAGCACCTTGGGACATTTCTTGTAAAGCTGGTAAGGTATTCCGTTTGGCCCTGGTGATGATTTGGCTCTGGCTTTGTCGACCACCTTCTTGATTTCCGCCAACGTTGGTGGCTTGCCATTGAACTGTTCCTCAGGGTTGGTTGGCCACACCAGACCTTGAATGTCGAGTGGTGCTTTGCTCTGTGGGTCAGAGTATGTTTTCCTCAGATGCTGCTCAAGAACTCCTTTGTCCACACTTAGGGTCCCAGATTTTGGCTGCTCAAACAGTGTTCTGGCAAACTGGAAGGGGTCTCTGAAGAAGCGCTCTTGTGTCTTCTTCTTTTTGCTCTTCCTCTTCCTCGCAGATTCCGCTTTGCTGAGGGCACTGTGTTTTTCTTTCAGGTCTTTCCACAGTTTTTCCAAGCCTTGTTTTTCAGCTGGCAGTGCGGTCTTCATTTGCATCTTGAGGTTTTTCTTTTGGACCCTGATCTTGTCCATCTTTTCTTGGCGTCTGGATTTCTTTGGAGGTGTTTTCTCTTTGGGTAGTTTTGCTCCATAGGCGTCTCTACATGTGGCATACACAATGTCCCCATATGTGGCTAGTTTGTGTTCCAGGGTGCTTTTCCCTATCAGTGCATCGAGTCTTTGGACGATTTTTGCATCCAGTTTCTCCCAATCTTCAGTTTCGTTTGCTCGTGGCAGGTTGAGTTTCAGGCGCCTGGCATCGAGGGCCTGTGCAAATTCCTCATCCGAACCAACAGCGTGGATGTCCTTGGCACTGTGGTTTAAATCCTGGCCTTGGTCTTCCGACGTCTTATCTGCTGATGCAGTGCGCTGCTGCTCATTCAGATGAGTCTTCACACATCCCATCTTTGTTCTGTGGATCTTCATGCCACGGGTGGTAGCGAAACGCTTTCCACAGACACATGGATATTCCATTTGGTCCATGTTCATAGTCCGTTTGGGATTTGCAGTCATGATTGGTTGAGCACCGATGGATTCATCATTCTCTCCCCCTTTCGGTGAATCCTGGGAGCATCTTTTCCTTTTATTTTTAGTAGCCACATGTTTAAGGCAAAGTGGGGAGCCAGCCCACAGAGCCCTTGGTTCTGGTCTTTCCCAGTGTCCTCCGGTCTTTCCCGGACGTCCTCCGGCCTATTCCCGGAAGTCAATGGTTTACCCATGCATCAGTAGAAAGAAACTCGTGGAGAGCGTGGCAGCAGAGAGTCCTCAGAAGAGAAGCCCCCTTCAAGCAAGTGTTTCGGCCCTTATCTCCTGACACTCTAGGGGGGTTGGGCCACACCCGGTTCATGACTCCGGATGTCCCTCTGCTGCCCCTTTTTTTTTTTTTCCCATCTTGGGACGAGCCATGGCTGGGATTCGAACCCATGACCCTCTGGACATGCTCATTTTCCACTTAATGACTCGCGCTTCAACCACTGAGCCACAGGGACACCTGATATTTGTAGGGAAATTGAGCCTTATGAAGTTCACTTTTGTTCCTCCTTGACCAGATCCAGCTTGAACACCTCTCTGCCGCTTCTGCCATTGCTTTCAGGGCTCTGGTTTTTTCCTTCCCTGCAACTGAGAGCTGTTTCATGAGGCTGTATGCAGACGTTCCTACAAACCCCCTAGCTCCAATTTCTGCAGTGAGGACTTTGACCTGATAGCCTTCTCTCCTCAGGCTGAACCAAATGAAACATTAAAAGGAAATCTAAGGGAACTTGGGGGTAAAGCTTCTCCAAAAATCCAACAACAAAAAAAGCTAGAACTGGAAACTGTGCAATCTGGTCCTTTTCGAGGCATACTATAAACATACATAATTTTGTAAAATGTAATTCTGTAATTTTCTAACTCTTACCACTTTTTTATTGCATAATGTCATATATTTACACTCTTTAAATTCAATAAAAACACAAAACACCATCTTTTTTCAGCGCAAGCTTTCAAGCCACTGCTCTTCTTCAGGCCGCATTACAACAAGTGACACAATAGAAAAAATGACGTCCATTGGTGACATTATCTGTGACGTCATCTCTCTCTCTCTCTCGTGCACAACTCCATCATCCTCTGTTTCTCTGTTCAGTCAGGCCCACACATTGAGCCCTTGTGGATAGTTTGTCTTGAGCTTGTACTCAGTTCAGTCAGGCCCACACATTGAGCCCTTCTGGATAGTTTGTCTTATGCTTGTACATTAATTTTTTTACACTCTCACGAAATAGTCATAAATATGTCCAAATTCTGTGATTAAGACACAATCTCCTAGTGCAACTTTTTCTGTCCTAGCATAGTTTATTTCCTGATGACAGAAGAAGCATTTCAAGCAATACACAAGACCCAGAGTTTTAACTTTTCCTATGAAACAGCTGAGGGTTCCTTCTCTACAGCTATCTCTGAGCACTCCCAGCTCCAAGAATTTCTTTATTTGTTCAAAAGCTTCATCACATTTACTAGTAGAAAGAAACTCGTGGAGAGCGTGGCAGCAGAGAGTCCTCAGAAGAGAAGCCCCCTTCAAGCAAGTGTTTCGGCCCTTATCTCCTGACACTCTAGGGGGGTTGGGCCACACCCGATTCATGACTCCGGATGTCCCTCTGCTGCCCCTTTTTTTTCCCCATCTTGGGACGAGCCATGGCTGGGATTCGAACCCATGACCCTCTGGACATGCTCATTTTCCACTTAATGACTCGCGCTTTAACCACTGAGCCACAGGGACACCTGATATTTGTAGGGAAATTAAGCCTTATGAAGTTCACTTTTGTTCCTCCTTGACCAGATCCAGCTTGAACACCCCTCTGCCGCTTCTGCCATTGCTTTCAGGGCTCTGGTTTTTTCCTTCCCTGCAACTGAGAGCTGTTTCATGAGGCTGTATGCAGACGTTCCTACAAACCCCCTAGCTCCAATTTCTGCAGTGAGGACTTTGACCTGATAGCCTTCTCTCCTCAGGCTGTTTGCCAGATCAGCATACTTTTCAGTCTTGTAGATTTGAGCTGCCTCCATTCTGTTCTCATATGGCACCGTGAGCTCGATCATGATCAGCTGCTTGGTTGACTTAGAGTGGACTACTATGTCTGGTCTCATGCCACTCTTGCTGATGATCTCTGGGTGATTCTTCCATTCTGGAAGGTCTGCAGTGCACTCCCAGTCATCTGCCCCGTCCAGCAGACTCTGCCTGCATGTTTCGAGTGGCACTGTTGTTCTTGGCCATTATTTGCTGCCTCCTGCCGTGAAGAATGTTGCGGGTGCTTTTGGAGTCCTGATTTTCCCTTTTGTGGTGTTGGTACTAGCCCAGACTACTTGTACAATCTCTTTGAGCACTTGGTTGTGCCTCCATGTGTACCTTCCTTGAGCCAGGGCTACTTTACATGAGCTTAGGACATGCTCCACTGTTTGTTTTTCATGGCAGAGGGGGCATGCAGGATCGTCTGTTTTCCCCCACTTCACCAGGTTTGCATTTGAGGGCAGAAGGTCATATGCAGATCTGAGAATGAAGCTGATCCTGAGAGGGGCCATGTGCCAAATGTCATTCCAAGTGAGACTTCTTTGGAGTGCATTCTCCCACGTTGTCCATTGCCCTTGCTGGCTCTGCTGGACTGCTTACTATAATATGCCCTCATCATTGCAATTCTGTTCTTCAAAGAAGCTGTTCCTAAAATGATGTTTAGAGACTGTGAGTAATGAACTGTTCTGGAGATGGAATGATTTGAAGATTAAAAAAAAAACACTTTCTGTGCATACATATTGTTGATTTTTCTTTTTCCCCCCTCCCTTTTCCTAAAACAAACACAGGATAAATTCAGAAAATTTAAGAGAGTCCTGCATGTATTTTCTATTTCTTTTTAAAAATTATTTATGCATCTTAATTTAATTTCCATTTACAACGATCACAGAGAGAAAAATTGCCTTCCTTCTTTATGATTTAAGGGACAATAACCAGAGTTGTTTTTCAGTCACTGTACAAAGGGAGGAATCTGTGGGAAAGATATATATCTGTGTGTGTATGTGTGTGTGTGACTTTTGTTTTGTGCCTTGACAGTCGATGATCTTGGCCTCCACAACAGACAGATCAATGGGAAAATTCACTCAAATCAGGTGAGTGGCAGGAAGAAGCGAGTCTGTTTGGACCGCGTCACATGCCGACATCAATCTGTGCGACTTGAGACTAACGGCACTGGTAATGTGGCTCTAGAGACTAACGGCACCGGCGATGTGGCAATGTCAGGACATGTCACATACATGTGTAATTTTCATAAAGATGTCATAACACGTGCCACATGTACATTCGAGTTATGCCGTGACAACCGCAACGAGTCATACAGTGCCCAAGACACGCCTGGCAGTGATTTAAGATACTTGAATGAAACTTATAACGTCCTTGTAAATACTTGTAAATTTAATTGCTATAACGGGTGAAATACCTTTGACGGTGGAACCACCGTAATCCTCTTGAAATTGTACCTCGACTCCATCTTCGCAGATTTCTAAAAAAGGAAGTGTTCACGGCAAGAACGACAACTCTCAGGCCAAACCTACCGGAAGACATAGAAAACAGTTGGGGGGGGGGGGGGGGGTTGTTTTGTGCAGGTTCTAGTCCACAGATCTAAATCACTTGATATGTTGGGTGTTGGAAGTCTTTTTACAAGGCCTGTTCACCACTCCTGTTCAAAACTAGACTTGCGAGCGTGGCATGGCAAAGCAGTCTAGTGGTAACAGCTAGGGTCGAATTTGCTTGGCAGACTTTCCCAATGGGCATCCAGTCTTCTTTTGAAAGCACTAATGCTCGGGGCCGTCACCACATTATCTGGAAGACTGTTCCATGTGGACACCACTCTCTGCGCGAAGAAACTGGAACGCATGTTCAGTCTGCAATGTCTTTTCTCTAGTTTTAGTGAGTTCTCTCTAGTGTCTCTACCTTGGTGGAGCTGGAGTTGTGGTCTCTCTGTGTCATATAAGCCATGTACAAACTTAAAAGTGTCAATCATGTCGCCTCTGTTTCTGCGGTGTTTGAGGCTTGGCAGTTCTAGTGCTGCTAGGCGCTCTGGATATGATTATGATGTTTCTTTCAGGGCCAGTGAGTTTTGTTGCTCGCCCCTGAACATCCTCCAGGTCAGCACACAGGGTTTTAAATCTTGGCTGCCATACAGCGTGACCATACTCAAGGATTGGCCTCACAAGGGAATTATAGAGCTGGACAAAGGTTTCTGGTGTAAGGTGATCGAAGGATCCTATTAGCCTTTGCCGTTGCTTGTGCCACGTGGTTCTTGAAACTAAGGTCCTTGTCCACCAACACTCCCAGGTGTCGCTCTACTTCACTCTCTTCCAGTCTGACAGTGCAATCCTCACCCTGAGAGTTTTTGCTGTTCATACAGTATGTTGCCTCTGTTTTGGGGTTTCCAAGCCTAACCACACTGCATTTTTGAGGGTGGTACTTTAATTGCCAATCGGTTGACCACTTCTGGAGTTGGTTGAGATGGAGTTGGTTGAAATCTTGGATCCATTGAAGGACTTTACCCTTTATTCCATGAGCTCCGACTTTAGCTATCAGTCTGCGGTATGGGACGCTGTCAAAAGCCTTCATGAAATCCATGTATGTGGCATCAATGCCACCTCCAGCATCTAAGGTCTCTGTCCAGATATCTAGGGTTTCCAGAAGCTGGGTTATGCACGAGCGTCCTTTGGTGAAACCATGTTGCCGTCTACTGATTAAATTGTTGTTTTGTAGGTGTGCTATCATTTTCTCACGGGTCAGCTTTTCCATCGTCTTACACAGCACACAGGCGAGACTCACAGGTCTGTAGTTGTTTGCTTTGAGACGACTTCCTTTCTTGAAGATGTGGGTGACCGTTGCTGTTCTCCAATCCTCTGGGATCTTACCCGTCTCTAGGGACTTCTTGAAAATGATGGTTACGGGAACTGCTAGGATGCTTGACAACTCAACAAGCATGCGCGTGCTGATACCATTAGCACTACCTTGAAACGCATAACCATTCAAACCGTTCTCGAGTATTTTATTAGCTCTGTTGTACCACTTTGCTGTCGTGTATTGCTAATGCCGGTTTCGCTGACATTCAAAAAGATCAACCTCTTTCGCTGCCCATCTCAATGTGATGTTGGTCAGTGGGAGATTAACGACCTATTGACCGGAGGCCCTTACGGACAGAATGTGTTGTCCTTAAGGTGGCATTTATGTAGTTAGACTCCCAATGTTCTCACCCCAGCCCAAGTTTGGTAGGTGTAACGTAGGCTTTAAACCTGCATGTAAGCTTTAAGCCCCAACGTAACCATGTAAACATTATTTTCAAATAATCAAGTTTAGGAGGGGACGTACAGCTGGAACCTCATGTGTATAGTCTTTCAGGTCTTTGTTCCCCTGTAGTCTATATTTCACCAGAAAGGAAGAACGCAAAGGAAAGCTGGATTGAACTACAGTGTGGGGACATTATAGAAAAATAACAACAACAACAACAACAACAACAACAACAACACGTAGAAAGCTTTTAAAATTGTAAATGACTTGACAAGTCAAAAGCAAACTGATGTCAGCACCATTCAAGACAAAGACAGCAACTGTCGGACACAGAAGGCATCATTAAAATGGTAGAGTGAATATTGCTCTGAACTCTATGACAAAAACAGCACATGTGATCCATATATGCTAAGAAGACTGGATTCATCAAATGAGGGTGACTGCTTTCCAATGCCCCAAGAAGAAGTCCTAGGTACTGTAAAATCTCTGAACTGTGGGAAGGCTGCAGGCATCGACAATTCCCCTGCAGAACTCTTGAAACCTGTGGATAAACGGTAAATCATGTACTAACAGCTAGCTGCAGCAAAATCTGGCACACTGGGGAGTGCCCCACGCCATTTCCAAGATAGAAAATCTCCAACATCGCCGAAATTAGGCCTACTACACTGTAAGTTTGATCAGCCATGCCTGCAAAGCAATGCTCAATATCATTCTGACTAGACTGCTACCAGAAGCAGATACCGCTATTGTTAGAGAACAGGTTGGTTTCCGTAAAAGCAGAAGAACATCAAACACATTTTTAAACGTCTTATCGTTTGGAGAAAATCACCTGAACAAGAGGGAGTTCTACCACATCTTTATAGACGTCAAGAAGGCGTTCGACAGCGTATGGCAGAAGCCACTATGGGCACAATGAAGACATTTCATATCAGGAAGAAGATTATCAACACCATCCAGCAACTGTATTCTACAGCGACTAATGCAGTGTTCATACAGGGTAGTATTGGAGAATGGGGTTCCATACTTCAGTTGGAGTTCGCCTGTGCGGTCTCTGCCTTTTATCTCCTTCACTTTTCAATATATTACAGGACTGATCACTTTGAGATCATGCCAGCACAGTCAGCATTAGAAGAATAACCATCATAAACTTATGATTTGCAGATGACACGTGGCAGGCAGTGAACAAGCACTCGCCAAGCTGGATGAATGACTGGATGAAACATCAACAAAATACGCCATGGAAATCAGTACCGAGAAGACCAAGTTGACGGCCAGCCACAACACCACCATCAGTACTGAAATAACTGTCCACGGACAGAATTAAGAGACTGTTCAACACTTCACTTACTTGGGATCTATCATTAGCAGTCAGGGATCCAAACCAGAAATCTCCTCTAGGGCAACAATACAATCACAGCACTGTCCAGATTAAAATCTGTATGGAAATACAAAAACATCTTGATGAAACACAAGAGCAGGCTCCTACATTCACTGGTATATTCCATATTCCTGTGCGCATGCCAGACACGGATCCTCACAGCGGATCCGGAAAGAAGAATCCATGCCATGGAAATGAGATGTTAGAGCAAGATGTTCAATATTAGATATTCTGATCGTAACACCAATGAACAAGTGTGTCAAACCATTAAGCAGCACAAAGGACCATACGACCATCTACTGACATATCAACATTCAATGGCCTTGCTAAAACAATCCGCCAGGGAACTGTTGAAGGAGGCAGAAGGAGGGGAAGACCAAGAAACAACAACAACAACAACAACAGAAGAAGAAGAAAGAAAGAAAAACAAAACAAAAACAAACAAACAAATCTTCAACCTCGATTTGGATCACAGTTTCTCAATCTAGGTGAATTGACCTTTAACTTAGACCTGGGCAATATGCTTTTGGGTCACTTAACCGTTATGTAAATTCAAGGTCATCAGGACTCATTCTTGCTCATCAGACTGGTAACCTTCATTGGCTCCACAATATCACTTTCTTTGTCTTAGCTGACCCACATTTAGGCAAGTTTAACGATCAAGTCTCCCAGTCAATATTTCATACTGAGACACTTGTCTCTAACCTAGGCCTGAATCAACGTCAACCGTGCTGGGCCACTTAATCTTTAACATATCCTAATTTGGGTCACCCAACATTCAACCTTGACCTGGGCGACTTGACTTTCCACTCTTTCTGGTTCATTCATTTTCCCATCTTGCTCTTTGTCACTCAATCTTTACAGTCATGAATGGTCACTATGACACTTTAATCACTTGAACGTTTTTTGCTCTCTGTGCACGCATGCACGCACGCACGCACGCGCGCGCGCGCGCGCGCGCGCGTGCGTGCGTGCGTGCGTGCGTGCGTGGTGTGTGTGTGTGTGTGTGTGTGTGTGTGTGTGTGTGTGTGTGTGTTTGAATGTCTTGCTTGTTTCTATTTTCTGTAATGGAGTGTATAACTCTTTCATAATAAATAACCGTTTTACTTTTATATTGGGTTAAGATTGTTCTGGCCTGTCCAGGGTTAGTAACAACATCAAACTCAAGAGAAATGTCGCTGACTGTGTATTTAGCTTTAGGATCTTCAGACAGAACAACAGACTCGCTAGGATTAAATGTCAGTCTATAAGTAAGTTTTTCTTTTAGTGCGCCTTGGTAATATGGCATATGCGTCTTTAACAGCTCAAAATCTAGAGGGATGCAGAATCTGTTGCCAAATGCTTCTGCTACTGCCTCATCTTTAACATCATCCTTTGCATCCTCGGCTTTAAACCTGTGCTTGAGACCGTTTGGGCTTTGTATTCCCTGATAAACTTTCTCTTTTCTTTCTTTTTTAGGCAGCCATAGGTCAGAATAGAGAGCAAAAATGTCTGCCTCGCTTAGTACAAAGACTTCTCTACCCTCCAGTCTGATTTCCATATGTTTAACGATGGCCCTGCCCAAATTAGCAACAACAGTAGCATTAGGATCTTTCGATGTAATATCTATTTTGAATGATAGTTTAGCGGTGCCTGGCATTATAACATCATCAGCGCCAAGATCGGGGAACATGACTATTAAAGTTTGTTCAGGCTGAACTGTTGATGGAGTATTTACACTAATTACAGTCTGCCTTATACCTTTTACGCCGTGGGGTTCCTTCTCTTTTCTGTATGGATCGAGGTCACAACCGTATGAGTTCATTTTTTATAAAACAAAAAATAATAAATATATAAATATGGCTGATGAAGATTTTGACGCGATTGATCCTATTGAAGAAGAAGATGAGGATTTTGACGCGATTAGTCCTATTGAAGAAGAAGATGAAACAGAACTAGGCCCTTCAATACAAGAAGAACTTGAAGCAGCAGCAGCAGGCCAAGGAGTAGGATTAAGTCAAATACGATTGCTAGATAGAATTGAATCATTTTATAGCCATATGGGGCGAGAGCAGCCGGAAGCACTTAAGGTTTCCAATTTTTCAACAGATAAAAATAATCATTTGTATGTAAGAACTAGTAAAGGAAACCTTGTACGGCTTACTACAAAACCAGACCCAACCCAGTTTTTAAGCAGGAGCACAATTCTTAGAGAGCTCCCTGTTTTTGACCAAAGGCAGTTAAACTTTATTGACGATCTAAGGTCTGAGGCTGTTAGTGCTTTACAGAACTTGAAGCAAAGGTTGCCAACACAATCTGAAATGCAAAACATACCTCTTCAAGAATTAAGTCAAAGAACAGATGAAGCAATAGCAGAAATTGAGGCGAGTTTTAATGAGGAGACACAGTTAAAAACAATTGTTGGTTCGCCTTGTCAAAGAGAACGTGAGCTGAGTCCTGAAGAAGAAGCATTTAAAATATGGGCAATACGAAGTACAATACGATGTACAAAATATATTATTCTCCTAAAGGGTATTGGAAAGGAAAGACTGCTATTGAAAAACTGAGTAAAGCTGCTAGAGTGTCTGAATCAGAAGCGAAAGACTGGCTTTCAAAACAGGCAATCTGGCAAATATATCTGCCTGCCCCCAAAAGAATAATAAGGCCTAGATTTGTTAATTCAGTTCCAAATGACACCCACCAGATGGACTTGCTGTATCTTCCACATGATAAAGTTAGAAGAAAAAAGTTTAAGTATGCTCTGACAGTTGTTGACATGGCTTCAAGATACAAAGACGCCGAACCTTTAACGGATAAAAGCTCAACTGCTGTGGCTGTGGCTTTACAGCAAATATACATGCAAGGCCCATTAAAGTATCCTAGGATGATTCAAGTTGATGATGGAAAAGAGTTTAAAGGTTCTGTAAACCAACTGTTTTTAAAACATCATGTTACAGTTAAGAGAGGGATCCCAGGCAACCATCGATCGCAAGCTCTAGTAGAAAACTTTAATAAGAATCTAGCTGAACGTCTGTTTACCTATCAATATCACAGAGAAATTATGGACAGAACGCGTAACACAGAATGGGTTAGATTGCCAGCAGTCTTACGTGCCATGAACAATGAAGAATTTAAAGCAACAGGCCTTAAACCAGTAAACGCGATCAAATTAAAAAAAATTAGCATTACTGAAGATGTGCAGGGGACTCAAAAACTCTTGCCGTTTGGACTAAAAGTAAGATACTTGTATGCTCCTGGAGAGGCAGAAGGTGATGTTAGAATTAGAGCCACAGACCCCATATGGAGTGTAGACGTATATGAAGTTGAAAGAATTATGAAAACAACCCCTCCCGTGTATTATTTAAGAGAAACTCTCTCTTCCAAAAAGCCTGCCCCTAAAAGATCGTTTGTTCGCGAAGAGCTGCAAGTTGTCCCACCAAACACAGTGAGTTAAAAAAAATAGTATTTATTTTTTGCTAAAACTTATTTTTTGTTAAACTTATTTTTTGTTAAACTTATTTTTTGTTAAACTTATTTTTTTGGCTTATTTTGGGTTTAACCGATCATGTGTTTGTTTTTCAATGTTCTGTTTAATTGCATCAGTGTCTACCTGTCGCGAAGTAAAAGTCTTTCTCCACTCCTTTTGAAGTTCAATTTTTTGTCGTCTATAATCCTCACCGTCAGCCATAAGCTTCTGAAATTCTTCGTCTGTAATGTTTTCATCCTGTAATGCTTTGCTTATTCTTAATCTTAATGAACAAAGTTTTGCTGATGCTAAGGCAACAATGGCAGTGTGCTTTTGTAATTTAGGCGTTAATTTTTTTAAAACAGCACTCACAATCATAGACATAGCACCTAAA
Source organism: Conus canariensis (assembly GCA_033310375.1). NCBI lineage: Eukaryota > Metazoa > Mollusca > Gastropoda > Neogastropoda > Conidae > Conus > Conus canariensis. Next base: position 10,637,458 of record CM065740.1, on the reverse strand, counting down.
CCTAGTCCAAGGCTTCCTAATGCTAAAGAGGCTGGCCCCCGGCCCCAGTAGCTAAAAGAGCAACACTAGACCCAGCACTTACGCTAGCTACTGCTGATGAGCCAGTAATTACATAAGAAAGAGTATTTAAAACTTTAGCATATTTCTTAAGAGTTTCGCAGTCAAATTGTATGGATAAGAATTCAAGTTTTCTCCGCTCCCTCCCCATCTTTTTGTGGTTGCTGTTGTTATCTTATCTTCCATGCCTGCAGACTGCATTACAGACTCCCATACTGTTCTTACTGACTCCATCTTACACACCCACATTTTCTTCTGGCTCATCTTTTTCGTGCCACCTCAGTGGCATTGCACCCACGTCATTCCGGATCCCCGTCCACAGCCACAGCCTGACTTGTCCTACCACAGCCCCGGCACATGCAATCCACAGCGAGCAGTTAGTATCAAGTCGTCATGAGGCAACCCACCAGAGGAGACACTGCTATGCTGCCGAATAACTTCGGTGGTGTTCAGAGGTGACTTCTGTCTCAACGTATGCAGGACACTACTTACCGACGACACCTCTACCGATGGTAATAATTGTCTAGTCGCGGTGCTAGTGGGAGTGAACTCTCCCTCTTGAGGTTACCACCATGTCTGCCCACCGACAGTTCCCATGGATTTGCCGATATCGGTGACCCCGTCAGAACCTTACCAAGCTAATACACATGAAGAGGAAATCGAAACTGAGGTCACCATGAGAACAGGGCGTGAACGGCCTCAAAATTTGATTTTTTTTTATGTTGATCGACGAGGGTGAGGATGATGAAGATGATGTTACGGATTTCCGTTCTGATCTGAGACTGCATGACAAGGCTGCACTCTACGCTAACTTTCTTAATGTATCCCGGCATCAACCAGGCCCGCGAGATAAAGACACCTGCAGTATTTGTCAGGAAATCTTAGCAACACACTCAGAAACGCATCCATTTAGTGGATGAAACTCAACTGTGTGGTTCAAGTCTTCCCAACTGAGCCCGCAGCACACTCAGTTCTGGGCAAGAGCCGGTGGGAGAAAAAAAGTAAAAAAACAAACAAACAAACAAACAAAAAAACATAAATAAATGGCTCTAATAGGAATCGGACCTACGTCTCCGACCCGTGAGACCTCGATGCTAATCATTTCGCCAAGATGGTTGGGTTACACACCCAATCTGATACCGTTCTATAGCATGCCCACATCCGCTGTCAAAATGCAATGAAATATATGATAATGAATGTTGGTGGATTGAGGTTGAAATCTGGAAAATTTCTGGTGTGTGAAATGTGGAGATTTTTCTGACATTTCAAGTTATCATCGTCATAGCCCTGTTTGTACCTGCACCCCCTTTGTGTAACTATGCAGGCACAAGACCACATCAGCATGTGTGAAGTTGATTATTGTTGTATGCATTTTGCTGCATTCTGGTTCAAATAAGACAGTTGCTAACAGGACCACCACCACAGTACATCATTCATCTTGCTTTGAAGCGAGTACTTGCTTCATTTTAGTTCAAAAAGAACTGATGGGATGTTGCGATGCATGCACAGATGCAAGATTTCAAACAAGAACAATTATTTACAACATGTGCTCATCACAACTTCCTTTCAACAATATAAAGGAAACACTCATATCCGCATAACTTATAGTATAATTTAAAAGCTGTACCCTTGTTTATTGCCACTTTGACATTTTTGTCAAATAAATGAATTATTCTAAAGTCTTCATTTAAATGCATTTAACATGGCAACTCAAAACAGTGAAAAACAACTGAAGAACGGGCGACATCAGCTACGACGATCATGGTAGATTTAAAGGGAAACAGTTCAAACATCTAATGCATAACTAATAAGTTAGATTTAAAGGGAAACAGTTCAAACATCTAATGCATAACTAATAAGTTAGATTTAAAGGGAAACAGTTCAAACATCTAATGCATAACTAATAAGTTAGATTTAAAGGGAAACAGTTCAAACATCTAATGCATAACTACTAAGTTAAGACAGATTAGAAAGTGTGTCCTTTCTACCTTTTTATATCACTTTTTAGTTTTTATTTATTTCAACCTCTTCCTCTTTCTACCCCCTTCCTTTCTATTTTCTATTTTGCAATCTGTCCATTTCAATCAACATTCTTTCTTATCGTCTCATTTATTTCTTCTTTTTTTCTGCCCCTTCCAGTCTCTCTCCCACTTCATCCAATGTCGAATGACAGTGTCATTGGCATAAGCAATTACATCATCGATGTGCACACGACATATACATTAATTTTCTAATAAAAATTTTTGACCTGAAACAACTCAACACTTAATCCAATCTCTCTCTCTCTTATACACACACACACACATGCGCGCGCACGCGCAGAATCTCTGTCATTTATATGAAAAGCTCATATAACAAAACGAAGTTGCCTCCAAAATACAGATGGTGTTTTTATGTATTATATTTTCGGTACTTGGAGTGTAGAATAGGTTCCCATGTGCACATGTGGTCTGTTTGTTTTCATATCTGCTGTGTGTATATCATGTATGAGTTTGTTGTTTGTTGGCGCCTTTTTAATGTTTTTACACGTTGAGTTCAGTCTTTGTGTATGTAATCCACCTGTGAAAATCAAGCAAACAACGTTGAACTGAACGGAAATCCAAAGGATCATATATCTGCTAAGAATAATACTGCTGACATACTGCTCACGCATATAATTGCTTGCTCTGATCTGGGCTCATACGCAGATGTATTTACAACCAGATTTCTGTCATTTGCCAAGCTGCTGATGAGGATCTAAAGCTCCGAAACATGTGTCAGGCAACAGGCAAAACACGTCTGTTTCCGTCAGACATGTGTCAGGCAACAGGCAAGACACGTCTGTTCCCGTCAAACATGTGTCAGGCAACAGGCAAGACACGTCTGTTTCCGTCAGACATGTGTCAGGCAACAGGCAAGACACGTCTGTTTCCGTCAGACATGTGTCAGGCAACAGGCAAGACACGTCTGTTTCCGTCAGACATGTGTCAGGCAACAGGCAAGACACGTCTGTTTCCGTCAGACTGGAGGCTTTCATGCGCCCCATATGCGTGCTCCCCTCCTAATGGAACTGCATATTACTGAAAGAAGCATTCAGTTGCGCAGGAAATTTAATATTCCCTGTCGGCTTTCCACACACACACACACACACACACACACACACACACACACACACACACACACACACATGTACGTGTATTTATGTCACACACACACACACACACACACACACACACACACACACACACACGCACACACACACACATTCAGATCTGTGCATTATATCCCTTTTGTACCTATAATTTCCTAACTTTTTTTTCAAAGGCTTTCACTACTGAAATATCACCTACAATTGTTTTCCGCTATTGTGCAGACGTCCAGTTTGGCACTGTCAGCTGCAACGAACTCTCTCGTCTTTTCGGTCGGTCATTCACATCTGTCATCATCATTGAAGGGTGCGCTTTGGATCACACTTCTTTTGTAGCTGCTCTCTCTCGCATGCTATGCAGATGTCCAAACTGGTCAACATTGAGCTATTGCATCTCCTTTGGTCGATCCAAATGTGGTGCTTAAAATTTTTTATTTTTTTTGTTGACTGAAATACTTGTGTTTAAAATTCAATGTACTTGACCGCTCATTGAAACAGACTGTATTTAAATCATAAATTCTAATCTGCACCAGACGTTGCTCTGACTGCACAGTTCGGACGTTGACGGTTCCCCAGTACCCATACACTTTCTATAGACTGGACAGTGTGTCTTCACTTGGTTATACTTCGGGTTCTGGTGGACTCATACTTGTCCGAGTCCTCAAGAGTTTATTCTTCAACAGACGATGCGGGTTCACCTGGACCCATACTCAATACGCTGCGGCATCTGATTACCGCTCTTTGAAGTGCGAGTCCATCAGAATGCGCGCGTCGTCAACAGTGTGTGGTTCAAATGACGCCATTGGTTATTTTTGTCCCTGTTGGTGCGCAGACATCAAAATTTGCTGACACACGGCAATTCTTGTTTTGAAAGACGCATACAAATTTTAAGAGAATACTTGTAATGGTTCCAGAAATATCAAGACCATCCGAGTATCTGGGCACAGGGTACTCTGGAAGCAGGATAAAGGGTACAGTGATCCCTCTCTCTGTAACCTTTGTTTTTTTATCCACAAGTAGGCAAAAAGTGTTCATTTCTCTTTTTATACTTTAAAAATGCTACAAAAATATTAGATCTAATGTTTCTATTATTTTGTAACACTTTATTCGTTATAGATGGCCTTAGGAGTACATCAAATGGAAATGCGTTGACAACTACCTCCAGCCTCTTCGCCTCGATGACTATAGTTAGAAATACAATCCAGTGAACATTGTTAAACAGACGCACATCTACACTTGACTACACATCAGAAAAGGCAGAGTTACCAGTACCATCACTCTGCTCTCCCATTCCCAACTGGGCGTAAGTCACAATCTGCTGAATTCTCATTTTCGTCAGCTGTTTGTCCTTGAAGCTCTTGATCTTCTTCAGCTCAGCGGCAATGTAACGTCCAAACAGCCAGTCCTCGTCCTCCTCCATCACCGCTCCCCCTGCAGGAACTCTCTGCAAATGACCAGCATGACTGCTTGCAGCGGTTCCGCCCACTATGCCACCCCCTAGGCTGTGTCCGTTCAGCCGTGGGCCTTCCACTCCCTGTGCAGGGATGGAGGACGGACTGATGACGCTCAGGGCTGGAGGAGGGCCTCGGCCTGCGGGGAAGCGGTGAAGGGAAGCGCCAGGCTGAGTACCCAGGGAGGTGGGCAGGGGAGGCGGCTGCATCCGGTATGGTGACGTTCTGGGCAACGGAACCCCGGCTCCTAGACACGACCCTGGTGATCCAGGACCTGCACCTCTCACTTCTTTGTCCCGGGTGCCCCTATCCTCGCCATCAGCACACATTGTGATCGGGTACTCGTCTTCCGGTTCTAGTTTGGGTCGTTTGGGAGGCGGGTCGTTGTCGCTGTCGTTGTCACAGGCCGTTGGATCGTTGGCTTTGGTTTGTGACAGTCTCCTTCCTTCTCTGTCCCCACCGTCTGCGACAAGGGGACTGTCTCTGGAGAAGTCACTGGTGTCAGGAAACTCGTCGGCACCATCGTTGTCTGAGAGGTGGTCATCTGCTGCGTACACAAAGGGCAGCTCTTGGAAGGAACCTCCAGCCTGTCAAAGCAGATCACGTTTCATCATGTCACAACGGTTTATTGATGTAATAGTAATGCAGATAGTGGAACGATTTCCAAGTAATGATCAGTTTACCTTTTTCAAATACATGCGCAGTTTTATTGAACTGCTTAAAAGAAGTGTATGCATGCATATCGCACGCGCACACCCACACACACACACTCACACACATATATACACACACACACACACACACACACACACACACACACACACACGTGTGCGCTCATTCACACACTCACATATACACATATAAATACAGACATATACATATATACTCACACTCATGTGCACGCACACACACTACATCAGAGAGACACAAAACACACAGAGACAGACACAGACCAAACCATGCCACACCACACCAAATTAAACTACACACACACACACACACACACACACACACACACACACACACACACACACACACACACACACACATCACATCGCATCACAAAACTAAGCTTCTCTCAAGAACTTCAAAACACATGACTTTTCTCACCTCAGCCACAGAAATCGCAAAAATGGAAAGGCAAAAAAAAGGAGTCTACCACCTATCTTTTACACCTGCACAGGAATACTCATCACGACAGGAAACCAGCAACGCTCAAAAGATTCGAACTCACGGTCAAGAGTTCATTGCGCTTCTTGCGCACGACGTCCTGCAGGAAGGAGTCCAGAGCGTCAAAGTAGGGCCACTTGGGAACGTAGGTGTCCACCGTCTCCTGCCCATACTCCAGTGCCTTGTCTCGCTTCACCATTTCCCGCAGGTAATAGGTCCGCAGGTTACAGATCTTCTTCCCCACATCCACCTCTGAACATACAGTGATACTGCAGTATGGTGCTGTGTCAAACTGCATTTTATTATACTGTGTGGCTTCCATTAGCCTACAGTGTATTGTATTAAAAGAGTTCTGTGGAAAATCCGAACACTTCAAAAGAAACAGTCAACTGACCAGTCAAAAATAAACACGATCAACCAATTGAAACAAATAAACAAATCCAATAGAAAACAGAAATAAGCAATCAAAAATAAACACACACAACCAATTAAAAACAAACCGACAAACCCATGGGAAAACGGAAATAGCATCCTAATTTATGAAAAAAAAAAGCAGTAATAAGATTTTGATGACCAAACACGCTTTTCTGCGTACTGTCAATTATCATTATGATCAAAGACACTAAAAACCCATTCTTCCAGTAATAATTCCGGGTCCAAAACTGAACAAAGCTGGGAACATGATATCTATGACATTGGCCAAATTTGTTACAAACTTGTTGCTGTTTGTATGTTTAATATGGAATATTGTCAATATTCATTCTAAGATCCCTCCCCCTCCCCCCCGCTCCATCTCTTCTTCCAGCCTCTATCCCTGATGTTTGCATTTTAATCATGAAAAGTACTGCTATGTTATATATTCTTTTGCATGAAATCAAGGCAAGAAAAAGCCTCTTTACTGTAATTGTTAAATCATTAATGCATTAAGCAGCAGTAGAAGTAACAGTAGTATAGTAGTAGTAGTAGTAGTAGCAGTACCTGTACTATCATCATTATCATTTTCAATTCTAATAGGTCCTCACCGGTCATTCCCATGGCATAGCCAATCTCTTCCCGCTGTCTCATTCTCTCCGCTTTGTTCAAGTAGTTGACGTCATTCCTGTCCCACAGTGCCCGATGCTGATGGAACAGCTCAATGAACTGCATGGTGCTGGTGTAGTTCATCTTGATGACAATGCGACAGGCCTGTTCTTCCCACCGCTTCTCTGGGCCCTGTAACAGGGGAAATAACTGTATGACTGATGGAGTGTTTTCTGTAAGAGAACTGTCATTGCTGGCTGTTTCATGTAATTTAGCCGGGAAAACTATCTCTGACGGCATTTGTGTATTCTGTAAGAGTGAACTCGTTAACTGCTGCTCTGTTTCCTGTTAAACAGAAGTACGGGAGCAACAGGGGCGGGTGGAAGGGGAGTTGTCTGTCTAATTGCATCGGTATTTCCTGAGCGAGGGAGAACTATCCCTGATTGCTTCAGCATTACTTGTTAAAGATGGAACTCGCTGATGGCGGATGCGTTTCCTGGAAGAGTTAAAAATTCTTGGTTTCCTGTTTCCTGAAACGGCAATGGAAAAACCCCCACCTCCTTGACAACATGTGTGCTTCCTGTAAAAGGATAAAACCACGATTACTTGCGTTTCCTGTTGCAGGAGAAAAGTGATTACTTACATGTTACCTAGACTGTTCAAATGAGGAAAACTAGTTATTTTTTCTGTATTCCTGCTAAAAAGGTGATTACACGATCGCGAGTGTGTTTAAGACAACAGTAGGTGGAAGGGAGTGGGTAAAGGAGAAGGCATGAGGGCAGGGGAGGGAGGGGGGGGGGTAATGTCTTTGATTCTTTATGTATCTCTTGTAAGAGCCAAAACTCACTGACTGAGTCTATATCTTATGAACATAGAGGAAAATCGTTTCACTGTTTCTTGTACTGAAAAAACAAAAAAACGAACAAACAAACATTCCCATCTTGGTTGACATTACGTTTTCTGCAACAGCAGAAACAAAAATATTACTTTCAAAATAGGCGAAGTTTCTTAACTACTTTTGTGTTTTCTGTAACGGGCAGAGACTTCTTGGTTGCTTCTGTGGTCACTGTTGCAGGTGAAGACTCCTTGACATTTTCTGTGTTTCCTGTAACGGATGAAGACTCCTTGACATCTTCTGTGTTTCCTGTAACGGGTGAAGACTCCCTGACATCTTCTGTGTTTCCTGTAACGGATAAGACTCCTTGACATCTTCTGTGTTTCCTGTAACGGGTGAAGACTCCTTGACATCTTCTGTGTTTCCTGTAACGGGTGAAGACTCCCTGACATCTTCTGTGTTTCCTGTAACGGATGAAGACTCCTTGACATCTTCTGTGTTTCCTGTAACGGATGGAGACTCCTTGACATCTACTGTGTTTCCTGTAACGGATGGAGACTCACTGACCGCTTCTGTCACAGTATCACTTGATTAATTAGATCAAATAGTTTTGACAGATCAGTGAAAACTACACACAAACTGCCTTGATATTTTGCACCCTTGAATAACAAAAATTCTACACAAAGCCGTTTTGCAAGAATGCTGTTTTCTACAGCCTGACAAGATAATCTGCACAAGTCTTCTTTTTACTTTTCCGTTTTTCTTCAGCAAGTCAACGCAGGCTAAAGGGAGACAATGAAGATGAACAACGAGGAGGGACAGATAACCCTTTTGAACCGGCGCCCTGAAGGAACTAAACATGTCCACGTACTGTGGGAGCATTATGTCATCCACCGGCGGATCTGACATGGCATCAAGACCAGACCTGGAAAACCAAGACGGACCTTTAACATGTTGAAGCCTTAGCAAAGACACAAGACGGACCTTTAACATGTTGAAGCCTTAGCAAAGACACAAGACGGACCTTTAACATGTTGAAGCCTTAGCAAAGACACAAGACGGACCTTTAATATGTTGAAGCCTTAGCAAAGACACAAGGCGGGCCTTTAACATGTTGAAGCCTTAGCAAAGACACAAGACGGGCCTTTAACATGTTGAAGCCTTAGCAAAGACACAAGACAGACCTTTAACATGTTGAAGCCTTAGCAAAGACACAAGACGGACCTTTAACATGTTGAAGCCTTAGCAAAGACACAAGACGGGCCTTTAACATGTTGAAGCCTTAGCAAAGACACAAGACGGGCCTTTAACATGTTGAAGCCTTAGCAAAGACACAAGTGCTGCGCCACCAAACGAAAAAACAAACACAAATTACAGGCAAGACAAAAACCAAAATTTTCTGCAGCCAGTTCGAAGAGATAGGTGGCAGTCTGTTCATCCTTCATTTTATTGTCTTGCCCAAAGACGACCAAACAGTGCAAAACGCGTTGTGTTTGTTTTGTAATTTGATCATTCTTTCGTTTCGAGGCGCAGTAATTCTGTCTTTGCTCTCGTTTCAATTCCCGCTTGCAGTCATCCCACTCTCAACCCATGATGAAGGCAGCACGACATCAGCTGCCCTCACCACATGTTACATTAGCTTCGGCCGTTCAAAAGCAACACGGAGTCTGTCCTACCATATGGCTGTGAGACGGGAG
>CM065740.1:10620601-10623101 GCA_033310375.1 Conus canariensis | reverse complement strand
TGTGTGTGTGTGTGTGTGTGTGTGTGTGTGTGAGAGAGAGAGAGAGAGAGAGAGTGAGAGAGAGAGAGAGAGATGATGATGATGATGATGATGATGATAATCTCTATTTCCAAGGGTAACAGATAAGCAAACACATGCTTTTTTTCATCCGGCCCTTGCCCCGTTAAGGGACTAAGTATGACTAGCGACTAAGACTTACAAAACTTTTAACAAACACACATATCTTCACAACATTAAAAAGTTCATCCATTAACAGTTAAGGCGTAGATGACTTTAAAAGGAAAAAAGAAACGATTTAAACAACAAACAAGAATAAAGAAATTGATTACAAAGAAGAAAAGAATCAGCACACACAGATATGGAATAAACAATCCTCCTATCGAAGGGGAGAGAGAGAGAGAGAGAGAGAGAGAGAGAGAGAGAGAGAGAGAGAGAGAGAGAGAGAGAGTTACATTCCTTTTGTAAAAAATTAACATACAACAAACTGCTAAGGATGATAATTAGACAATTACAATGCATCAATAATATCAACATTTGTTCTTTCTTTTACATTTACATGATGTGGTTATAAGGCAAAACGAGAACGAACAATCAGTTATCACTAAGCAGCAATAAATTCCTAGCATCAATAATCATAACACTTATTTTTCATGATGTGTGCGTGTGCGTGTGCGTGTGCGTGTGCATGTGCGCGCGCGTGCGCGCACGCGCGCGCGTGTGTGTATATGTGTGTGTGTGTGTGTGTGTGTGTGTGTGTAGTGTGTGTGTGTTGTGTGTGTGTGTGTGTGTGTGTGTGTGTGTGTGTGTGTGTGTGTGAGAGTGTGTGTGTGTGTGTGTGTGTGTGTGTGTGTGTGTGTGTGTGTGAGAGAGAGAGAGAGAGAGAGAGAGAGAGAGAGAGAGAGAGAGAGAGATGCCATTATTATTTACCTTCCCCTTCCATCTTTTTTGTTTTCTTCTTGACCATTCATACACTACCCAAAATTATCATTATTAATTAAGCGACAATCCATTGAAACGCAGCCGTAATTAACAAAGAGAGAGAGAGAGAGAGAGAGAGAGAGAGAGAGAGAGAGAGAGAGAGAGAGAGAGAGAGAGAATAATTCCATTTTCCTATCCAAAATATCACATGCTAAACATTACTATAAATTTGAATAAAGAGCAATACATCAATATGATCAACAGTAATCCGGACACACATTTATCACCTTGCAGTTACAGCGCTCGAAGAAATCAAAGTATTAAGACATCAATCAATTAGTAACAATGCACCAATAAAACCAGCGACCACAACAGTCATTCATCATGATACAATTTCAATCATTAATGAAACCGGTAGTAACCATATCTCTCATTTATCATTATCTGGTTTTAAAAACATCAGTGGAAAGGAAACGGCGTATCAGTTTAATATGCAGCAAAACAGAGGGTGTGCTCTGGTATATGTATTTTGTCCCTAATAGCAATGGTCTGCTGTGAAATGTGTAATTAGTTTTTCCCTGAAGGATTCTGTAATTTGAGTACATCGGAAATGTAGTGGAAGTGAATTCCAAACCACGCTACATGAATAAGATAAGCTTGATTTAAATAGATCTATTCTAGGTGTGGGAACCTGGAATTTGGTTGAATCCCTAGGGTTTATGCTAAATTTGGACTGAAGAGTTTGTGGTGCTAAACCCGATGCAATTTTTTTGCATTAGCAGACATTTGTTGACAGCAAACATTTCTTGTAACGGAAGAGCCCCCGCTTTAGTATAATCCCCTTCACTAAGACTAGATGATTTTAATAGGACTGCTTTAAGTGCTCTTTTGTAGACACTCGTAAGAGGTTTCATGGCATTAGCACTAGCAGAATTAAATAGTGTTGAACAATAATTGATTGAAGAGAGAACATGTGCGTGTAGGAACAATTTCCTAGCATGAAGGTTTAAGAAATGCTTAATCTTGCACAGCTGATATGTTTGTCTGGATATTGATTTACATAAACTGCGAAGGTGATAAGACCAAGAAAGATTATTATCAACATATACGCCTAGAACTCGATGGCTATCCACCACTTCAATTTCCTGATTATTGATAAAAACAGATGGGGCTGTGTGGTTATGTTTTGTCTTCTCTGCCTTGTTGTTATCAGCATTAGTTTTGTTTTGTTAGGATTCAGTGACATGTGATTTACATTGCACCAATTACTTAAGATATTAGCATTCTTCTGTAATTTTTTTGTTTTGTTAGGATTCAGTGACAGGTGATTTACATTGCACCAATTACTTAAGATATCAGCATTCTTCTGTAATTTTTTGCATTAGCAGAAGAAAACAGCTTCCAAGCTGGAGCTACTTGTATGGACAGTGGTATCATTACAAAAGAGTTCACATGAATCCTCAATATAAAGAGGGAGATCATTTATGTAAACTGAGAACAGCAAAGGACCTAACACAGAACCCTGGGGTACGCCATGTTGGATAGGTAGCTTCTCTGATAAATTGTTGTTGACACAAACGAT